>QVAJ01000004.1:4205690-4325831 GCA_003546035.1 Mixornis gularis | reverse complement strand
CTCTGTCTAATTTTCAAGATTGTGGTGACAAGTTCTTTTGTCGCCAAATTACCTAAATGGCCATCACAGATTATTAGGATAAGACCATGGTCAATAAGTATGCTTCTTCAACACTTTGCTCTAGGGACAACATTTTTCAATGTGAAGGACAAAAATCTGTGTGGTTGGTCTGAGACCTTGGATTTAGCTGYTCAGGGACTATCAACCATCACCAWWGTCCTCACCTTTTCATTCAAATGGAAAAATTAGGACAGCTATTAAAAAATGTGCAGCCACATATACCACAGAGCTAAGAGTGAAAAAAGAAGTGCTACTAAAGACTGACACATCTCTGGACAGGCTTCTCCTCCTGGGAAAAGACTCAGAGGATGAATAGAATGAACAAACAACACATGACAAATGTATAATACATTGAGTGCATTAGTAATCACAAGATGACTGTGAGTCATTGATGTGATGTGGTCAGGAAAAAACAAAAGACAACCAAAGTTGAAAGATGCAGCAATTCAGGGCAGAGAGGTAATATGTCAATAGAGGCAGCAGTACCATACCCAGTTCTGGTCCTCATGTCTAAAAAAGCTTGAGTTAAAGTACAGCCAACACAGGCTGTGAGACAATCAGGGAAATTAATTTATTTTTTCCAAGAAGACAAATATGAAAACCTGGATTATTTAGGTGAGCAAAATCCTATCATATATGATTGTTCTGGACAAGTACATAAGAAGGTCAACCACAAACTTGGGAAAGCTAAAAGCTTTTTCAGCTGTGCTTCCACAAGACAAATGACCAGTCAATCAGCTTGAGGTAGAGTTTAGGAGCAACTTTCTAAGATTTGGGGCAGTGTGTTTTTAAACCTTTTGTGATTGGAAAAGGGGAAACAAGGAGCATAATCAGTTTTAGGCAGAATACATTCAAGAAAGGGTTTACCTGACAAAATAATGATTGGACCTGGTCACCTGGACTGATCTAGTTCCATGCCTCTATTTTGTTGTCATATTTCTTGACGAACTAAGCACTGGTTCCAATATATCACAAAAAATGAGTACTGTGTAAGGGAGGAGAATATACAAGGACACACTATAAATAGAGAAACTATTTTAGTTTTCTTTTTTAAAGAAATATTTCTTCTGAATAATTGTTATTATTTTTTATRGTTTTCTATTTTTTCTTTTTTTAAAACCAATCATTCAAAGATGCTTATTTTAACACATTCTGAACCCCACATGTATCACTTTTTTACAACATTGCATTAATTCTTTTGATAGAAAATACTGATTCTCCTTATAAACCTTGCCCCTCTTGTGACCTTAGACTGCTATAAATGCACTACTACTCAATAACTTAGGAACATAATTCAATTTTCTAGAGACCCATCTGCTTAGGTTATGTCTGTACTAGTGAAGCTTGCTGGGTAGCTTGGAGGCTATCTGTGACCACTGAAAAAATTAATTTCTTTTGAAACAGAAAAAATTAAAACACTCTGACAAGGATAAATTTGGTGTCAGCAAAAATATGCACCATATTTTCCCTTAACAAAAGAAGAGTTATGAAGTTCTGGAAAGTCAGTGACTATTATTAKGGAAAAGAGGATGTTGAAATGTGCATTATAATTTGACTGAAATAAAAATGCTCAATATGAAATACTTTACAAGACACTTATCTGTAAGACAGGAATTCTCACACTCACAAGTGGGATAACAGTTTGATGAGGGTGTTTCAAATGAATGGAACCAAACAAATTCCAAATTAGCCTTGGATTTTAATGAAAGAAGTTAARTTCTTCACTGGGTTCATCTAGGAGAAACACCCATTCCTTCAGCAAAACACAAGGACATCTCTGTTAATCCTTTCTCTTCACACTTGCTGCTTTTGCAGGTCCTGATGAAGRCATCCTTTTCTGAATAGAAATTTAAGTAATTCTTCTGAGTGAGGATAAAAACCTTTATTTCACCTCACTCACTGATGGATTTTAGCATCAACATCATTGATATATGTGTGAGACTTCAACTTGACATATGTGCAGCTTCAAGAACGAAATGTCAGTGGCCTAACAGCCACATGTCCAAGACTAGCTGATCAACATCTTCTGCAATGGATTTAACACCGTAAGATTTGCTCTTTTACAACTTGGCAACAGGTTATATCTCCCTCTCCTAAAACTGAGCCTATGTTCTCATTTTGTATATTTCATGATGGAACCTCAACTTCTTTCCCAAAGCCAAGCTTTGCATCAAAGGCTTCCATTTAACAGCTACTATTTCTTCAAATGCTCTAATCRATCCACAGATTTGCTCCAAAGTTTTGCATTATTCACTTGTCCAGCAGCGGCTTTGGCATAACTGTTAAACACAATGAAAATATGACACAAGATTACACACTGTTACATCTTTATTAGAACTTTTTCAGGCTGATGAATCTGATCTTTGCCTTTATTGTGAAAAGCTCTTGATTTTTAGGTGCCTTAAGTGAGTAATTGTGCGTAAAACATGCAAGCATAGTCAACATTTAATTTGTGTGTGAAATGACCACTGTGGCCTCCGAAGGCTTCACCTGCAGATGGCATATGTGGAATGGAAAATTGCACATGAAAATGGATGATGACCATTTTCACATTCAGAAACACAACATACAAATCAGTAATTATAACTGCAGGCTTTGCTTGCTTAAAATCAAGTAGGTGGTGTTTCAAACAGACCTGAACTTATTGCACAGAAATTATCAGCAACAGATGAATGCAGACGAAAATGTAATTTTTAAAATTAGTTGGACTCCTGGGCAGCAAATGAGGTGTGATGTACATAAATGTCAGAGTAGAAAGTAAAAGGTAAATGTTTAAAGAAAGTTATTGCAGAACACTAATCACAAGTGAATCCCAGAATGGAAAGTCCTTCATCCAGCAGGTTACCACAACAAGCAATGACAGAGTGCTCAGCTCAATAGAAAACATTGAAAAATATAAAAGAGAGTTTTGAATAATACATAAAAAAACCTGAACAGAACTATTGGATGTTTAAGTTCARTTTATAGGCTAGTGCCCAGCTACTGGCTCAAACCACATGTGTTGAACTTGTTCTGAATACAGTGGGAGTCTCTACATTTTTTGCAGTTAGGTGCCTGAAAAGGGTTGGGATTTTTGATCTGCTGTTAGAGATACCCCATGTCATCATTTATGCTGATGACAAGCACTGAAATAATTACAGACTGTGTCTATGCAAGCTTGATAGATCAGCAGATCCTTTGTTTTTCTTTAAGAATTAAAGCAAAACTAAAAACAGTGTGGTAGTTTGGGGTTTTTTTAATATTTTAAGACATTTTTAGTTCAAGACATTTGAAYACTGATCATACATTTTTTTATATTATAGTATATGTTTAAAACTGTGGGGAAAACAAAAAAAATGAAAGACAAACCAAATCAACCAAACAAAACCAAAAAGCCAAACACCATTTACTGCAGAAGAGGTAAAATCTCTGTTGATAAATAAGATTATTATATTAAACCTATGAAGATATCCATATAGCAAAACTGTGAAAAGTTGAAGAWGCAAAAAGAAACACTTATGACTTATTATAAAAGCAGTAATTAAAATCGGGCAAAATATAACTGTGTATGAAATAAATATAAGTTACACAYTACCAATACCACCCAAGAAGTTGATGTACGAAAGCTTTAGTTTTTAAAAATGGATGCTATGTCAAAAAATAAAGAGTTTTATAAAGGTCTCAGTRAGAAGACAGGAAGAAAACTTTTGGGCAAACATTGTGAAGCTATTTTTTTACTCCTCCTCAAACAGGAGGAAGTGGATTGTCTCCTTATGGCAGTATTTTTAAGGTTTGGTGGTGTTTTTTTTTTGTTTGTTTTGTTTTGTTTTGTTTTGTTTTGTTTTGTTTTTTTTTTTTTTTTTTTTTTTTTTTTTTTTTTTTTTTTTTTTTTTTTTTTTTTTTTTTTTTTTTTTTTTTTTTTTTTTTTTTCTCTGTTCTGAGTCTGTATGGATGGCATTATTAGCCTCAGGGGCCCATTCGGCCAGAAAAGTCGGCGYTTCTAGAGGAGGGGGTTGTCAGAATTTATACCTTTGCTCAGCTCCCTCTGGTGTTAGGAGTGGAGTTTGGCAAGGCACAATATTGCAACTCTGCAAACTACTTGTTTCTAACCAGACACTCTGCTTCCTTTTTCATCTTCACTGCTGGTTTGTGGTGTAAACTCCTACTCTCAGAGAAATAAGGATGATTTTTTAAAAGTAAAATTCATATTCCAAACCTCAAATTTTTTCAGACAGTTAATGGAATTATGAAGAAGTGGGAAAGAATGTTGGCAATATCAACATACTGAGGAGGCTGCAGCAACCTGACAGCTTGGTTGAGATGAAGTAGAGACACAGAAGTATTGATGTTCAAACTCAAGCAAATTATAATTCAGAATACCAGACCTGAAAATTGTAATCTTTAAAAACCCCACACAAATTGCTTCCTACAGAGAATAGACATAAAATCTGTCTTAGTTTTGATAGCACTGGACTTGGCTGTCTCCCACTGACCAGAACCACATCACCTGCAGAAGCTTTCTCCCTCCATGTTTTGGCAGGTAGGGAACCTGATTTGGCAGCATTCCTACAGCATGGTTATCCAATTTAAATAGCATGACAAACATGTACAGCAGAGGGGATGGGTGTGTGCCAGCTCACTTTTGTTCAACAAAACAGCTACTTGAGCCCGTGTCATGCATGGATTTTAATTTCTGTGTCTTCGTACAATGTTCTCGAAATAAAACTATAATTAGAATAGGGTAAAGGATAACATGGTTGGAGTTGGTGGTGGTAGCTGGTGTGTTCATGAACCCCACTGCTGAACCTACTCCAGGCTTAATACCAGGTTACCATGAGATGATCCTCTCCCACTGAATATTTAAATGTACAGACTGAAGTATTCAAGACTTTCAGCCTGAAACATTCCTGTCCCACAAGGAGGTGACCAAACATTCAGGTGGTGATTAATGAAACTTCTCCAAAGACACTGAAGACACTTAAGTCCATTCACCTTTCATTCCTTTTGTTTTACCTATGAGCCTATGACCTGTATCTTAAACTGGTTTTGAGGTGGAAAAAAGACTGTTTCTCAAAGGTGGAAGGTTAATAAAACATACACCATGGTAGTAATAAAACATCATTTGCACAATTGCACATGCCCACGCTCCCAAACAAATGTAGAGGGATACTTTAAAGTGTTGAGTAGGAGGAAAGCATTGTTTTAAGGATGTGGAGAAAAATAGAGCCATAAAAAGAAGGGTCTGTGGTTCTAATTCTCTCTCTTTCTAAGCCAGAAGAGATTCAGATWTTTAGCAAGTTGAATGTGATCTCTGATGGAATAAACACAAGGACGTTTTTTCCATTCTGAAAAAGGATTGCTAGCATGGCAAGATTTCTAATGGATAAGGCAGATTAAAYGTGAGATAAAAAGGTGAAAAGAAAGGGTGAAATTCTGGAGTGATAGAGCCAGATGATGAATAAGGTGGCTGGATGAAATGCTGGGTCTGGTTATGAAGGATGCATGGATGAAGGAAAGAATGCATAAGGAGAAACTGTGGCTTCCTTCCACTGTTCTCTTTGAAGTTCATTATTTCTGTTTTCCATCCTGAGGTGGAGAGAGGGCGATTAATTTCTCTCATTTTGCAGCAAGCTTCTTTCAAAACTTTCAGAACCAAACCCTCAGATTTCTATTTCAAAATGATGTGATTAGCCAGAAGGTGACTTCTGGATATTTGGGGAAGAATTAAGAGAAATTTGTGATTGCCTCTGCTCTCTCATTCAACTTTTCTGTGAGACATCCTAGGGTAGCAGATGAGGGAGATGCATGGCATTAGTCATCAATAGTTTTGGTAGTTAGGTATGTCCGTGACATATAAATATGGTTATATTTCAAGGTTTCCAAATTAAATTGACTACTACATGAAAATATARTGCTCATAATGAAAAAGGGCATGGGAATGTATACTAAAAGGAAGGATGGCAGGAGTCACAGAATAATTCATGTACAAATAACTCATGCTAGACCCAGATTTTAGTTCCTTAAAATAGTGACTCTCAGAAAAATCACTTTGAATGTATTTTTGTTGCTGCGAATTTTCCTTTTGTATACAACCGTAAGTAATGTTTTTAAAGACTCTGCCTGCTATGAAATTTTCAAGTACGAATAACCCTACCTAGTCAAAACCAATTACTTCAGGGAAGAACGGTAGACTGTTATTCACTGAGTTTATTTCCAGTGAATAATTTGAATTTTAATATACTCTTTTTTTTTTTCACAAAAAAGTAGAGTTATTCTGTTGGGTTTTCTGGTTTGCAATTTTTTTTCAAAGAGGCAAAAATTATGATAAGAGAGGAAAATGTTTTTCTTCACTTAAACATTAATACTGTATTTCTGTTCAGAATTACATAGTGGAAATACGTCGGGAAAAAAAAACAACAACCCAATACACTAAATCCCAAGTAAAAATATTATTTGTTTGAAAGATACAAGTTTTAAACAGCTCTGAATGAGTTAGAACAAATAAAGACACATGTAAAGACTTTTCAGTAGCAGATTGCAAATAAACTATGGATGATGATTTAGTGTTTTTATCTCCAGTCACAAAGAAAACAAATAGACAAAATAACTTGCCAAGAGTAATAGTTTCAAAGGTAGCTTCCAGTATCAACTCACTTTCTAATTTCAGATAAAGAAGTAATTTTGTGCTTTCTGCCCTTTTGAGATTTTCTTCCATTTGCTTCTTTAGATTAATGAAGTTTTATTTATGACATAACATAAATCAGTAAATGTGCATGTAGGCAGGTGCAATGTATATATACAAAACATGTATTTCTATTTATTTAAACATATATTTTAATAAAGGATTCAGAAAATAATTTTGCAACACATTGGTATACCAAACTTAAAATGTAATTCTGTCTACTTTTATGATAAGTGTGTGATTACAAGCTGGGAATGTGAAACATGCCTGTAGTTTCTTTTTAAATGCTATTCTAAAACATAAATATCTAATGGAAATAGGATAAAAATTTGGGGAACCTTTATTTTCTATTAAAATTTTGCAGAAGCTACTGTTCATTTCTCTGTTGTTATCTTGTGCTGTTACATTTATCATACTGATTGAGATAATTGATTGTGATAATGCCTCCACTGCTTGAGTTGCATTTACCATTATGGATTCCTCAGCAAATGTTACTTACATATTTGCACAGATTATTTTCTCATGTTCTGTAAAAAAGGTATAGTCAGCCAATGAATTAAATTAAAACAAAAAGCTAGGAATACATTGGTATATCCAGGTATATACAATGTTACTTCAGCTGCAGTACACCACAGCCCTGAAGGCAGACGTGKAATTGTCCTTGAGCAAGAATGAACAGGTAGAACCAGGGCTTGCATATAACCTGGTTACACTGATCTCTGTTCATCATTTCTTTTCTGGACTTATGAGGGCCTTTGAACACTGGCAGCAAAGCAGAGGAGAGTTTTCTACAGTTCTGCAAAACTGAGGTGAATCACTTCCCACTCTCCTGGGGCTGGTGGGTGAGCATGGTGTCAATGGATGTAGCTCAGAAGAGTGGGAACAGTGCTGATGAGAGGGCCAGCTTCTCACAGAGCTGTTTGTTGCCATGTAATGTGGGGGAAGGTGCAGGGATGACTTTATTTACTCAGAGCTGTGTGAAAARCAACAATCTGGTCTTACAGCAACTGCTTGGGATGCATGGGGGGAGTTCTGCAGCATTTCAGTTGTGTCTGCTGCTGTGTGAACTTACATGGAGGTATAGTACTATATCGGCGGGGTGGGATGAGCCAGAGGCTCACACCTGTGTGGGAGACTCCACAACCTCTCTGGGCAATCTGATCCAGGGCTCAGTCACCTGCACAGTAAAGAGGCTTCTCCTCCTATTTAGGTGGAAGTTTCTGTGCACCAGTTTCTACCCAGTGCCTCTTGTCCTATTTCTTGGTACCAGCAGGGAGAGCCTGGTCTCATCCTCTTGGCACCATTCCTTCAGATATTTACAGGCATTGATGAGGTCTTCTCTCAGTCATCTCTTCTTGAGGCTGAAGAGACCCAGTTCCCTCAGCATCTCCTCTTAAAAGAGATGCTTCAGGGCTTTAACCATCTTTGTTGCCCTCCACTGGATCAACTCCAGGAGTTCCAGGTCTCTCCTGTACTGGAGAGGCCAGAACTGGACACAGCACTCCAGGTGTGGTCTCATCAGGGCTGAGTAGAGGGGTAGGATCAATCAACTCCCTCAACCTGCTGGCAGTGCTCTTCCTAGTGTACCCAAGGACACTGGGTGTCATCTTGGTCACAAGGACACACTGCTGGGTCATGGACAGCTTGTCCACCAGGATTCCCAGGTCCTTCTCTGCAGGGYTGCTTTCCATCAGGTCAGACATGGTGTGGTCATAGTGAGAAATATATTTTGAGTTGTAGTTCAGTTGAAGATTTCCACTCTGTCTTTTACTAATAAATACATTGTAAATTAAGAATATCAGCTTTGGGATTTTARGATTGTTGTTGGCAGTGCTGCCTTACATATATTTGGGTTACACTGACCTTCACTACAGTGTTCTCATGAGCAAAACACARATCTATGGCAGTGATTTTCTCCTTAGCCTCTTGAGGGGAACCCTGTGCTTTTCCCCCCCGCCCCCCCCTCAACTGTGCTCTGCTACATCTGTTCCTGGGTGACTTGAAAAATAAACATTGTTTCCTATTATGAATCAAATTTATTGCACATTAATTCAGAGCTGGAGACATGTAGCATGAGCAGATCCTTGAGCAACAGCAAAAATAAAGTTGCCTTTCCTGAGTGTATAAGAAAAGTAGTGCAACAACAGGCCACTATTCTGCCTTTTCCCTGCCCCCCACCACCATCACCAAGCCCTGTGACCTTGGCATGTTGGGTGTAGCTGTTTCAGTTCAATCGGACAGAAACACCAATGAAGTGCAGTGGTTTTGGTCCTCTAATTCGATTTCCCAGCCAACGCATCAATTCATGAGGTAGGTTGAACGCTGGCTCAATGCCAGTGCACTCACTAGAATTATTTACTCATTTTCTTCTGTGAAATAAGGATTAGGAGAAGGGCAAAAGAAGACTCAAAACTTTAAAGATTATAAAGAAAAACTTTATTAACCGAACTGAAAGAAGAATAATAAGAATCAGAATAAACCTTCAGTATGCTTCTCTGCCACCCAGCTCTTCTTTCCTTTCCTGCTGACGACGTAGAGACAAAATTTGATACCACTTCTAAAATAATCTTTCTTCGATTCACTTAGGGAGAGGAGTCTCTCCTGCCATGCCATGGAGATTTTTCCACAARAAACTGTTCTCTCGTGGTTTTAATTTTCACTAATAGCAGCCACACGGAAATCTGAAATCRAGAAGTGCCTCYCACAGTTTAGTAGTCTTCCACAACTACCACCATGGGTCATTTCAGCTTATTGGGGCACAATATTAAGGACAAGCTGTTCTGGTATAGAAACAAAAGTTCTCTTACCTGTGGGAACAGAAGTTTTCTTATTCCATCCCTGGAGTAAGGTTTCTCATCTCTCCCTGTTCAAGCTTCTCATTAGATCACAGCTACTWCAACATCTGCTTGCTTCAACACTGGTGCCTCTGCTCATGGCTGTGGTCAGAGCACTACATCCTCCCAACGCATTCCACGAGTTACAGGGGAAAAGAGTCTGATGTGTATCTTATATACCTTACATCTTCATCATAGCCTTACAAGAGAATTGCAGCCCAAGTCTAAGGCMTCTCTTTATTCTCCTCCCATCTAGGATTTGACTCCTCCTTTACTGGCCTCGGTGTCTCCATGTTGTTTTCTTTACACATCTTCACTGTTTCCTTTTTCTCTCACTCGAGAGAGGATTGATGTCTGGAAGTTTCATCTGTGCACTAAAAGAGCTAATATCTCGCCTGGGCCTGCGGATGGCCATGCAATCTCTGCCGGGCATCAGCCACTCTGGCTGCACGGCTGTTTTTTGGCCCTTGCATTCAATTCCAGTCGTGGGGCTGCTTTCTGCACGGGGCTGCAGGGCTGCATGACTTTTCCACGGTGCTTGGCAGCTCTCCACCTGAAGCTGAGTGGAGCTGGCCTGCTGATCGTGGATGGAACTTGGCGGCCGCAGAATCTCAGCCGAGCCATGCTGCGGCCTGAGCCGGCTGGGCCGCGCAGCGGAGCAGGGTTACCTGCTCAAAGGCCGGAAGCAAGAGAGCTTTTCCCAGGATTTGTTCGCTTTTAAATGTGATTTCACAGAGGTGCATTCAGCTTTCTTAAATGGTTTAACAGGGTGTCAATATTCAAAACTARCCAGCGGAGTGGTTCTGTTGGATCCGGAGGAAGTTGTTAGCAGTCCTCACAGAGAATCACTTCTGCAACTGGTGGGTGTTGTCTTCAATTAAAAACCAAGCTATGTTAAACCCCGACACTGGGATACGGAGCAAAATCTGTGCTTACATAAAATGGCTGCAGATCAGGCCGATAGTCAGGTTACAATGTAAACAACATCCAGTTTCTTGTGTGGTTCACAGTCGGTATTCAGAGAACAGGACACAAAAAGGCTACAAACTGCGCAAAATAAATATTAATATCGGACAAGTTAGATTATTTTACAATATCTAAGTAATCATGAAATTTTAAAACTCTGTTTGAAGAAACTTCCCTGAGACGCCTCAGGCCTTTGGCAAACAGAACTGATAAGACAATTGTACAAAAAATTGTATTTTATAAAGGAAGAGAGTTTGAAGACAAGTTCTACAGTAATGAGGATGAATTTTTCATCAATAAATGAATAGATAATAGAGTTTTAAGATTTCAAATCACTGTTTTAATTCTGTATCAAGTTCTCTGTTGGCAGTTTTTTCCATTTCCACAGAGTCCAGCTCATTGAGAAATGAGCCACAAGAATCCACACCTTCAAATCTGTTGCAAGGTCAGGATTCAAGACTAATTTTTCTCAATGATTATATGCTTGATCCTGYGTGTGTGAGTGTATATATGAGTATTTGGGTGAAAAACAAAACCACAACATTCTGAATATCAATTTCTGTTTATATGGAGTTTCTTTTTCAACATAATTGAAAGGTTTTGCCCATATATTGACATTTTAACTTTTTTTAAAAAAAATTCCCATATGAATATAATTTTTAGAAGGCAAAACTGAAACTTTTAATTGCAAATATTAACATTTAAAAGTAAAAGATATTTTAAGTATTGTGCTGGTATACTGTCTGACATTTTAAAGAAAAATTAATGTTTTACATATTGTTGACATTTAATTAAATCTCTACCCATATCTAATGCAGGCATAGATAGAGATTATATGGTCATTTTAGTGAGAAAAATCAGTTTCTATCTCAGCCAATATGATATTTTCTGTTGAATTTTAGATTACTCTATACTAAACATACCTATGGAAGCATACCTCTCTTATCACTGTCTTTCAAATCTGTATTTAAAAAAAATAGATTTGGCCAGCTCCAACCACGGATTACAAAGAAAACTATTAGATACAGAACAATAATGGGAGAAGCTGAAGAACAAAAAGGTACTAAGAAATRTCAGTAAAACATGAAGGATGCTTTGATGTAGATAATGACAAGGGTATTCTGGTCCAGCACAGGTCTAAAGTCAGATCTTAATAGGAACTTTTCAATAATAATGCAAAAGAGGGAGAATATCAAATAAAATACTACAGGTCCTGCTTTACAAAAAAGCCAGATGTGGCATATCAGAGCACAGTGATGGCTATGAGAAGGGGCATTTGCCCTTCAAGACCACATCTGAGACAAGACTCTGTCTTGTCATAAGGAAGAGGTTGCAATACCATGCAGTCCTATATCAATATTGGAGCTGTTGAATCAAGTATGGCATAAGGGTAAAAATATTTCATTTCAAAAAACAAAGGTATATGCTAAACAAGGACTAATAAAACTAAACATTTTAAATAAGCAAATCCAGGCAATCTTCATCCAAGACTTTTAACAGAGCTCTCTGATGATACCCTTGAACTGTTAGGCTTGATTTTCAGCGTGAAATTTCAACACGTGAAGCATTTTGGTTACTCCCAGATGTAAACAGAAGATCCTATTCTGTTCCAATGTAAACAAGAAAAAAGTATAATTATATATTTGTCAGCCTGATAATGATCTCAGGCAGAATAATGATACAGATGATGCTGCAATCCTGTTTTGTTTATAAAGGTAATAAAACTGATGGAACWGTCTTAGTCTTCTATAAGGCATTTCATTTGGTAGCACATGACATGTTGAATAAGAAATTAAATCAACACGGCCCATACTGAAGTGATTAAAACCTGGGCAAGTGAAAGGCCTTAAAATATTACTGTTAATGAAGAGTCATTCTTCAGATGTTTGTCTACGAGTGCCATGGGGATAAGTATTTGACTCTATTATATTTAATATTCTTTTTCAATGCTTGGAAGAAAAAGCAGTGATACTGATAATTGTAGATGAAGAATTTTGGGAGTGTAGAGAGTAATAAAAAGGAAAGTCTTTGATGCAAGTTGATCAAGACTGTTTGGCAAGTTAGATGCAAAAAAACAGATGAATTTACATATGGCTAAGCCTAAAATCATAGGCCTAGCATGAAAGAATATTATTTCCAATAAAGCAGGAAGACTTTTCAACTCCAAGGAGCCAAAGTTCAGGTATGCACAACCTGTCATGTTATTGCTCTCAGTATTTGTACATAAGGAAATTATGTCACCTTTAAATATTACTACTTCAGAGCAGTAATATGTTCACATCTGCTGCTACAGACATGTAAATAGTTTAGAGAGGTTACATTATAATCTTGGGATTATCCTGTTGGGAAATTACCCCACAGTACATAAATCTAGCAGCTTAATCTCTTTTAATCTAGTTAAATTTATCAAGTAACTAATTATTAAAAGTCAAACAATCAAAGGTTTGCAAGCTAAAGCATTTACATGGGAAGCAGAAGTTGGAAACTAAAAATTATTGATATGGTCTGGGGGCAAGATGTTAAAATGAGACAAATTCACATCAAAAGAAAGCTGTGTATGTTTTCCAAACAGGAAAAAGTTGAAAAGGCTGTATATAGCTGGATTTGACCTGAACAGGTCATCCTGCATCCTGGGCATCCTCTGTCCTGTTTTCAATAGGAAGTAAGAATTTCCATTTGCAGAGGCTGCTTCTGGCCTTAGAATTGATGAATTTATATATAGAGATAGACATTGAGCAGCGCCATGGTTTCRGGTTAGCCACAGCTGTGATGATGCACTGCTGTAAAGTAGGGTCTAAGTGCTTCAATAAGTCTCCTCTTTGCTCTGACACCTGTCCTCTTTTGGTTGAAAAATATTTAAGTGTTTATCAATTTTTGCAGTATATCTGGGAAACCATCCAAAACTTTATAATAATTGATTTTCTTCCACATGGTGGTCTTCCAAGGGCAAGAGAGCTTACTAATATTTTCTGTCATGTCCAGCTGCTAACTCTAAAGACTCATAATTGCATTTGATCTTGTATCCTGCCTGTAGTCTGATACTAAATAGGAAAGGTAGTGAAGAGAAAATCAATGTAGCTCTGTCATGCTCTTGTTCCATGATACTGCATTACAGTATGGAACATCTGTTAGTTCTCAAGTAGTGCTGACTAATTGAAGTAGCCCAGTATAAATTAATTTCTAACCAATCTCACAGTATTACTGTCATGTGTTCCTAGCAGACAGAATTATTGGTCATAGGAGTATTGTRTCACAAACTAACAGTGAAAATGTGACTTTAATGGTTTTAGGGGAATTTGATTGCTCCTTCTGTTATACATTATTCACATTCTGGACCTAAGCCATCACAATATAAATGTTAGTGTGAGTGTGCTGGGAGCAGAGAGAATTCTCAGGAAATGAGGAGCATACCACCCCTCTAAGTAAATAGCAGGTTTTGGAGTGGCCCATTCAAGGTGAAACAAATGACTTCTAATGAGGAAATCCTTATGTTTATGCTAGATATTTGTTGACCATCATATCTCTCCAGGATAACTTTTATGCAATGCCTCATTAACTGTTCTCATGAAGATCTCTCTAACTGGGAGTAGTCCATGAAAGGTATCCAAGCTTTAAATCTGGTCTCAAGTTAGTTAATTTATTTTAGCCCCATTGTGATGGAATTATTATTTTTGTGATCCTCTGCAATAACTATTTAGTATCTAACATTAATTTCATTTGGATTTGGTTTGGAAAAGTTTTATAAGACATATGTGAGAGACATTGTAAGCGTGTTCTTTTGTTTCTGAAAAGGCCATCTGTAATTGTAGTCTTACAGGAGCTTGGGGCTGAATTCTGTCCTAAATTATCTCCTTTGAATTAATTTCATGCAATGTAAGTCAAACAGATTTTGACCTTTATTCAGTTTTGAAAAGGCATTATGGAAAATTGCACCTTCCTATTCAGCAGATCTGCTCTATATTCAGTCACATTTGAATTCAATGACAAAAAGTAAATGTGTTCTACATCCTGATGATAGAAGCAGAGGAGCTGATGCAGTTGTGGGAGTGTGGTATGGGTTCCCTTCTGACTCACCATCATTAACATGGCTGCTGTGTAAGGGCTTAATTTGCCAAAACCTCCAAACTCCCACACCCTCAATTGACTTCAGCTGGAGTAAAATGCATGAATATCTTTGAAATATAATCTTCYCTCTTTGTATTAAAAGGCAAAATTCCCTTGGGACTCTAGATGTAAATGAAGAAGGATTTTCTCTAAAATARAGTCATATCAGTAGCAGCCCAGTTGAAATAAACATTTGAGTTTCATTTGCAATGACAAATGAAAAATCGTTAGCTAGAAGGATGAAGTAAACATGTTTAATTGTAAGCAGAGCCAGTTTTATCCAAAGATATTGAGCAAATAAAAGCTGCTCCTGTTGTAACTAAAAGAGCATTGCAGAAATTATATTTCTGCTGTTTCTGCTAAGATGAAACACCATACCCCAGAGCTGTGTTCTCTGACTTTTGTCTTTACAGTGCTGGACTAGGATTTTCTTGAWGCCCAATGACTCTGTAGTGTAGTAGTGTAGACACTAAAACCTCTGAGATTTTTTTCTTTTTTTTTTTTTTTTTTTACTCATGTGAGACAATATTATCTAAACTACCCAGTGGATAAGAATTTAGAATTGATTCAGTTTGTAGATATTGGAGAAATTCATTATTCATATCCTGCTGATGCCAAGGGAATCCTTACTCTGGGGAAGCTGGCCTTTACTATAATTGCAGAGTGCATTTATGATAGAAGAATAAAGCTGATCATTGCAGATTAACCCTAAAGTTTAAGGTTGTAGTTTAAATATTGTACAAATATAGTGGGCAAGAAGCTTCTTCCCAGGTCATAGAGTCCAATCTCTTGGTATGACAATCAATCAAAAGTGGTAATCTTCATACATTTCAGAAGTAATCAGGTTTCTGTTTCCACCACTTGTTAATGAAAACTGTTCCAAAAGTCTCTTCTTTAGGGCACATTCTTCTGATTTCCAGCCTACATGTAGGCTAGAAATGTATCTATATAATCAATGTGCATACATATTTCTGGGRCAACATTTCTCTTTTAGAGAATTTCTTTACCACTTTAGTATTTGACATYAGGATTTACTTATCAATATTAGTGTACTCCCTTGCAGCCAGTTTTGCTATAGTAAAAAAAATGTAATGACTCTTCTCTCTTTGAATTATAGTTTTTTCATATAGCCCTCTTGKGCTTGTTTCAGTTTGAATCCATCTGTTTTAAATATGGAAGTCCAGAGTAAAGTGGTGAGAGTAGAAAGGGTCAAACATTTATTTCATACCTCCTGGAAAGACCTTCCTGACTCATTCAAAGATCACATTTGCATATTTTAGTGTTATACTGTATTAATACATCAACRGTCATGACTTTTCAGTCATTTCCAATTCTTAACCTATAGTAGAAGTGCTTATTATTATCAGTTCTCATGTTTATTCCCTTTCCTATTTCTCTGTTCTGCAAGATCACTCAGCTCTTTCTGCATGGTGTCTTGAAATTTTCTTTTATTAGTGCACTCCCAGGCTTATATTATCAGCAAACTTCACAGCCTGTTCCTACTCACCACTATTAAAACCTAATTGCATCTTTAATACATATTTAAACAAGATCAGCTTCAAGGAGAAGTTACACTGAGACTCAGGCTGGCAGAACTTCTTTGACATTACTAATGCCATAACTACTTTAGCTCATTTMTTAGACCTTTTTACTTTCCCAGGCAGTGAAACAAATTTAAGAATTAACTCATATTTCTTCTGTAATTCTCTAGAAATTCAATATAATCACTCTTTTGTTCTTTCTACCCCTGGTGACATTACTAGTGCTGAGGTGCACTGCAGCCTGCAGTGGTTCTTCAGAGTTTGTAGGTGAAGGCACCACACAGTGGTGTTTGCATTGGTATAGCCTGAGAGATTCCAGCTTTRTTATGTGTCAGCAGTCCATTCTGATCTCTTGAGGTCAGGATGCATCAGGATGTCCTACTCAAGTACAGGTGAAAGAAAGCTGTTTTGGGGGATTTTTACCTGGTAAATCCTAAAATACMCACAAACTGATGCCTTGAGAGGCTGACCTAGAGCAGAGACTAGACAGAGTTAAAGAATAAAGTAGGTATTTATTAAAAGACCTTTAAGGATACACCTTGGGCAGTACAAGAGCCTAGCCAAGGCTACATCCTAGAGAGATCCAAAATGATCACAAAATGGATGACCGGTCACGAGGTTTCACACTTTTGTAAGTTTTGGTTTGTTTGCATATTGAGGTTAATTGTCCAATTACAGCTTCAGATTATGAAGTTCCATCCTCCTTGTTTGCTCTCCTCAGTTCTCTGTTGTCTTTGCTTTTTGAGCCTAAAGCTTGTAATGTTTGTCCTTGRTCTCAAGCTGGAAAAGGATTTTTTKGTCYATCTACCCTGTGAAGAKAACTTGCTGACACTTAATATGAAGCTCAGAGCTACACACCTAGGCAGCACAGAACCTGAAAAACATGAAAGCTAAAACTTGAGGCATCAAAACTCTGCACTAGATTGCCAGTGGTGACTAACYTTCCCATGAGCTCTTCTGAAGGCTTGTCCTGCCTGCCTTGCATGGCTGTGGCTCTGAGCTGCGTGCCATTAACAGCAAGCCAGCCATGGGCCAGACAATGGCTCCGAGGCAAAGGAGGGGTGGAGACMGGCTTTATCAGCACTGTTGATGGCAGTTCAGTCTATGCTGTCTGACCAATTCACTTACTCTTTCCATAGGACACAAAGAAAATTGCTGTTTCCTTCGTATCTCTATCTATATAATGCRGTATGATCTATATCTGTATCTGTCTTCATTGTTATAATCTTTGTAGTATTATTCATTTTTTCATTCTGTTCTCCATTGCAGTATTACTAATTATTAATTATTATCTTAATATAAATTATATACCGTAGATGTACATACTCAATACATTTAATATAGACAGAAGACAATAAATATGGTCTATATTGTAAATATCTGCSATCTTGCTAGTTAATGTTTACCTACTGGAATGAGGAGATTTCTTAGAAAATGTATTTCTTAGAACAACTGCCCAGAGTTAACCACTGCTTAAATAACATTTTAAATTAATACACTAAAAGAGAGAAACAGACTTAGGTGCTTCATACATGTGGTCAGATYGGTTACATTCAGTATAAATACCAGTAAAAAACATATATTCTATCAATGAGAATAAATAATTAAATACTGTCTTTTTCGAAATATTTTTTATTTCTTCATATTTCTTCCACTGAAGGCAGAACTTMTGTCACTAAAAATCCTGTAAGATATGCAAGGATTTTTTGTCCTTAGGAAACAAAATTTTTTGTTTTTCTTCCCAATGTTTTAAAAATTAGTCCATCTTATTTAATTTAAGAAAATGTGATAGTTTCTCCTGAGATATAATGCAACCAAAAGAAAATGAAAAGTATTCAGAAGATGAACTCTTTTAAATGAAGCTGAAAGCTTCAGTAGATTTTAATTAGAACTGCATGATAAGTTTTACATATAAAGCATACCCATTCAAATTTGGCTTTTGGCCAGTTTTGCAAAAGCAAACTAACATTAGGAACTATCTTTTCAGTGAACTTTTTCTTTTTTTTTTCCCTGAGAAAAAATGTTAGCAGTTAGTAAGAAGTTTGTAAAAGCAAGTCCTATAATTAACTATGCAATTTAGTTTGCTGTATTTTTTAATTAGGCTGAAATTATATTGAAGGATGACTATATTCATTAAGAGACCCTATCATTTCTGTTTGGTAACTGGCTTTTTTTGGTGACTGCTCTATCCTTTTTGTTTGGTGACTGCTCTTATCYCAGTCTAAAATTTGGGTTTGATTTTATAAAAAAATCCATGAAGCAGTTGTTTTTTCACAACAAGTAACACTTCATTATCAGGTATTCAAAACCACTGCCASAGAATACCAGCATCTCAGTTTATTTTTAGATACATTTTTAAGCAKTTTTGCAGATGAAGTCATATTTCACTTTTTACATAATGACAGGAATTACAGAAAATGTCAACTTTCACTCAGTTAGAAATTCAGATATGGAAAGGCAGACTTCAAATATCATTATCTGGGTYATAGAAAAATGTGACCCAGATTAATATATTGGTATGCTTCAAATGAGTATTTGGTGTCTCAGAAGGGATCATTTTTAACAATCCARTACAAAAACAAAGTTCTTACCTCAGGGCGTGAGTTGGAAACTTGGTAGTCTTGGGACAGATTTTGTCTGATTTCCTTTTCTCCCCATGATGTCTAGGTACCAAACACTGCTTATTCTACCAAAATAATTTAATCTCACAAATGATTTCATCCACAAACAGATAGGAAAGCTAACCAGATTCTGTCTGTTGCATCAAGGAAAGCTGCTATCATTAAGGGCACAGTACACTTGGYTCACGTCTGTCCACCTTTAGCTTCCAGTTCTAAATGTGTTTAAGAAGTGTGCTTTAACATGGGGTTTTGAGAGGTGGGTTTTGACACATGTATAGGGACATCTTGCTTACCATTTTGTATTTGCTCCTCTGTGTGAGGTAAGGTGCATTTACAGAATGAAGAAAATTATCATCTGTCTCTTAAGTGAAAATCTAAAGTCCTCCAAAACCTTGGTAGTTGTAATTTCTAGTGTTTTGACTATAAACTCATGCTTTCATGATTACCATGCACATATATTTTAATTTTGTTTTGCAAGACACTAATGATTCTTTTCAAGCAAACRTTAATGTTTTATGGTCCTACCAACTGCTTTTCCTGCAGAGTTCAGTAAAATTGCTTGTAGTTAAAGAAGCCTAACCTTAACAGTTAAATAGWGTATAAGTAGTTGTCCTGTGAAATGTGGATGTCTGTAATATTCCTAAAATCATCAAATTATTGACTGATAAAGCTTCTGCTTATCTGTGTAGGCTAATTGTAACTAATTGTAATTCTGCAGTGCTTGGCGTTTGCAATAGGCTGTAGAGRTTACATCCTAGTTATCCCAAAAGTTTGATCTGATAGACCTCTGCTGATTTATATCAGAAGTTAATTTTAAACTTAATTGCTGTAAGTGCCCACTTAATGTATTTCACTTGCCCTGAGGTACCCTAAGCTTTAATGTGAGGATATTTCTTTCATCTTTATTCTAATTCTTAAAAGCTTTTTGTCCATAAAGACATTTCACATTGCATACTAGAATTGTGATTTCTTTGCTTCCTAATTAAATAGATCAATGGATACTGTATATGTAAGGTCTGGGCTAGACTTAGAAAACTGCAGAAAATGTGAAACCACCACACATGAACACTCTTGTGGAATTGTTCAAGCATTTTTCATTAAAGTAATACAATAAAATACGTCCCTAGAATTATAGAGGCTCATAGACACTGATGTAATTCAATGCAAAATAAAGAGATTAAGTATTGCTGGATGTCATTCTTACCTTTCTATACACCGTTCTTAACTTTATATAACTTTATAAACACACTATCCTGCCTAGTATGAGTAGCACCAATCAAATCAATGGTACAGTTTTGACACTATCCTAGAGAGTGAAGAATTATTTGTTAGAGTTACACAGTTGCTAAAAAATTATTCTATCCCTACAAAATTTGTCTTCTGTTTGTTTTTTACTGTTAAACTGTACATACCAAGGCATTTTTCATCATATTACAAAATAATATCTGAAATACAGATTCATGTTGGGTTCATTATTCTTCCCTTGGGAACCAACTTTTGTTTTGTAATGCCTTCCTGAAGATTTTAGCCAGTATTGGTACCATTCTCTTTTATTACACATTATCTATTCAGTTTACCTGTTGAGATAAAGGATGGTGGATGGAAAAGGGAATAGAAATTATAGAAAACAGCAGCAGAGTGGCCACATTATCCYTGCAGTTCTGTCAGATTTTTTCACCTCAAATTCCATCACATTTTGCATACATGTTGCCTGTGGCTTTAGTGATTATAAAAGTGCTAAAATGGAATTTACAGACTTCACAAAGTATGTCACAGTTTTTGAAATTGTTTTAAAGTAGTTAAAGCAGTTAAAATTTAAATTGATTTTATTTTCATTTACTGAATTTTTACTTTTCTCCATTAGGATAACAATGGAAAAAATTAGAGCTGACTTCAAGGGAAGAAAAGCCAAAAAAACCCAACAACATAAAAGCCTGCTTCCCCAAACAGTGTAAATAATTCTGTTGTAAGGAACATTCCTTGATGTGTACATTCTGGTATGACGAATGAAAAATATACATGCTGGAGAGGGATATGTTCATGGTCTTCATTATGAATAAGCCAGGAACACAGATGTCATAGATTTGGAAAAAGGAAAAAAAGAGGGTGATCTGGAAAAGTAATTTCCACCTTGATCCTATCCACTACTACAAATACTAATACTGAAAAGGAAAGTAGGGTAGGATGATGGCAATTCATTAAATCATCTTTTTGCTCCCAGGCTGGGGATGTCTGCTATATAACTATAATTTTTAGGACTGTGTTGCTAGCTTTATCTYTTCAATTAATTCATGAGTCACCAAGGCATTTGACTGGAAATACCTCCTAGGCTAGAATTGCAAGATTGTTCTATACATAAGACTTTTGCAATACTATTTTGTCTCATATTTCATAAGCAGCATCTTTAAAAACAGCAACTGGAGAAAATTATTGTCTTTCCAATTCTCCAATACTACAGAGATTTCCCTATATTCTCCCTTCCCTTCCCTTCCCTTCCCTTCCCTTCCCTTCCCTTCCCTTCCCTTCCCTTCCCTTCCCTTCCCTTCCCTTCCCTTCCCTTCCCTTCCCTTTTCATTTTCTCTCTCGTAGTCTGCCTACCCTCAATAAAGGAAAACCACTAAAATAATAGGAATGAAACTCCCAAATATTTTTCATTCTGTCCTCCCTGTTCTTAATGTGGAGTAAAAAGGTTATGATTAGCATTGTCAGCAGCTCTGTTGCTACCATAAGAAAGAATAGAGAATAGACTGGAAGGGAAGAAAATCCTCATTTCTTTAATAGGCATGGTAAGACATCAGGGTTATATAGTACAAAAAATCTTAACCTTTACCCCATGTTTCTGCATTGCTGCAATGGCACAGATTTTTTCCAAGTCAACAAGCTAGTCAGAAGCTCATCCTACAGCTTCAGTGCATTATGGTCTTGCAACATTTTCCCCTCTTCCACTGTTAAATGAGTACAACTTGAAGTTATAAATTTAGCTGTAAATAAAATAAAGATAAGCAGTTCTATGTGGGTATGCAGGGAATAGGACCCTTACCAGAGAGTGCTTTAGGAGAACTGCACTGGTGGCTATGGACAACTTGCAGATGATGATTTCATAGCATAGTAATAAGTATTTTTATTTGTGAAGATCCAGCTCAAACTTTGAGTGTTAAAAAGCATATCTTCAGGGTATTTTCAGATATGGGTAAGAGAGAGCTTTCATGATTTGAAAAGGACTGCAGTGGGTAGGCATTCAAGTGGCACATTTCCTCATTTGGGGGATATTCATGTGACCTAGGCAAACAGGCTGTTGTTGTCCAGTGCTTTGTCATTGCTAACCCACAGTACTATTCATTCAACACAGCCCATGAGGGTTATGGTTACTTGGCTCTTCTCCTTTAATCTACCAGACTAGTCATTTTATTCTAGTGATCCATTATTTCCTAAAATGTTAGGAAAGAGTAATTTAAGAGATTAAGTGGGTGTACACTAAAGATTTAATCACAGAGGAATCTTGGTTTAAAGGCCTTATTCAAACCTCACATAATCAAAGTGAATATTCAGTGAGTTATTGCAGCTTTAATCTGTGCTGTTATATCTGTGATTCAGCATGACACTACAGCTTTCATTTTTTCTGTTTTCCATCTAAAAGCCTTTGAAGGATAGCTTCTGCTATTCAGTGCAGTATTTGGACATTCTGGGGAGATTTTGAATAGGAATGTCAGAGGACCTTCTTTTTAAGCTTTGAGATTTCTTCCCTCTGTCACTGTGAAGACAGACCTTTAGTTTCTTTTTGTGCCTTAATTTATGTACAAAGTAGAGCTACACAAAATGAAGGACTATGCAGAAATGTAATGCTATTTTTAGACAAGACATTTATTCTATGCAAGAGGCTCTACACCCTCAAACATCTTCAGATCAGGTGATATTTAATGTGTTAAGCCTCAAAATGAAAGACATCTTCGCAAGTACTGCACTGCAGTCAAAAGCAGATAAGCATCTAAATATAACAGCTCTCCTGGTGTCAAGAGAATCCTCAGAAAATTGATAGGCAATGGTGTTCCAGGATACCAGCTCCAAGGACTGCGGTGCACTGAATTAATGCTGTTGTTGGTCTCAAGGAATGCTCCTCTTTGGGGATGCTTCCCTACCTGTAAAGAGCAAATGAATAAAGATCTTGTCTTTCACAGCTAATAAATCAATATACAAATGTCTTGAATATATTAAAATAATGTGACTACAYGGACAAGTCATGCAGATAGCTGGARTGCTGATAGGTTATCTGCAGGAAGAGCTTTCATTTAAAAATATAAAAAAGCCTTAATGCTCTCTACAGATATCACTATAAGTGATGAAGAGGAAAAACAGCAAAAGCTTTGTTCAGGTCAATAAGACTGTATTTTATCAAACTTTATTATGAGTGAAGACACATCCATTTCAGAGCTGATAATAAAACTATTTTATTGAAAAAGAGGCAGTTTAAAATTGGTGTTTCTCCTTCTTGTTTTTTTTTCTTTTTTTCTTTTTTTTTTTTTTGGCTGAGTAAATCAGAATCACTAGCAGAATAGCTGCTAGTGATTTCTTGCTAATAAAGGTTGCTTGCAATTATGGGGAAAAAAGCTGCCTTTCTGTCATCGCACATCTCAAAAGATGGATTTTCATGTAACATAAGACTAAAGGCAATTACATGGGTCACCAATGAAAGTTGATATGAAAATTCTATTCACCTTTCTAGAAAAGCCTACCTGGGAAATGAAAAAGATAATAGAGAAAGGCTGAATAGTTTTGTTCAAGCTAGACCATCACTCTTAGAGTCTTTATTTTCTGATTTAAAGCATGAAACTCAGTTATAAGTCTTTAAGAGATTTGAAGCTGCTTAGAAAGATAATCACTTTTTTTTTACAGAATAGCAATATATAACTGGTCTTTATATCACAGCAATACTTAACTGGTTTTTACTACCGATAATCTGTCAAAAAGGAAATGCTTGGCAATTAACCCTAGAGGACTCCTGAATTTGCACACATACTACAGCCTTTCTATCAACCAGTTTGAGAGATAGATSTGCCCTGCCCAGTTTGCTATTCTCCACTTTTCCTCCATATAGAATTGCAACTGTGTGACTGGCCAGAAGGGTCAAACACCCATTTTCATATAAAAGACTACGTGTATTTAATATGTGAGTTCTTGTCTAATGATATATTCTCTTTCCTATGTGGCTTTCAACCTTTATTTTCAATTGTTCTTGCTCTTCTCATTTTTTTTTTTTCATTTCTCCTTGAATTTAATGGATTTAGTTCAAAAGAGGGAGAACACTGTGATTTTGTCTGACCAAGACAACATCCCTGTCTGAATATTTGTTGAGTAAAGTTTTGCCATAATAAATAAATTTAAATTAATATAAGCAAGGTAATTGATTTCATGTTTCAGATCCCGACATAATAAAGGAATGATGAGATGCTCTTTTTCTATTTGCTTTTTATACAATATATTTTTCAGATATAGTCTTGAGTCTAACTATTCCTATCCCAGGTCTTCTGGCTATAAAATGATGGTTTATGTTTGCTGGCCAAGTATAGTCACTGAGGACATTCCTATGAACTTTGTTTGAACCATTGTTTTTGATTACGTTGTATGGGAAGTCAGATAGAGATAGTGCTAAAGGCAATCCTGCCTCCGACATGTTGCAGCTGTGTTAATTACCAGAGTGAGAACAGCCTTGCCCTCACAGGTATGGGTGTGATAAAAGAGTGAGTTAGGGGGTAGAGAGTTAGTTGGAGTCTGCTGGCTGTGCTGTGAGGAGGAAGGGACAGGAGGTTGTGTGAGGGACAGGTAAGGTAAGCCACTGTACAAGGGGCAGGCAGGGTTGGGTGGCTGTGCTGGGGACAGGAAGCAGTGAGCTGGGACTGCAGAGGGAAGAGAGAAGAAGGAGAGAAAGAGCCAGAGCTGTGTGGAGCTGCCCATAGGATTGCTATGTAGGAAAGGTATGAGAGATGTCTAGATAACACAGTGCTGATGCTTGAAGCCCTTTGAAGTTTTTAAAGAAGCGCTCTGAGTGTAGTGGCCGTCTTGACTATGACAACTTTGTATTGATGTGAAGTTTTCACTACAAATTTGACTGTATGTTCAACAACACAGTTACCTTCTCCACTGCTTGCAGATTTGTYTTAACATTCTTTGTCTTTCCTGACCTTCCCTGCACTATCTTCCATCTCAAATTATTCCTCTGTCCCTTGACCTCTCCTCTCACATTTTCTTCTTCTTCTGTCTGTCTCTTCTTTCCTTAGGCTGAAGTATTCTTCTCATTCCAATGATAACACTTTGTTTATATTCACATCATTATCATTTAACTTTCCTTATCTACTGGTTCTCTTTCTCTTGTGCACAAGTAAACACAAAAGAACAATTTTAGTCATTTAGGCTTCAGCCTCTAAATTTAAGGTTGGTGGAAATTCTTTTGAAGACTTCAGAATATTGTCACACAAGACCATGAGAATTTTTTTTAATGTACATGTCAGCAAGATTTATGATGTTATTAATACACCTGAAAGCACTACTTGCTGTCTCCTAAGATGAAAGGCATATGACAAAATAAGGAAGGAAATATTCCCTAATTCCATCATTGCTTGCATGAAACAAAAGGCACAACATAAATCCTGGAGAATGCAATGTTCCTGTTCACAGATCATCGTGTAACCTGTTCATGAACTAGTGACCTCACCTGAGAACAGATGTAAAACATGATCATAGTCCACTATAAGGGCACATCACATGTTTTGAACCTCCATCTTTCTGAAATACCAACGTACATATTGTAACATTTTTTCTGTAGAAAAGGTGGTCAAGCAGACCATCTAATTCTTCTCTAGAGTTCTGACAGAAAAGTAAGGGGCACTTATGTGATTTCCAGGCTTAACATATACTAGGATAACACAATAATAAACACAGAACAAGAACACGTGAAAAGAGGCAAGACAAATGGACATGAGTGAATAATCTAGCCACTTTTTTCTTTTCAAACAGATGTTTTCCATTCCTACCACCAACTAGATTTTAAATATAGTCAATATTTAGCAGCATGGAGAAGCAGTGCTACAAGTATGAGGCCATAAATTGTTGCCTCCTTCTTATTTTCATCTGTTACACTGAAGTAAAAGAAACTGAAAATGAGGTATGCTATCCTTATTCTATTTTTTTATCTCTACAGTTGGGTAGAGTTGCCCCATAGATGTTAAACACTTTTAGATGGGAAAATAAATGTTGCATATGCTTTTCACAATTCCTGTACACAGAGAAATATCAAAAAATCTGGTGTGGAATTTCTGGCAAATACACAGGCATGGGAAACTAAGGTAACATCAACATCTTTGACTCTTTTCCTTGCAAAACAATTAGCATAGTTTGAGAAAACCAAGAAGTGAAGCATATGCACTGAATTAAAAAAAAAACCAAAACAACCCAACTGTTCATATGTCAAATGAATTGAAGTGAAATAAAAATGAAAAATAGAAATGTAAAAGAATAGACAGTTAGTATGATGCTCAGGAATTGTCACTTAGGGTAATTGAATAGCTAATAGCTTTGGTGAAAAGAAGAGACAGTGAGAAGCTTGTGAATTCCACAAAAGGCATCCTTTCTGCACCTAATCTGTAATCTGCCCATTTGCATCTGAAAAATATGTTGGCATGAAAAAACGTTGCTGTTTAACTRGCACTGTGTAATGGAGAAATTACAGACAACGTGAAATAGGGGAAAAAAATTCCCTTGTTCAAATGAATCAAAAAATCAGGATAGAGAGGGTATCAAGGGGATCTCTGTGGCACTGTGGTTCCAGAATAGCAAAAATATTTTAAAAATCCCTATTGTTTAGTTAAATAAAAGAGAAGTATGTGTATATATGCTGCTAAGGAGTGTTTTTTCCAAAATGTCTTAGTACCAAAATAGAAAATCCTAACAGTATTGTTTACTGAGTATAACTGGTCAGAGCAATTAAATTCAAGTGGTTTTGGAGCCTTTATAACAGCTTTTTTCTTCTGTTTGCTCATTTTAATATTTTCAACACTTTAATTTCCTTGAAACATCCCATAAACAAACAAATCACTTTCCTAATGTCCCTTTGTCGTACAATCAATCACATGTTGTAMTAATGTTAAGAAATTATGAAAGATAGACTATTCAGTGATAATATGGAAATATAATAAAGAAGAGAATCGTTGTATGAATGTTGCTTAGGAAAAAGTCTGACAGGCTCTTGAAAAAGGGATGGAGTTCATTCCTGACTATTTTTAGAGAAGAGTAATTTTCATAACATGACATGTTTGTTATAGCTTTGTCAGAGATTTCACAACTGAAATTTCATTTGTTTGCCATATCATGGCATCATGATATCAGAAATATGAAAACATTTTTTAAAGCGGCCAAGGTTAATATTGCAACTGATAACAGAGATAGGATTATACTGCAATATTTCTATTCATTAGGAAGCACAGAGGATCTGAGAAAAACCCTTAAGGTTTTTAAAGCCATGCTGATGTGTGAGTAGCCAAAGAAATATTATAAGTACCTAACTGAATCTAGCAACTCAACAATAAAAACAGTATTATAGGTAATTATTCAAACAGACAAAACATACAAGAATTATTCCATCTTTATTTACCTTACAGGTACGTTTAGGATCATCAAAATATATCACACTGCAACTTCCAGCTAACAGCTGTCCCACAGTTCTTTTCCCCTGACTTTTTGTCCTTCCTTGCAAAGAGCTCAGAAAGGATGGAGACCAGTAGAATGACTCCTAAGAAGGTCCAAGACACACTAAGTGGCTGGCCACTGTGCTGGTCCCAGCSTATGACACACCAAGGAAGGGCAGCTCACATAGGGAGTTCAAGGAAAATCAAGAAGTATCTTAATTATCAGTGTGATCAGTCCATGGAATCAGAGCTATCACAAGGTAAATAAGTTACAGTACTGTTATTCCTCCATCAAAAAATTGCATATGAATTTTTTTGGYTTGTATTGTGAGCAGGAACTGTACTATCAAAGTGAGTCAGAGTCCTAGAGAGGCCTTGGCTGAATCCTCAGGTTAAGGGCAATCAAGCTCTGAACTGGATATACCTGTTACTAATACTGAACTTTAAAATCAAATTCAACTCATTATTTCTGCTCTATATTCAGGGAATTATCTGAGATGAGAATTTATGCTTTATTATTGATGCAGACCCCTTAATGGTYAGATGTCAGAACTGATTTGATACATTTTACGATTTTTTCTCTGAATAAAACAAATGAATAAAACAAATTAAATGAAGTGAATGTCTACAATGAATAAAATGTCCATACCCCTCAGAGGAGTCATAGTGTAGTTCTGCTGCATGATTCATTATTTTTGGTTCTTTTGTGCTTTTCTTTAATGAATGTCTCCACTGATCTTATATCTGTTATGCAGTCATAAACTTGCAATAGCCAGAAGTAGTATAAAATAAATTACTATTATTTGAATGCTCACTGCATTCAAATAAAGCTTTATAACTATAAAATCTAGCGGTCATATTTCTGACTTCATAATTTGTTCTTTTATTGCAGTGAAGATATGTATGACTGTTGCCCTGTTTTCTGCYTTTCTGTCCCTGTGCAGAAGTTTCACATGCAGCCTTAATGTAAACAATGTTTATTCTTGGAATGTTTGCATTCTTCTCCTCTGAGAGAGGARATGATTGATGGTCATGTCCACCATACAGGTTGAGAGGTGGTGACCTCTCTAGCCAATCTCTGGACCTCTGTACAAATGTATAAAAGTTTAGATTGTAAATAAAGTAGAGAGCTTGTCCCTTCACTGCTGCTGTGTCTGCCTGCTCTCTTTCTGTCCCTAAAGTGGGACACACCCAGCCTCGGCTCAAGCAACCACAAGTGAACCACAAGCGGTGATCCTGAATGTGTGAGAATCGCAGCAACAACCACATATGACTAAATATTTGGGACCTAAGGGAAAACGTAACTGCCAAGGTGCCTCATGATTACTGGAGAAAGACCTTTCTGCACAAACTGAAGCAGAAACATTAAGCCGAATTAAACAATTCTTATTTCAATTCATAAAAGTAGGATAAACAAATGCAGTTCTCTATATACAGGCAGCTCATGCCATTTGAAGCTATCTGTAGTAGCTGAACCTTCTGCATGGGATGAGGAAAAACCCTGTGTCCTTTGGAGGGATTAGCAAAAACCAGGGGAATGTTGTAATGCATCAACAACACTATGAGATAGTTATCTTTCGGTAATGAAATGTAGTTCTCTGTGAGATACAGCTGAGGCAACAATTCAGCTGATCAAATGCTAGTGTCTGCTGAAATCTTAGTTGGGTGCCTCTAAATCCATTGATTAGAAATCTGTCAGCAGGTGGTGCTTGAATGTTTACCTTGTGTGGAAATACCCACACAAGGATGCTGTGATGACTGTGTCTCTGAAGCTGAATCCCCTCCTGGCACTCAGGTTCAAGTCCCTGATAAAGAGATCCAAAGAGATTCTTGGCTTTTTTTACAGTGGTTTTCAATGCAGTTAAATGCTGACAGACATTTAGATTATTTTCCTTACTGTTGTTGAATAATACCATACCTATAAAATAGCAATTTTGTCGCAAGATGCTTTTATAGCTATGGTTGTGAAAGAGTGTTTTTTCCTTGTTACATGCCATTACCTTCTTATGTGCATAATTTTCATCACTTTAACTGTAAGTTTTCATATTTGAGACATTGATGAGAGAGTCATTTTGGGGCAATTACCTGATCTTCTTTYTATGTCCTTGATTCTTATACAATGAGGAACTACAGTGAGAGTTCCCTATTACCTTTTCCACATCTTTCTTGAGTTTGAAAAGACATAATTACAAACACTTTTAAGTGAAAGCATGGGCATAATTGTGCAAAATGCTGTTCAACTGTTGGCTACTCGTTCTTTATGGCTTATATCCTCTGCTTGTATGGAATTAAGAGTACATTTTATAGGTGTTTTCCTGAAAGAGCCAATGTCTCTGCAGACCAGGTGAGGATACTGTATAATAAGAAAAACATTATAAACTTTGAAGCATTTTTTTCAACAGCACTGGTGATAAACAATAGGAAACGATAGCATGGAACCTTGTCTGAACTCTTCATAGCAGCTTATCACTTGCACTAGAAATAGGATATCTGAGATTCAGATAAAAGAATAGATTTTCCTCCACACAGGATGTTCATATCATAAGGCTATATCCCCAGACTGCAAAGAAAATGGAAGGTGAGATATTGATTTCTTTGTCCTTCTTTAACTCTCTATATATAGAGAAAATTTTGCTTCTCCAGGTACTGCCTTCATTGTAAATGGAGTATTTTCTATATTAAGGCTTTAAAAGGATAAAAGAAGTAGATTTTGCTATACAAAAAGAAGGCAAATGTTGTACACCTAAATACAAAATGTAGAAAATGTACACCTTAATAGAATAGTGAATTATCCAGAAGATGCTTAATTTTTTACCTAGAAATTTCCTGCTTATTTGAATTTGACTTTCTTTGGTGTGTCCTTAGGTGTGCCCAGTGGAGAAGAACTTGATACTGGTGTTACCCCTGTGTGTAAATCCCAGTAAGGTTTACAAAACAGGCAGGCATGTTTACCTTGATTTTCACTCGCTGGAATGAGGATTTGGTGCACCTGGACTCTGGTGGCAGCTGGTTCTGCTGCGTGAATAGGGAAGYATCTGCCAAAGGCAGGTCTGGCATGGGTGTGATGTGTGGGCAGGTGTTTCCACAGGTTTTCTGCCTAGCAAATTGCATGAGAATATGCCAGGTTGCAGAAACACAGTGAAGAGTTCCATTACCTCTAGTGTTTAACAGATGCATTGGCTAGAGGAAAGACATAGTTCTGCATTTTAAAACTGTAAGATGCAGACATTTCAAAACAAAATTGAGATCYCAGAAAATTTGACATTTCAAAACAAARTTGAGATCCCAGAAARTTTGACATTCATCTTTTGACTTTTYGAACTCAAGGAGTTCAAGGTAATAGACATTCCCAAAGAAAGTGTGCAGGGACAAATCACAAAATTTGTCTGTTCGGTCCTGGCCTAGCTTATACAATGTTTGAGTTGCTCAAACTGAGGTGGAATAAACCTGTAAAAGTCATATCCAGTGATGCTTGGGACACCAAAGAGTGAAAAAGCAGGGCAACATGAAGGATATAGATACACTCAAGGGAAGATAATATATGAATAAACATGCTTCTCTGTGCTTGACTTTATTGTATGTGTGTAAATAAGGTTGTAGAATACCATGAAAAACAATACTAGAAAAATCTAATCTTGAGCTGTCTCTTGAAATGGCTTCTATTAATAAGCACAGGATGCTTCCATCCCTTTTCCCATTTGATGTATGTCCCATTCAACATTATATAATTATTTCTAAAAGAATATATTTACTTCATAATGTAAATGTAATTTATACTAAACACCACTTTTTGCTTATATAACAACAACAAAAAGATAGTGTTTTACACTTCTACTGGGAAAGTTCACACAGCTGACCACTGATGACATAATATTTTGTATTATTATGGTTGCTAGTAATGTGTTTTATTGCTTTGAACATTTGCTGTGCAGTCCCAGTCAGGAACCTTTTTGGTTTGTCATGGTTTAAGCCCAGCTGGAAATTAAGTTTCAGGCAGCTGCTCCCTCAAACCCCCTCTCTCCCTGCCACCCTGGTGGAATGGGGAGGAGAATCAAAGTAAAACTTTTAGGTTGATAGAAGAACAGTTTAAAAATAGAAAACAAAGTAATATAGAGTAAAAATGGTTAATTATAATAATAGAAAAAAATTATATATAAGTATATAATGGGGAAAAAAAAACCCTCAAAAAGTGATGCATAATACATTTCTTCACCACAYACTGACCAATGTCAGACTCTCCTTCCTCGGTCCAACTCAGCCCCCTTCTCAAGTAAGTTTGCCTAGTTTATATATTGGGCATGACACTCCATGGTGTGGAATATCCTCTTGGCCCGTCTGGGACACCTGTCCTGGCCATCYTCCCTCCCAGTTTTCTTTTGTGCACCTCCTCACTTGCAGAGCACAAGATCAGGAAAAGGTCCTTGACTTAGAATAAACACAACTTAGCAAAATCTAAAACATCAGCATATTATCAACACTATTCTCATTCCAAATCCAAGATACAGTACTGTAACAGCTACTGAGAAGAAATTAACTCTATTCCAGCTGAAACCRGGACAGTATCTTAATAAGTTTGGGTAAATTTGAATGAATGATGTAAGATTGATGTACCGACTCCAAGAAATAAATCACCTGCTAAACCCAAATTACAGAAATTCCTCAAACTGAACCTGAGCAACCAAACTTGAAGCTCATAATTATTTGTCAAGGCATGACAAAGCCTATACAAAACCCACTGTATATGAATATATTTTTTTTACTGGGGAAAAAAGAGGAAATAAACAACCCACATTCAGCTTTTGATCAGAAAGATATAGCAATTCAGAACAGAAAGATATAGCTTGTCCTGCTCATATGAACTTACCTTACAGATTAAACTAAAAGGTAAGCAGAATATGGATATTTTAGCTATGAAAATTTCAAGTATGGGAATGATAATTTCAAGTATTGTGTATGATAATTAATATGAAACAGAGACAAGCTATTTGTGACTATTTGATGGGCTGGATATCTGAAAGGGGTCTAAACAGCCAAATAGTTCTCAAAGTAGAATGTGATGAAAGAGAATCAGATGAGGTTGTCATTGTGTGATCAGGCAAAGAATGTTAGCAACAACAGATAAGAAAAGCATCAGTGAAGAGAGACTCAGCACTGTGAMAGTGCATCTAAAAGGCTGCCTTCAAACTTTGGGAACATTTTTTTCATTGCTACAGTCACGGCCTTTCTCCACCAAATGTATTTCCTTAATAGAAATATTGTTATCAATATTTATCTCTGAATAAATTATTTGCATTTATTTAATAGTTGAACTTTTAAAGTCCCCGGTGCTTCTTGACCCACCAACTTACAGAACCTGATAAGGTAGAAGCAACAGGCTGTAGGAATGGCACAACCTCAACTCTCCTCATTTCAGTGAAGTTCTGTGTCTCATCAGTTCTGTAATTGACCAAGATCTGACACTGACAGCTGACTACTACGAACTCTATTTTCTTTTTCCAACAAGACTAGGAAAACACAAGACTCATTTGATTCTGATAAGCTGTTTCTGTTCCCTGAGATTCCCTGTCAGCAATGTGATCACAGGTATCCCTGTGCTGTCCTGCAAAGTTTTCCTTATTTCATTTTCAATCTCTATTAGCTCTTGGAACCGAGCACGATTTTGTTTTCACTGAAGTTGCAGGCAGCAAAGAAAAAGAGCTGTGCATCAGGAAAGAGTTGTTTTCTTAATCTTGTGAAGCCTTTAGCTATAGACTTCACCACATACCATATGATGTGAGCTACACCACATGTAGGCTCTGATTCAGCAAAACACTTAAGGGCATATTTTCAAAGGAACAAATGGCAGTTATGCAATGATTTGCAACTGAGGATGAAAATCTTAAGTATCCGGCTGACATCTGTGACCTTTAGATTTGGGCCCACAACCTGTGTAGCTGCCAATACCCCTTCCAGGGCATAACAATTCAGCAAAAGGTAGAAGTGTCTGACTTATGTTTTAGGTCAAATTACCACCAAATCTTGTACTCACTGTCACCCACATGCAGAAAATGCAAAATCACGTCCACTGTAAGACTTAGACAAATTGAACTAGCTGCATTCTGCACAGAGTAGCTCCCTTGGGAACAGCATGCTTCTCCCTTGGTAAGACTAGATCTTAAAAGATCTAATAATTGAAAAAAAAAAAAAAAGGAATTAATATTTAATATATAACAAGTATATATATACAATTTTATCATTGTCTTCCCACTTACACCACCACAGAACAGCTGGAGGTCTAATAAACATTTTGTATCTGTGTTGAAATAATGTCAGTCAGCACCGTTGCAAAAGTGTTGAAATGCTGTGAAGTCTGGAGTGACAGTGTGAAATGATCATACTGACATTGTATATTTTTTGATGTCTATTGTTTGCTTCTCTGCTTCAGACTTGTCTGGAAACTTTTGCTGTCTTCGAACAGCTTTCCAAGAAGAAAGAAAAGATTATAGACTATATGAAGCAAGAAGAGAAAAAGTCAATAGAAAATATTGCATTGGTTTGCCTCTTAAGTCACAAAAGCAGAAGCCAGGAACAAACTTTCTAAAATCAGTAMGACAAATTCATCTTTGACTCATGTGGAAATCAAGACTAATTTTAATATCAATAACTGCAGTGAGAATAAGCCTAAAGTCTCAAGTTGCTGTTTGGAAAGGCTGTGAATGTAAAGATGCCTCTTTCAGCCTGACCAGCCCAGGAGCAGAAACAATGGAAATATCACAGGAAATGCTCCCCTCTCTCACACAGTATTTTTCAAAATAAAACAACTTGGAAAATAATATGAATATTTTTTACTGTCAAACATTAAAGATTGCTAAATCTCTGTGGTGCTCTCTGGYCTGTTCCTAAGGGTTGTTTTGGTTTAGGGATAAATATCACATGATGAAGCTATTTAAAATATATGTCTGTTATGCTTTGCAACAAAAATTTCTAATTATTTGTCCAATCCAAAAGATCTTGAAGTAGGTTGTCTCTGAAGAAAGTAAAAAATTATTTTGAGACTGATTCAGGGTCTTTGGAAATAATAACAAATCTTTTCAGGAATGTCAGAGCAAGTCTGTAATAAGGCCACATACATATATAAGAAAAGTAAGGAAGGTTTAGCCATATTAGTTTTCATTAATAAAGACTGATGTTCCCTGGGAAATGTGTAAATCAAAACTTAATTTTGTGTTTGACATGCTCATTCCATCTTGAGAATTTGATATTTTGCAGTGAGAACAAGACATAATTTATATTTGAAAGGGGGTGGCATTTTTCATGCTTTTGATTAATAAATGAGCATTATGAAGCTGATCCAGGAAATTCCTGCATATCTCTGTGCGGCACTGATTTTTCTGATAAAGTCTAGCAATTTATATAGAAATTACAATGAAAGCTATCTTACAGACATCATATATAAGACAAAAAGAAATGCTGTGATTTCAAATTAAAACTGAGCATTGTAAAACAGCTTAATGCAATAGGCCAGTGAAATAGTTTASATATTGAATCTGTTGTAAACTCCCTGTTTTTACATTTGTTATTGATATATGAGGTCTTATTATTCAAAGGATGAAGGGATTTGGCATCTTGTTCTGAGTGCAAATTTGCTGAGCCCATATGATGGCAAAGTGCTCCCACCCCCAGCCTGTCCCCAGGAGTAGACTCTCCCCAGCTCCCTTTTCTTGGCTCTTGGACAACCTCATAATGAGCCAATTTAAACTGGCTAAACAGTGCTAAAGCTCAAAAACATATTCAGTGTCTTTGTTACATTTTTTTCCAATTTGTTGGTGAACCAGCTCATGGTGCAACCACCAAAGATCAGTTTCTGKGTGGTGGCTAAAGGTCAGGGGTGCAGACCTGTCTGCACATATGCCAGCAGCTCTCAGTTAGATGAGCTGCATCTTATCCTTATTAACTGTCCTTGAGTTCCTGAKGTTCTCCTCTCAACAAAGCACTATGTCACACAACAAGACAATGAAACCTGGTGTAAAAGAATTTGTCTTTCTAGAATCAAGACAGAAAAGCGAGTTTGGATTAACTCATGAGATAAAAGATGATGGTAGAATCTAGGAAGAAGGTAAATTTAGTTAAAATAAAGAARTCTTGGGGGTGGCATGGAAGCTGGCAGGGAAATAAAATACTAGGGTGAGAAGGAGTCCAAAGAAATATCAGAAAGGGGAATGTGTACAGGCTGGACCAKCTTTGCAGGTGCTGATAATACTTCAAACTGTTAGTATGTGAGTGAAAACAGAACAGTTTCTTCATTTTTAGGTCAGGAAGGCTTCATGCAATTGCTAATAGCTTCACAAATCCTTGTTGGCTGTCTAGTTATTATGYTCTGTCTGTGGGAAAGGGAAATAAATTTTGAATAATAGGCAACCCTACATTCATTCAATCAGGTAAAAATGTCTTCACACATTTTCGGGAACCAAATCTTCCAGGGACTTGGTTCTTCAAAGGCATGTGACAGGTGTTTCACATCTTTTTCTGTTAGCTATTTGTGACCATCATGACCCTAGTGTAATTCTCAGTGAACACAGGAAAAAGTATTTCTTTGAATTCCTCCAGTTAGTAACTTTTTTGTCTAATCTTTCTCTATTATATAGAAAACCACTGGTAGTTACCATTACCATTGGTAATTCTGCCATGAATGGTCACTGAAAGAGGTTAATCAATTCATGATGATGAATCTATCAGTCAAGTTTCACTATTGATTTTATAAATGATGGTCATTTATTGAATCATTGGCTTTCATTTCTTTTGTCTGATATAGAACGTCTAATCACACTGCTATATACWGGTACTTACAATTGAAGCAAAATTCTGTAACACCTGAAAGAATTGTGAAAGAGAGGCTTAAGAGATTTAATCTATTTACATCATCTAATTTGCAGTGTCTGTCTGTAAGAGAAGGAAGTTCTTTGGTGTTTAAGGATTTTGCAAACTTAGGGTCAATAAGATGGGTCTCTGGATGAAGTCTGAAAGACCATTACTTTATAATCAGTTAGAACAGAGGAGAGGAGCAGTTAGATGCAAAAAACCCTGAGACAAGCAGTTGTGGGTTTCCAGACAGTAAAAGCTTTCTGGATGAAAGGCAAAGGAAAAGCCTGATGATAATAAGAATTGGTGGTGGTTGGRAATCACCCCAGGTTCTGTTAAACTTCACACTTTTGCCTCTCAGAAAGCTGATGTGTCTGCCCAGGTTGGCTGTAAGCTCTGTGCAATGAGTCAGCACTGCTCTCACAGTCAGGGTTTTGTAGACACASGTTATGGATAAAAATAAATTCTTTTGAGTCCTGAACATATCAAAATAACTTGACATCCCCACAACAGGATCTATGTTTCACATCATTTTGTGTTAGCTTAGTTAACTACTTCTTCTTCTTCTGTAATTTGAATGAAAGAGAAGTGTTTTTAAAGATCATTTCCTTAATGGACGCTAGTGYCACTGTGTCTGCAGAGAAGCTTTGCTTTTTTATCAACACTTGGCAAATAAAAAATAAAGTACAATTATCTTGATGCAAAAATAGACAATGACTGCAAAACCATTCCATTTTGCAAGGGGAGATCAGATTAAGCTATAACAAAGGACTGAWTTTTTTTTCACTCATTTAAAGCTAGTAACTTCACTCATTTAAACCATCGATAGCAACTGAAAACTTCTTTTTACCAAGCCTCTCTGGTTTTCTGTTCCCTTCATTTTCCCAGTCTAAATTAACAAGAGTACAGCAGAATGTTACACAATAGCAAACAGAGAAGTATCCTTGCAGTATTTCTAGCTGAAACAAGGATATTAAATACTACATGAAGCAACCAAGCACTCAGAGTCATCTAGGATATTGACTGCAAATTTTTGAGAAAGAGCTCTCCATTCACTGGTTATTTACTCATTCTAATAAATTTCCCCTGCTTTACTCATTTGTTCAAGTATTCAAGAATAGATAAGTAATCTGGGAAATTTTCCAGTTTCAACTATAAAGTAATAAATAATTGAGCTCCTTGGCACTTAATGCATGAAATAGGATCCTTGTGGTCTGAAACAAAGATTGAATTCAACAATTTCACTCTGGCAAACTCTATTTTCACAGTGGAGTTAGCACTATGAAGTTACAGTTCTGTCTGCAGGAGACAGAGGTTTCTCAGAGGCTGTTCCAGTACTGAAATGAATTGATTTGGGAACCATGAGCTGTTCATGATTGTCTGTAACTTTCACTTACAGTGAAAARCATTTTATTTTTACCAGATGGAAGACATTTGATTGCTAATAAATCTGTTCCAGGGAAGAAATGCAGAATAAAAGAACTCTGTAAGGCGAGTCCTAATAACCAGCTAATAACCACCTAGAAAGTGATGAGACACAACAGAGGAGAAAACTGGCATGAAAGAAGACAAAAAAAGGAGTCTGGCTTCTTTTATCTGAGAGCATCTGTTCTAAGCACAGGGAGTCCTGTTTCTCACACTRAACAGTGCTTGCTACAAAACCAGAAAAGCCAAAGGGGTGGGAGCTCCATCTTCCCAGGCAAATGCTGTGACCTTGAGATTCCTGTGGTCTATTTTTTTTTTAATGTGGCCCAAGGTGCCAAAGCTCCCATGCAGTCAGATCTGCTCCCAAAAGCTCAGGAAGCCTACAAGAGTGAAGCTCACCCTAAGGCTGGCATCCAGAGACAGGCCAGCTCAAGTCCTCTCCAACTCCTCTGACAGCAGTGGAAATGTAAGCATGTGATGTATGTGGACTTCCATATGTGGACAACTAATTCTGAGAATCTTAGCCTCAAATGGAGTCTCTCCATGCATTGCTTGTTGCCAAAAATGCTGCTACTTCTGTGCTGCTAAAAACAGGAGAGACTCAGGGCATGGGCTTGGTTCATCCTAACCAGATTGTGTTTAGGGGTGTACATACAGCTTATGTAAGCCCCTGAATCCCTTCAGGCTGCAGAAGGCAAAGAACATCAGCAGCTGTGGCAATAACATGCCRTATACTATTACCTCTTATGTAAAAGGAGTAGGGTTTCTTTGTAGGAGAAGAGAGAATGCAGCACTGCTTTGACTCATTGACTCGCCTAATGTAATGCCTTGTTCCTAGCCATGAGGGCGGGCAGAAGTAACGTAAGTAGCAACTGCAGGAAACTGAAACAAAATAAAAGAATTTTTCTGGTCAGTGGTTGAATGGAGAAAAACTTTTTAGTTTTACATCCCAGTGTCTGCAATACACAGAAGTGTTCTGCTCTTATTTGGATGTAGCCTACACCCTTCATCTGTGAGAAATTTGAATCTAAAAGGGAAATAACATTTCTGATAGYGATATGATTACAAAACTGCTTTTGGAGCCCCCGGACCAGCATTGTGCCTAATTTGCTCCCCACAGTAATCATCCACCAAACAGAACAGACAGAAAAGCTTTCTGTGACAAAGGACAGTTAACTGGGCTTTGCTCTCTCCTGGTGGTACAAATTATTAAATAATTCTTTTAAGCTATTGTTTATYCTGGTATTTTACAATGTATTACTGRGAACATTGAGATTTTTCCCCCTTTTGAACATGATATATGAATCTCATGAATAGTATCTGTAGGTAACATTTGGCTGTCTTCCAGAGCAATGAAGAAGATAATGCTGGGATCACAGTGTGGGTTTTTTTTGATTTTTCAGTGAAGGGGAAAAAAAAAAATCCATCACACTGTGAGTTACTATCACTCTTGAAATCTTTATCCACAAAAACAAGAATGGCTGAAATGTTTGGAWAGAGCAGAAGAATCATAAAAATGAGATACCAAAAGCATAAAAAATTACAGATTTTTACCTTGTGATTCAGCCAGTAACAACCCCACTGAGAACAGAATATGTAGCTGCACAGGATATAATATATACTGAAAGACAGGGRAAGATGTTTGTTTGTTAAATCAATTTTTCCCTTTTCTGTAACCAGAGAGTAACTTTTCCTCCTCTCYATCAAGCTGAAAATTATGGCTAAGATTTTACCTCTCTTTTTCAGTAAGAATTGACAATAGCAGGACACTGTTAATRTTGTCCCCTTGCCTGCTATATTACTTGGTTTAAACTTYCCAGGAGCTGTCATTTTCCAAGGAYAGCATTCAATCTTTGYTCCTTTAGCTTACCAAAGTGTTACTGARCTGCATCTTGGTACAGGTGAATAACAGGACTCCAATGCAATGCTTTGCTGCTTTTGAGAACAGACTCCTGTGTAGTTTTGTCTCTGATCTCTGAAAGCAATACAGTCTGTKTATCTGTGCTATGAGGGATAATTTTTACTTTATGTATCACCCTATTTAAGTTCACACTTCCTTGTTCACACCATGAATTCTTGAGAATGGCTGAATTTAAGGGACAAGGTCATTGCTGGCCACTATTCTGTCAAATATGACTGCATATATCTTTAAAAGCTGCGTTCAAGGAGGAAAAGGCCAAATTCCAGACCCGAGTGGTGACTACAATGTCTTTGTCTTCTCTGTGTTTGGCAGCTCTTGATGTCCCTATGTGACATGTCCTATTCTCTGAGCACACAGATGTAAAAATATTCTGTATGCTGAGAGTGCTAATGACCTSAACAGCTCCCTCTTTGTGGAGAAAGAAGTCACAGCCCCTTGAATCTCCTACAGCACTTTTTCCCATGTAATTAATATTGGTTGGGTCTAGAAGTCCTGACTTTCAGCAGTGCTGAATATATTGAAAGCAATAGCCAATTCTTAGAGTATTTTAATGGTGATTTTGAAATAAGGACAATCTTAATATGAAAGGTCAATTTACTCTAAAATGAAATATTTTTGTCCTTATGTACTGAATCATATTTAAATACCTCTGAACACTCTTACTTTTTAAAGTTTGCATTTTCTGTCATGCTTGCATTTTTCCCCTGACATTGTTGAGAACAGTTGTAAAAATATATAGTTTATATCCATCATTTCCAGTATATAAAATGTCTCAATTTTTAAGAAATATTGGTAGGAAACCTATATGGGAAGAAAGAAACATTTTAAAACATCATTACATCCTTGCTAAAATTAATGCAACACAGAGATTCAACAGAAATGGGATTCTCTATAATTAAAATTTATGCTAATACTGTTCATTACTCTTGATGTGGGTRGAGGTTAATAGGCTTTTTTTTTAACTTTATAAAGAAGGGTATGCAAATCAGACTGCTGGGCTTGGAGCAGTCTTAAGTTTTAACATGTGCTATTTCTTCAGTGGAAGTTGTGGAGCCTAATTCGTGTCTTTCAGGGGAGATATTTTTCAGGGTGATAACACAGAGAGAAATGGAAGAACTGAAAATGACTATGGACCATGCAGGAACATCAACAAGGCAAACWATTAAAACATTGCTAGTCCAAAAGCACTGTCTGGAAGTTGAAAATTTGACTTWAAATGTTTTCTTTTATTGTTCATCCTGCAACTGCAAAATTGGAAAATATTCCATATTTTCACAACACCCCTAGCAATCAGCTGATGTTCTTTATATGTCTRGCAAATTATCCTTTGCTATTATTCTCTGTTCAAGAGTATTCCTAYCAATTTAGAAATTAGTATAATTTCCTTTCCAATTCCCAAAGAAGGGGCTAATTTTATTTTAATGAAAAAGAAAAAAAAATAATATGCTACTGTTACAATATTGTGTCAATATTTAGTGATAAACCTTTACTGCTTAGTGATCACTGTAATATTCATTAACAGTAATTTGTATTAGCATAGTAAATTGAAACAACATTCTTCAAAACCAAGTCTTTATCAACAAGATCAACTCTTCTGTACTTTAGTGGTATTAGTTTATTTTATTTGGAATTATTTACATTAATATTCAATTTATTGACATCTTTTTAGGGACTGAGTCAATGAAGATAATGGCAAGAACATCCCAAATTCTTAGGGAGACAGACCTGATGGGGCTGAAATACCCTGAACTGCCTCTGAGGAACAGAAGAGCACACATCAGTGAATACAAGAGTAAGCTATACTATATTTTTTAAAGGCAATTTTCCTAATCATTGTTCAGTTTAAGAGCAGGGAGACCTAAGGAAGGAGTTATTCTTTCTTCTAATCTTTGGACTTTCCACTTGAGGCTTTAAAACTCTGTTCTTCAAAGTAGTTTTTTGACTATGTCTTTACGTGTAATGCAGGAGTTATTCTATAGGATGCTGGGGATTTGCTCTGTACCTTGGGGGAAAAGGGTAGTCAACGTGGATTTTTCTTCTCGGAATCAAAGTGTCAGGCAGTTAAGATTTTACACTATTTCTCACAAAGCTAAGGGTTAAATAAGAGTTGGATTTAGAAAAGTTCCACTCAAGGAAGGTTCCACTCCAGCAGGATAAAAGACTATAGATTTAAYTTCCCACAATGACTTCTTGGTTTACCTGTGATCAAAGAAAAAATTGATATCTTAATGGCCTTACAAGCTGAAAATCCTCTGCTAAGTTCAAAAATCTTTATATACTAGAGAGTCTAAGGGACTCAGAGTGACCTAAAACGCAAACGGTTGAACAGTAGCTGCTTTTGGGCTATGCTTTAGTCTATTTCCTATGACCTACACACCAAAAAGTCTCAAAATTCAGATTTGGTGAGCTAATAAAATTCAAACTGACTACTGAAATCTTTCCCTACACAAATCACTCATCAAAGACACTTCTGGATGGAGAAGAGCATCTCCACTATATCCAGGCTTGGAGTGATGGAAATAAGTTCAGCAAAGGGAAATAGGAAATATGCACACCTCTCAGCTCCTCGTGCAAGAGGAGTCAGAAGCAAATGTGGGGGAAAAGGACAGTTTGGCAGTTTTTGAGAAGCCACATTACTGCAGAGCCTGGGCTGCTCCTGTCCTGGGGGTAATGAAAGATCTGGCTCCTGCAGCCTGCCAGAGCAGAGCCAGAGGCACTCTGCTTGTGACACACTGCTCCTGAGTTTCCCCTCTAGTTGTTGTCTGAGCAAAGCTCTTGCAATGGCTATTGCTGCAGGGAGAAACCATCTCAGTTCCTGTGGCTTAATCCAASTCATTCAAAGTTGTTTATTGACTAATTAATGACACCTAATTAACTGACAATCAGTGTGTTATATAGCCAGGACTATCAGTGTACTATATATTCAGGGTCAATATTGGCAATCCAACAAATAARTGATGATACCAGACACGTGCAGAGCATTAATGAACAATCCATTTCCCAGGCCCAGTTACTAATCCCTGGGAACACCCTCTTCCCTGCCTCCTCCTCCCTTCAACCCCCCAAGTCCCCAGTTATGCCCAGTCTGCCCCGGATCCATGGATCACAAACACTGTCACCCCACTGGAATACATCCCTGCAGGCGTCACTGTCAGGGCATGGGCTCCTACCAGAGCAGTTCCCTCCTTTTTGTCAGTCGAGGGGGAAGCACACAGGCATCCCCCAAACCACAGACTAACCTCCAGGGAAAACATCAGTAACAAACATCTACGCACACATACGCACCCCAGCATCCACAAAGGCTCATGGCTGAATTATTCTCCTTTTGGATTTTGGAACAGAGAGAATTTTTATCACTTGTAATAGGACTGACAGGGATGTAAGCACAGTGAATAACCCTTAAAATAGTTCAGTCTTGTTAGTTGAAGTACATTTTCTYTTTAAATGAAAATTTCCTGTTTCTGCCAAACCTACAAAGGTAAGAAGGATTCTTATCTCCCCACTAATTTACAGACTATGCTAACTGGGAAACAATCAGCCTTTATAGCTGCCTTCCTCTACAGATATTAAAGAAAAATGAAGCTATTAATGGGGTAAAATCAATTTTACTGAACAGTATTCTAAATAAAAAAAGGGAGATGATGGTTTGAGAAAGGGGGGGTAAGGAGGAAATTGATGTGCCACCAGTGAAGAGTCATCACCAATTAACTATAGGAAAGCCACCACCAGCAACATGGAACTCCCCTGATTTTCTGTGAATGTGTTAGGAGGCACTAAGTATCTTCATTCAAACAGGGCGTGTGATCTCAATGTCACATGGCTTGGTTACAGGTCACCACAACTCTGGGCTAAATGAAACACAGATAAACAGGTTGTGTAATACCTGCAGAATAGTGGGCCTTCAAGRCATAAATGTTTTTTGCGTTAACCAGGGGAAAAAAATCCACAGACTTTAGCTTGCTTCCCTGTTTGTATATAGTTAATTTTAAATTTAAGACCTAAGAGCTTTCAGATGTACAAGGTACAAGCTGAGTTGCACAAATGGATATTACTGAAGTAAAGTTATTTTTCTGGACTAGTTTAGGAAACTATGCCAATCTCTGGTGCAATATCTGGTATCACTTCCATAGAAATATGACAGAGAGGGCTCTGATTTTGCATGCAGTAATCTTAATTTCATGCTAACATGCATGACCAATTGATTTCCTGTACTTTTCACCTGGAAATTGTTGTAATTTCYCTTTCATCAATTCACACACACTGCCTCTTTTATGAGGCTTTAATGACCTTTCCTTGCAAGTCCTGTGCTATGCCAATCAAAACTGACATAACAAAGTTTACAGGCAGTACTGCACATTTCAGAAGTACAGGGTGTTTCTGGAGAGAGAATGTGCCTTTTTCTTTTCCTTTCCTTCCAGTTCTGAGTGACAGAGGTGCTACTTTCCTTTCCCCTCACGTGATGTATGAGATAGATATTATTCATCATTCTGTCAAGTGGTTTCCTTCAAGGTCTTTAATTTTTGTTAAGTTTTTTTTTCCTGAAAAGAGGATGTAAATTCCCTGGTTTAAACACCTCTAGCATGGTGTGCAAAATCTCTTACTATTCTCTTAATTGTGTTAAATGGAGTCAATGAATTTTCAAATGATCACAACTTCACTGCAGCAGCAGATACACAGTGCTTTATCCCTTTCACACAAAGATYTTGGTGAAATTAAGGTACATTATCAGAAATGGAGTGTTCAGAATACTCCATGTTAACTTTGGTTTGAAGGAACCTCTGGAGGTCATCTAGTCCAGCTTCTCCTTTGAAATGGGTTTTCAAGAACAGCCACTCCTCTGCATAGGCTTAGCAAGTAAGGGAAATGTGCATATTACATTTCTAAAGRGAGCTACTAGCCAGGTCTGCAGCTGTGGAACAAATGTCTGACCCAGTCTATGCAAGTTAATTTTGTCAGTGTGAAGAGAAAATTAGGATCTAAGGGAAAAAAAAAAAAAGTGAGAGAAGTAAAAAACCTCAATGACAGTTTCAATCAGTAGCCACAACACAGACTTTTCTCCTCTCTTCAGCTACCCTGCATTTAATTTCTCAAATTGTAYGAGATGCTTTTTATACCTAATTTTCAGTCTTTTATCTGCTGTAATGTTCTCAATCATCTCTTCATACTTCTTTTTTTTCTGCCTGCCTGAATCTCAGTTTGTGCTGAAATAAATGGTTTTATCTGGGATTTTCAAATCAYCTTTCCAAATGAATATAGGGGTCACTGAGCCTAAGTGTTCTTAAGTGCATAAATATTTTTTTTAAAATAGAATTTAATTCCTAAGCCAAGTAGCTGCTTTTGAAAAGTTTTCCTTTATGCAATATGCACGAGCCAGAAAAGGAACTAAGTGAACAGGAATCTCGGTATCACCATGTGTTATGTGCAAATGTTGGTTATGTATGAGTATATGCTYGGATAATATGCATTTTGAATAAATACAAACAGAGAAGTCATGAAAAATATATTTAGGAATATAGAACTACAATATAGGATGTGAGATAATAGTGATAATAAAAGGAAAAACAACAGACTAGAATTTAAATATCATCTTCTGTCACACTAGACTAAAAAGTCTGGAGAAAGTACCTGTATGTTTATAATGATATCCTGCTCACTGTCACTGAAGCTGATAAAAAATTCTCTCAGTCTATTTTCAGTTATTGTAGCTTCAGTTTTTCACAAGTATTTCAGAAAGTCTCCTTTCCCTAGAAATCTCAATATAAAACAAATAATTCCTTCAGCAGGCYAGGTTATCTGTCTGCTAATTAAATGGAACTTTATCATCCCTAGCTTGCACATTAGGACTTTTTTTGATAATTAGAATAGAAACAGATAGGATTTTAATATTGCACTCCATTTAGAAGTATTTATTTCAGTTGGACTTAAGGGAAATACATGTATTCCAACTGGCCTGGACTTCAAAAACCTCTAACAAGGTTGGTACATTACACTCACATAACTCCATCAAAACCCATAAAGCTGTGATTATATTACTGAGCAACATCAATAGGAAAGATTTGGTRCCTGATTCAAGAATTTATTTAAGAAAACTGTGAATATGAGGTATCTTTGAGGTAAAGCTTTGGTGGAYGCAGGATTGTCACAGCTAATACTGCTGGTGAGGAGCAGAAAGAGTTTTGCTGTGTTAGGAACAAACTCTCTGTGATAGTTAGCAATGGAAATGACAAATCATTTCTCAGAGTAGTAAATGTAATCTTAAATGGATCTTCAATAACATGCTAATTCAGTCTGGTATCTTGACTGTGGAATTAATTTTCTAATTGCCAATTTCAGGTCGCCATGCAACTGCTTCTCTAAATTTCAAGGTGACCTTTGTAAAGCCATAGGATATATTCTACCTCAGTGAATAACAGTGTTGAATCATTTAAAGATCACTGTTTGTATTTTGCAATAAGTTGTCCTCAGAGAATTTATCAAGCATAGGAAATACTAACTGAATGGCCTTGTCAAACATCTCTATTCACTGCCAAAACATAAATGTTCAGATGCTAAGGAGAGCTGTTGTTGTTACATTGAAATGATTGGTTCCCATATAAAAAAGTTCTTATTTGATATAGGGATCAGARACAGACAGTGGAAGATGACAAAACAGGAAAGTAGGAAGAGGGAAAGCAAAAGGCGTTTTTGGTGTAAAGTGGTGGAAAGGAAGAGACCTGGAAGGCTCAGGAAAGGTAGATGCTGCTGATCTTGACCATGATCAAAGGTAGGCTTTCTAATACTYCTTTCTAATAATAGCAAGATGCAGGGCCTAATACTGGGTAATTCACTGATCTGAAAATAATATGATCTTGTCTGAGAGAGACTTGTTCAGGAATCACTACATAGCCTTTATGAGTTTTTTTAAATCTGAAAACYGAAAGAGCAGTTCCTCTGATTTTCTTTAGCAAAGCCCAAAGTAAATTAACTCTCTGTTTAAAATCTGGAAAACCAGTTTACTTTTTAGTCTCCCGTGAGGACTCAGTGATACTTCTGCAAGTAAAGACCTGGCAGAGATCATATCAGGGCCAAACGGAGCAGAAACCCATGTTCCTGTGAAAGCACATTTGATTGTCATCCTGTGGGAAAGATGCCAGTTAAGGGTCAGAAAAACCCCTCTATCTCTACCTCTCAATTCCAAGTGAATTGGCTTAGCAGTGAAATGACAATATACTGCAGCCATCGAAAAATGAGTATCAATTATTTTTGCTACAGTGCAACCAGGCTGCTTTGAGAGATAACCCAGTAATGAAGGAAGCATCTTTTCCAGCCCCATGAGGCAGTGCATCCTCACACAGCTTCTCACAACAGGCTGTGCCTGAAGGCACAATTTTGTACCCTGCTGAAATGATCAAATGAACAGTGTAAAACTAAGAATTCCAAGACTGAAAAGATTGTTTAAATAATTTGGTAGTACAGATTATAGAATTCTTTATTAAATCTGAAAGACAAATCAATTAATATGTTAACTGAGTCAAAAAACCAGGCCTGTGTGCCAAAGCAATACAGTTGCTTCTCTGCTTTAGGATCCTGTCCYGAAACCTCTTCTGATTATCTTAAAAAGAGCTCCTAAAAAGCTCCACACATCAGCACACATATCATCTGACAGAACATCCAAATTGGAAAATAGAAAAACAGAAAGCTGCATCCATTTTTAGTATCCTTGAGAAAGGGAGACGTTCCTCCAAACTAATTCAGACACAGTGAAGATCAGTGCAGTTGTGTTACATATATAGTCAGTTTCCTAAAAAAAAAAAACAACCCTGGGGTTTCCTATGAAAAATAATCTGGATAGTTCTTAATGTACATAATATTAAAATCATACAGAAGTGGTTAAGCACACGTAAAGCACATTTTAAGTGGTTATAGGTATACTTCACCTAGAAACCTGCACTCCTGACACTTGACATGCTACTCTTTGCTCCAAAAGGAGAATACCTTTAAATRATACCCTTTACAGTACTAATACACATATATAATACTTACAGTATGAATCCTCATCTTGATGATCAGCACTCTCAGGCAGAGAAAATGTAATAGTAAACAGACTGGGCTGAATTCATTCAGAAACAAGAAAACCATCTTATATCTGTCTTCAATTAGGTGATAGAATTTCTCATAAAGGGCTCCTGGCCCTCCTGTAAGTTTCTTCCAGTATGTTATTTAGTCTGCCTGAGAGTATGGTGACTCTGCAACTGTAGCAGAGATTTACCTTTAAATGTCTGTAAGCCTTTCTTAACTTCCCCCCCCCCCTTTTTTTTTTTTTTTTTTTTTTTTAAATGAAGTAAGGTTTTTCAAGCTTGAGGACTGATTTTTTTTCAGCAATTGCTCTGCAGTCCTGAATGGGGAACCAGGCTAAATCTACTGCTTCAATTTGTTTAATTGATGAAAGCTGGGGTGTGTGGATTTTCTCAGCTGAGTCTAATGAAAGAAGCATTCACTTTATAGAGAATATCTTACACTGCAGAATGTAAGTCTGCAAGTGAGGAGATCATAATCTTCTTCTTAGCTCCTGAAATGATCTGCAATGGGATGCCAGCCAAATCATCTCATTTCAGTGTTTCAGGACTCAGCCAAATGWCTTCCACTGAATTTTGATGGGGTGATTAAAGAAGTCACCAGCTTCAGCTGGCCATCTCCAGCCCTGCAACAAAGCCCATCACAAAGTATGCCAATACTTCAGCCATGCCAGTCCCTGGCTTAGTGGGACAGGCTGCAGGGAAGATTGATTAGTGCTGATGCTCAGCTGCACCCAAGAGGGACAGAGGTGCAGAGTGTTCCTCTGCCCTTGCCAASAGAGCATGTGTCTGGCCGTGACACCAGCCTCTGGATGGAGAGCTGGGTTTGGTGCAGTCCTGAGTCCTCCTTACAAGATTSAAGAGGAGAAATTTGTCTGTAAAATCATGTTTTGTGTTAATTACTTTGCTTCTACAATGACGGGGGATATATGAATAGGAAATTGTACATAAAGGATTAACTGCCTATTTTTGTTAAATCAATATTTAATTTCCATTGATTTTTTTCCTTGCCCTTCATTTAAGAATCAAGGATATTTTTAGCTGTAAAGAAAACTTTAGTTTATACACATTAATTGCGGGTGTTCGGTTCTGGTATCCGGCCAGCTCTTGCASCGAACTTGCATTTCAGGGTACAGCTTGGTACCTTTCCGATCTTGTGGGWCTTGGCTTCAGGCASAAAYRTGGGGATGGCGAGGAAGAAAGGAGGACTTCACATGGRTTTAAACTGGGTTTTATTTCTCCCAGAGGGCCCATGTAAAAAGTGAGTTTTTTCCTCTGGGTTTCACCTTAAGTACAGGAGGTGTGGAAAGGGGCAGGGGACAATCTAGAACCAATCCCAGAGGGAAGGGAAGTTACCCAGAACAAGAGGATAATCAGTAGAACAATGCCATACATAAAAAAGGGAGGGGATGGCATGGACTCTGCCAATCACCCTGCCCCCCCACTAGAACTTTCTAGCCATCTGGGCAGGGTTGCAGAGTGATGGACAGGACCCAGAACTAAGGAAAAACCAAAAGGGGTTTTAACMTGGGGGTACACGGACAAACCATCATAAAACAAATAACAGAAGCATGCAGAAATTTGGTAAAGCCAAAAYGCACATCACAACAGTTAATATTTTAAAACTAATCGCATATGATTGWTTTTTTATTTTAGGCTGAACTTTTCAGTGACTTCAGTAGTGATTTCTCCTTCACACTGAAGATACAAGCCAGCAATACGTAGAGAATGAATGTTTTGTACATGAGATACATTTGAAAGAAAGAAGAATTCAGAAAGTATCTATGCAGAAGGTCTTAAATTAACCAGAGCTAAGAAGGGGAAAAGCCTCCATAGACTCTTCTTGCAAGTGAAACTATCAAAAGAACCCAAAGGCTTTCAATCTCCTATGCTAGATTTTATTAGGGCACAAAATATTATAGTCTGGTACATAATAACTCTKTCAAGCAGGGAAATGGTTTACAAGCACTGCATGAAACAAATTAAAGAACATCCTGGAGAAAAAAAGGAAATAAACAGCCCTTCCACAACACATCTTTGCAAGCTGGGTCACTCCAGACCAAAAGGCTGCACAATGTGGCTCAGAGGCCAAGACCTRTGTATAAATACACAGTCTTTTTCTCAGCTTCCTGTCCCCACGATACTTTAAACAAAATACATAGTGTACAATACCTGTGCTGATACATGAAAAAGAACGCTCTGTATGGGTCCAATGTCTGTCACTCAATCAYTTCTTGCACCTAGGCTGCACTTCCAGGATCCCTCACTGGAGATACTCCAGAACTGTCTGGACACAATCCTGTGCTGTGTGCTCCAGGATGACTCTGCTGRAGTGGGGAAGTGGGACCAGAGAACCCACTGCACCCCCTTCCAACACGATCCATTCTGTGATTCTGTGATCAATTACCCTTTCAGGTTATTGCCTGAAATAAACTGTTACTTCATGGTATCTCCTAGGGCATGATTGCTTTTTCTCTCTTAAGTTAACAGTTGTACAACAATTTATCAACTCATACATCTTTTCTTTTGGATAAGGTGAACAATTTTTCTGTTTCTGATCTTGKGAGTCAATGCTCAAGGAGTAATTGTGTCATTTTCTCAAAGATATTTATGTCCCTGTTTGACTAGGCTGAGTCAGGATTAATTAGGYTTCCTTTGGTAGGCTAGCTTTTGACCTGAAGCCTATGCTTCCAGTGAATCTGTATTTCCAAGAAGTGGTTTTATTTGACTACCTACACCACCTCTAAGACTGGAAAAGATGTCCAGTTCTGTAGATCCATTCGAGTATTTTGGAACTCTTGCAGGCAGCACTGTAAAAGTACTGGAAACTCTGTGAAGAGTAGATTTAAAAGTTTTCAGTTACTCAGTGCCATGCCAAGTAAAAGAAATTAGTTAAGCTTCTACTGCAGTAGTTTCTACCCTCTGGCATTTGTGRTATGAATATAGTCTTAGCGTTATCAAATAAATCAAGATGAGGCCATCATTTTTCTTTTTAACTTGTATTTTCATTGCTCTAGTTGGGATATTAAGGAGCTGAGTCATCTGCCTTTTTCTTGGACAATAATCCTGACTGGTTTTCCATGGAATTTGAAAGCTCTGTCACCTTGCATGTCTTTCCTAATAATTTTAGGTATTGATATTAATGGTAATATGGACTCATTAGATATGTAATAGATGCATATAAACAGATACCTAGATAGATGTAAACAGGTGGATCTAAAGCTAGATTTTTATCTAGACTCCATGAGATCTTGCTAAGCCAGAAGTAGTCACTGATCATRACTTTTATTATGTCTGGACACTGTAGAACAAAAAGGTACAGTCGGTACAGTCCCTACCTTCAGCAGTYTTCTAAGTATGTATAAGGTCAGGGCAAGAGATGAAATAGGCACTAAAAAAGAAGAGTCAAGAAAATAACTCAGGATACAAGCTTTGTTCTCAAAGTTAAGGATAACAATTTCAGTATTGTCAAGYTTGCAGTCACTGTGACAAAAAAGATAATAAACAGCTTTGCTGACGCTATGAGAAGTAAATCTGAAGTATATGACTTTGGATAAAAAGATCAAACTTTTTAGGCGTATTGCTGGTTTGGGTTTTTTTTTTTTAAGCCAAATGTTAGTGAGGCTGACTCCTCAAACTGACTGGAAGTAAGACCTGACATTTCAGCAATGAGTGAAGGCTTCATAGGTGAAGTGAAGATATCTGCAAAGGGCCTTGATGGTGAAGACCTTCAGCTTATCTTTGTTAGGAAACAGAAAACAAATGATGTCTCAAAAGGGATCACACAGATGCTGTGGTGGACTGAGAAAATATCATGTCCATCAGAAGGCCAAACAATGTGGGAAAGGGGCAGCTCCTTCTAGGCATCTTCTGGGAGATAGACAATTTTATTGCTCTTTTGCACAGAGAGTGCTCTTCACCAGTGCATCCAGTCCCTGAGAAGAATTTTGACATATTTAGATTCATTTTTTCTACCACTAGTTCCTAACAAACATCCAAAATATTTGGAAAAAATCCTAGCAAAAGGTTGAGAATAATCAGTTTGTTTCTACAGATCCTCTCCAGTACAAAAAGTGCCTGTGTGAGCTTCTTTCAGCTCAAAATGGCTTTGCTGCAATATCCTTTTTTCTGCCCTGGATGCCTGCAGTCTTACCCATTTTGCCTCTGACAGTTTAATGTTTGACAAAAGCATTCATCTGAGCTGTTTGGATCTTTCTTAACAAGAGAATAGTACATGGACCAGGGGATTGCTCAAAATCTCAGCAGATTCTGTGACTCAAAGTTTCTCTGGAAAATATGTGAGGGGGGTGAAGATGAGGGAGGGTTGGAGTGTGACAATACAAGAAAGTTGTAAATTGTGAGGAGGCCCCCAAGCCTCATATGAGATCTAAAAGTTAAACTCTGAGTGGGGGAGAAAGAAAAAGCATGAATTAATAAACGATGATACATGYTCTGCAGAGAATGGTTTTACAAGGCTAAACAGAATAAGGAAACCCAGAAGTGAAGTAGGGGGAGCAAGGGGTATAATTCATACAAATAAGCTGGATGGTAGCTTCAGGAGAAAGGTAAAACCTTTATAAAATCTAATGATGTGTAAATACCACCTGCATTAATTATGCGGCACTATTAAATGTTAAAAATCTGAAGCCYGGAGCTAGAATAATTAATCTGCCCTTGTGATTGCCTTGGAAGAGAGAGAAAGTTACTGTTCCAGCAGTGCAAGCTAAAGTTACAAATAAAGAAAGAGGGAAGAGTTCCAGCTCTGCTTTTGACAACAGATAGTTTCTCAGCGTAGTTTGTTGAAAGTCTAGGGAATAGAGACACCGTCCTTAAATTTTTTTAATTTCTTTTTTTTCTAAAAAAACTGAGTAATTTCAGCCTGAAATCCCCCGCTGAGAGCAAGCAATTTTATTGGTGTTATAGACCTGATGAGCTGGGCTCCACACTCTCCAACAAACTTCCCCACAAACAAAACCCAATCCATATGTTTACAGTATTCCGTCACACCATGAAGGATGTGTTATATTAAGTGTATGTGGAAACAACAATTTTCTGTTTTTGTTGCTGGCCTAGAAAGCTTGCTTTCCCATAATGTAATTTCTTCAAACAGAGTGTTTTAAACCGTGGGTGCCAAAATGACATTTCAACTGAGAGTCAGCTGTTTATAGTCTGTCTTCCCGTCCTAAATTTTTAGAAAATCAGAACAAGTGGCTTTGGACATGGAGGAACTATTTGATGGAATTAGTATAGTGTCACTAGGACTCAAAGGAAGAGTCACTCAATTATTAGAGGCATGTATAGATGAATCTACCACAATGAGAGATGTTCTGGTTACTCTACTTTTAATGTGAGAGAGAGACAAGCCCCGATTGATACACCTGTCATTTCCTAAAACTGAAATTATTTCATAAGACATAATCATATTGATACACCTGTCATTTCCTAAAACTGAAATTATTTTATAAGACATAATTATATTGTAAATAAGATGTGGCTTGGTTTTAAGTAGAAAAACTGTGGTTTGGATTGTTTGGCCTTTCACTGAATCTAATATTTTTGTTTTCAGGAATAGGTGCTCAGGGAACACAAAAGCTAAAATATGGTTGTGTTAATATAGGTATGGAAATGTTCTTTGTCCAGMTAATTTGAAATAAATCATAAAATATTGCATGCCAGAGAGAAAATCCATCTTCCATCTGCACCATGTTGATACTTCTGTCTATGGACATATTTAAAAAAATCTGTCTTCTTTGTATGTTTTAAATAACAAGAAAGTTGTAAACCCTTTGGGAAAAAATCAAATCAAGAATCCAGTGGGAAATTTTCTTTCAACTGTAGTCTACCTTTGACAACTTGGAAACATTGTAATTTCCTAGTATCCTGTTATATGAAGTATACCTGGTTGTTGTTGTTTTTAAGGGGAATGACATTTTCTGATAAAGCCTATTCCATTTTTTTTTCTTTGTGGGAGGAATTGAAAATTAAATATTGATTCACTGCATGAATAGATAGAAATAAACAACGGGGCCTAGAATAGGTATCAGGCTGTTATTGCAGGAAGTTAATGCAATTATTTTTATTCTGGGGCAAATCTGTAGAGAATAAGGTCTAGCTGTCCAGGTTCAGATTAATAGACACTAATAGCAGTTTTCATGGATTAGTTTTGTAAAAAGTATATTGCTACCCAGCATTAGGGATAGTGTATAGAAACAATAAAGAAATCTCTTTTTTTTTTTCAAAGTGAAGCCTCTTTAATTGTGTACTGCTGAGAGTTTCTGTTTTACCTTTATCACTTTGTTGGTATATGCCATTTTTTTCCTCCCTTTATTTATTTCCCCTCTATCTCTAAAAGCATATTTTGAATTAAATAAATTGTGTCTGTAAGAACCTATGTACATTTATGCTGAAGACAACTATTGAGGCTATTCATACTACAGAAGACTTAATCATTAATCATATTGATCACAAAATCACTTTGAAATGTATTTTTTAAATTAATTTTCTTACCCTGAAATGGATGCTATCTCACTCAAAAATCTCCTGACAGTTATGGAAGTTTCCCTTTGGTTCCAGATCCCTTGGTTGTGTATATCAGTGGCTATATCTTTAAAATGTCTTTAATGAGACATTTTATTTTCAAAATACCCATTTGAGTGTGAAATGGTCGTTTCTCAGATGTTCAGACAAATAAAATATTGACATTGAAAAGAAAAATTTAGAACAAGACTGGTATGCTAATATTGAGGAAAATACAGACTGAAAGAAGATATTTTATTTCAAGTCTGTATTGCAAGCAGACTATTCCTTGAAAAATGTGAGTTGTCTGGTCTGGCCTCCTCAATCTGTTTGCATGGTCATTWTCTAGATAGTTTCCTTTTTTCAAGTTTACATTTCTACAACCAACCTGGAGTGTGTAGGGCTTCCCCACTCACTCTAAATGTTGAACCATTTGAATACCTATGAGAAATTCTGCTACATATTTTTATTCTGCCAAAAGGAATATGAACCTACCTCTTTCATATTATCGGGTCTCCAACAGGAGAGACTGAGGGGGTCTCTACTCCTTTGCATATCTCCTAAGCCAGTACTATAAGGTTCTCATAAAAACTGACCGCCCTTCAGCCAAAGCCCTTCTGTGTTTAGACCCGAGACACATTTCAACTAAATCATCACATACTAGTGACCGAGCCAGGGCCAATTTATTTCTTATTCATGTACTGTTCCACCTTGCACAGAATAATTGAAAATTAATCCAGTTAGAGAGAGAAAAAGAATCAGAAGAGCTGTCTGGGATGCTACTCGAGGGATTTAAGTAAAGAGATAGCAAGTGAGAACACTTAGTTTCCAGTCACTGATCAAAATAAATTGTAAATATTTTAGAATAAATTGACCAGCCTGAGAGTAAAAGATGGAGAGCAGCCTACTCAGCTCAGTGAGTTCTTTAGCAGCTGAGGCACCCTGCATGGAAAGTTATATTCCCTGAGGCAGAGGAAAGAAATAAATTTGAGCTATATCTGCTGTAGGTGAACGCTCTTGAGTAAAAAGTGAGGGACTGTTTCTTCTCTGGTTTTGCGAGGGTTTGCCAAATACATCTCTTCATTTCCATTTCTTTGCTTTGTTAAACTTACCTGAAATGAAATTGAAATGTTTGGTCTTAGAATCCCTTGAAGACATATTTCAGTTTTAAATTTTTACACAGTAATTTTTTCTTTAGTTTTTAGTTTCAGAGAAAAAAAAAAAAAAGATTATGTGATCAGATTTTTTCTTTCAGCCAACTCCCCACAAAAAATATTTTTCACACAGACCACATTCCTTACTGTTTTTGCTCTTTCTACTGTAAAATTTATTTCTCAGTGTTCCTATATAGTCAGGCTTTCACAAAAGTTCCCTAACTCAACCCATGCTACTAAAAAAAAATTATGTATTAAACAATTCTCTTGTTAATTTTTCAACGGCTTAGTAAACKGATCAAGTGATTTAAATAATGTTTGTCTTGGATCTCTTCCAAATGAATCATTACTCTGTCTAAGACAGCATTAGAAAAAAATGAACAATTGTGGGAATGAAAGAACTTTTACGTGGTGCACAGGTAGATGGATACTTCAGACAATTAGGATATCAGTTGATAACCTACATCATTACTGCAATAAATCTTTGCACTGATTAAACTTTCTCAGGTAACTCTTCAATATTCAAGGGATTTTTGAAAGATTCAGCCAGAACTAAAAGGCATTATACCACTAGAGATTGTGGACCAAATGCTGATTCAGGTGAGGATGGTCAAAAATCATCAACGTCAAGGCTGGACTCTGTGTTAGATAATTTTTTAGGCCTTCCACCATGTATCTGTTTTCTTATACATCAGTCATTCCATTCTTCAGTGGATGTATTTGTCTTCTGTTGCAGTCCAGCCCTAAGCAGAAACATCAAAATAGTTGGACATATAAAATTTCCATTAAAAATGCATATTAAATTTCCATTAAAAATGCATAATATTAACTTTTGAATATATACATGAGAATTCAGTGCCAAATTGACACTGAAATTCAGTTTGGAGTAGTTTTCTTTTTTTTCTTAGAACGCAGTTATGTATTTTTATTTGTACTGAGTTAGTACTGTAGATCACAGTTTTAGGTGAGATCAAGAAACATAACAGTACCGGTACTTGATGTTTTTAAAGCATGAGGAAAGACATTTAGAATTATTTTTAAAAAAATAGCTGTTGGTACTGAAGAGTGGATACTTGGTAAACAYGAAATGGATTCCTTTGATACAAGGCATCTACCCTACCAAGTAAATGGAGCCTCCCCATGAAGAGAATCTTGCAGATTCATAAACAAGTGCTCAGTCTGATACTCAGTGATCAACACTATCTTCAATAAGTCTATCTTCCACCTGACATGGAATGTCAATGTCTTCCATGCCTGTCTTCAGTACAGGTAACAGGGCTTGATTTATTGCAATTCTTCTTTCCTGGTAAAGCTGGGAAAGGGCTTCAAAGGGTTTCAATAATAAAACTTGTTATTCTAACCTGCTACTTCCATCATGTGCAAGAGATTATGTGCAGRTTTTGGGCTTACAGGGATAGAGCTGATACTCCCTTTTTGCCWCTGTGGACGAAAGCAAAACCTTCAGGGCAAATTCATCCCTTGACTTTCAACACTAGGGTATGCTGATCTTGGAATAAAATAGGCACTCTGGAAAACTACAGAAAGGGAATGTAGCCCAATGGTCTAAAAAGAAATCCCAAAAATTTATATCTSTGTTGAGTGATGGTTGCAGTCATAAATAAAGGTAGAGTTTAGGCATATCCTTACCAAATTCTGTTCACCATAAGACAGTTGCTCTACAGTTCTCTGAAAACTATGCCAAATTCATTGCTCTAAGATTTATTCTTTCTTATTGYAACAACTTTCAAACAAGTCATTGTATATTGTGCTACAGACACAGAACTAAATCAGATAATAACTCGAGTATTTTGTTCCAAATCCTTAAGGCTTATACTGCAATGTGATTAAACATACTTATAAATAAAACCTTCAGTTTAGTGAGCAAAAAAAGCTTGTGCAATCATATCTTTCAAAAAATTATAGTGCTTATTTTAAATTTAACTTGACCAAGAAGATATTTTCAGATTCTAATTTTCAGGGGATTTCTTGGAACAAATTTACTGGCCAAACTTTGCACACTTTCACAAATCAACCTTCCTGACTTCAACACAAAATGCCTAAAATTGTTTTGCTATTCCTCTCTGTGTCTGGATACAGCAAACATGACTTTTAAAATATGCTTCATTCAATGCAAATACATCTAAAGATCAGATGTCTTATTTCAAGCATTGCACAAGCAGTTACATTGTGCTTGTATTTATTGGACAATAAATTCATAGATGAAAAGGAGTCAAAATAAATGCATAGAAGGACTTATTTGACTTCACAATGTAAATATAATTAACTTTATGTACATCCCCTAATAGCATTCTCCTATTTTCTGCTTGTTGAACAATGGGTAAAATTTCAACAGTTGCTCATTTAGATTACTTTCAGCATGCAAGTGGCCTCAATAATTTCATTGCAATACTGAAAGGCATATCAGGTGGCAACGTGATCCAAGATCTTGTCTTGCATCATGGAAATMTGATTGAATGGAAAGCACCAATGATTTAAAGACTATCAGCTCAAGCTGRTAAAAGCAACATGACAGAGTTAAACAGGCAGTGTGAATAAACAAAATAAGGTCTACTATGTTGGTGTTAAAATAAAAATGCATGAAAAAACCCTGATAAAATAGAAAATTCCCTACCTCTGCAGGGGAAGATATCACATAAAGGACAGATTTATGCACATAAGGTGTAGATGGAACATTTGTGCCTAAGTTCCAGGCTGCAGAAGATAGTAATCTGTTTAACTCACTGGTGAGTCACCAAGRTATTATATAAAATGTGAGCATCAGCAGCAGAGGATAACATTGCTCGTGAGTGAAGTCATGACTAGTCTGGCTTGTCCCTAGGTGTCCAAAATGTCATGCCTGTTGAAGAAGAAATTCAGGACTTAATTAAGTAATTTATTATTTGTCTGTCTTTAAATAATCTGCAATTTTTTTTTCCTTTATCTGCAACTGTCTGTGTCCAGATTTTTTTTGCAGTAGCTTAGAGAATTTAAATATTAGGAGTTAGAAATAGGAGATCCAGGTTGCAGCCGGGTTAACTAGATGTTAGAAATAGGAAATCCAGGTTGCAGCCGGGTTAACTAGATGAACTTAAGTTTTCTTGTATCACAGCAATCTTCTTCCATAGTCTGTGTCATACTTTCACCTGGCTAGTTTCCTCCTCCCCTCTCAGCAATATGTCTCCATATTCCCAGCTAACCTATGTACCATGCAGGGGGACACTTCTCTCTGATATACTGTTGGACAAAAATTGTACCCATACTGTCACGCTATCACTGAAATGCTTAAACTTGCAAATCTGGGTTGTCTCTTTAACCACCATGTTAATTTTTGTCCTTGTAAAGTAGAACCTGAAATACCATGAACTTTGGCACACAAAATTTACATGTAGAAGCACATTAAACCCGTGGCTGAGGGCATTAGGTCAATTAAATGCCATGATGGATTTTAGCCCTAAGAAATAGATCCTAGGAAGAATATCTTCTCAACCCTATAACTACTAATTGTGCAGTGAGAAATCCACCACATTTTATTTATGTATCAGAATTAAAAAAAAAAAGGTTTAGGACAAGATGAACACCTCTAATTTACCAATATGCTGAATGCGTCTCTGCCTGGAAGTATCTAGTAAAGAACAGCCTCATGAGAACTGTTGTTTCTCTTTAACCTACTTGGATTTATTTGATAGTAAATTAAATTCATTTTTTCCCAAGTCAGCTTTCTTTTACCCAGGATGGAAATTGCTCACTGATCGCTCCCTGTCCTTATCTTGCCCCATGAGCCTTTTGATATGTTCTTTCTCCCCTGTCCAGCTTAGGAGAGGAGTGATAGAGCAGCTTTGGTGGGCACCTTCATCCAGCCAGGGTCAAACCASCACAATGAGTTATCCAAAAAAGGTGAGTGTATGTCAAAACAGAATAGAAAATACTACATACATAATACATACAATTATTTGTATATTATAATCTACACTATGTTCTGTTCTCATTGATTTCACTGTGTTAATGTGCGTGTTTATATGCATATATATAGCTGGCAGGYAAATTGAGCTTGAATGCTGAACCACCTGGTGCAATTACATATAAGCCATCTCTTTGTGAAGTCAAAAGTAACAGGAACAGACATATATCATTGTCCCTGTAACAGTTCAAACTCAAGGATATTCAATTACTTGGTGACAGCTGATGATTAGATTACATATGTCCAGTAGGAGACTAAGGGTGAGAGAGGTTTTCATTGAAAGAGAAATGCTCAGAAGCAATTTAATTTCTAATTATTTTTCCTGAATTATTATTTTTTTTCTTGTCTGAAAAGAGGGTACTCTGTAGTATTGGAGGAATCAGATGATTACCATAATTTATTATCCACTGAGAAATGGGGCCCTCTTTTCCTTGAAAAAACAATTATAGAAAAGGTCACTTTCATTCTCTGATGGAAAGAGGAGATCTGAAAAGATCATCTAGGTGAATGCACGACAACCATTGAAGCTAAATAACATCAGGAAGAAGGCCAATAGCTTTAGTGCTTTGTGGTATAATGAAAAATCAGCAGCAGGATGTTAAAGCTCTCTCTCTATGCTGTATCTCAGAGAGAGCAGTCAATATGAGCCATCCAAACCTTGACTGAGAMAGCAGAAAAAGAGAATTAAAAAGGGTCTGATTTTAATGCATACACCAATTTCCAAAGACCTTTCCAAGTTTCCAGCTATATAACTGGCTCTAAAGATGAACTGTATTGTAAATAATTCCTAGTTTAAGAGTAAACACAAACAATAACAGTTTTTTTTAACAGTTTTCATGCCCTCTCAGAACTTGAGTAGTTCTAGTGTCTGCCAAGGCAGTCAGGGTGTCATGTGTGCTGTTTCTAGATCTTCTTGAAGAGGCAGTGACCAGAMAGTATGGAAACACCACAGCATACTAATTTTCATACTAATTCACTGTCATGCTCATATTATAGGTAAATCTTGCCTCTCATGCCTGAGATAACAAGACAAATATTTCTAAAAGGAGACTTTTGTTCAAGGTTTATCAAATAAATAGTTTCTCCTGGATTGCCTGAGTAAGTGCCAGCTACAGCCAATATAAAATTATTAAGAAGTTCTCTTGAGATTCCATTTTGATATTTGAAACCCCAATCAATATGACAGGAATCAAAAAGAATGCAAGTCCCAGGCCCATGAGGCTCTCTACAGACTGCTCTGAGAGAACAGGATCATCAGAGAGGTGATTCAGTGATACGCAAGATGAACAGGGATACCCTTCCAGGATGATCTTTAARGTCCCTTCCAACCCAAGCTMTTCTATGATTCCATGATTCTGTGAAACTCACAGTGGGATAGGTAAGATCCAGGCAGACTCACTCCCACCTTGTGTGCCTGAACTTCTGTGAGTATGTGAGCCTTTGCTGCAGGCTAGATGAACTGTGTAGTGTAAGGTGGTGATTGTGTTTCTGTGCAGCAATGTTACCATATCTTACTGATCAAAGGAAAGGCTATAAAAGTTATGTAGTCAGCAGTACAGGTATTATATTACCAGCAAAACTGATATGTGGGTTCTGCAAAACATCACAAGCATTTTTCAACAGTTTCAAATCATGTTCTGGTAAACACAGGTACATCATAACACATTTAGACATCTTTATCCTAAATTTATTTTTACCTTGCAGTGAGGAGTAATCCCTGCCATTGGCATTTATCTACAAACAGAAGTCTCTAAGAAATATTTTAAGACTTTTGTTAGCTAGTGAAGCTTATTTTCTGTATGTTCTTTGCATTCTTTTTATCTCTAGARGGTGTGTTGTCTTTGGAAAATATATGTCTAATGTGGACAAAAATTAAATTCTGTAAAAATTATACTTTATCTATATTAAAATATCTCAGAACACCTTAATAGACACTTAGTGCTCTGCTCCAATCTCCCACACAAAACTTGTCATTTGACAATTTCTGTCTCAAAAATTCTGCTCCCATCTGGAACCACTGGGCTCTGAGGGTCCATCCTGAATGCTTTGGAAATGAAAATTATTCTCTTAATTTGCTCTAATAAAACAAGATACTTTGTTTTTATTTGGAGTTCAGAGTCCACAAAACATTTGCAATAGTACATACCTGTAGCTGTGACTTCCAAAAGCATTACTTTATGTGCTTGTTCATCAGCCAGTGAGAGTTTTACAGAGGCAATAATGGCAGCAGAATGAGAGCATCAACAAATGTTTCCCCTGACTTGTATTTCTTTTGAAAATCCCCAATACACATATAATGGCAGCTTKCTAAAGAATTCTCAGATAACATATTCTGCAATATTTATATTATTGTGTGGCACCATTCCCCTGCATTTCTATCTCTGGCCAAATAAAAGAGCTCACATTGTGCTTTAATCATGATGCCAGTCTTCTGTTTGAAATGAACACCTGTGAACTTTGCACATCAAGGAAAACAACAACACAAAACTTTATTTATTTATCAAGCTATGTACTTTCCCCAGATTCACAAAAAGTTTCAAAAATCTCTCCTGCTACTCAGATGGCGTCATTAAAACCATGGAACCCAAAGGCTGGGAAACCTGTTGATCTTTGTTGTATTGTAATCCATACTTAGCAAAGGAAATGCTTTGAAGGAATGTCTTACCTGAAGAATCCTGTTACTAATTATATCAAGTATACTCGGATCAAAAGTTTGCGTTTTATATGAAATATACCCTTCAGCATCCAGTCCTGGCTCCCCAGAACAAGAAAGATACAGTCTCACTGGACTTAGTCCAGTGAAAGGCCAGTTAGACTATTATGGGGCTGGGGCATATACCCACAGGGCATATACTCACAGGGGCATACACCCACAGGGCATATACTCACAGGGGCATACCTGTGACTAAAGGCTGAGAGAGCTGGGACTGTTCAGTATGGAGCAGAGAAAAATCAGGAGGATCCCATCCATGCATGCAAACATCTGAAGGGAAGGAGCATGAAGGACAGGCCCTTTTCAGTGGTACCCAGTGACAGGGCCAGAGGCAGCAGGCACAACTGGAAACTCAAGAGGTTCCCTCTGAACATCAGAAACACTTGTCACTGTTAGGATGACTGAGAACTAGAACAGATTGGAGGGAGAAGTTGTGGAGTCTCCATCCTTGGAGATACTAAAAAACTCTCTGGGCATGGTCATGGGTGRCTCATATGTCCCTGCCTGTGCAGGGTAGCTGGACCTGGGTGTCTCCAGAGCTTCCTTCCAGCTTAAACCAGTCTGTGATTGATTCTGTGATTCTGTGATTCTGTAAAGAAAGCCAGGGAAAACATGTAAGTACATTTGTTCTTTTTAACCCATATACTTTTTGTCTGGCTCTGTACATTAGCAGTTTGCTCAGGTGCCAGTATTCTCTGTCTTAGTACAAGTTCTCTGGAACCTCTGCTCAGATCACCTGTAGCTCTGGCAACAATGCTGGTTAGATAGTCCCTCRGACATGACCACTCATCAGCTACATCTGAGCCTTTAGAAACTACAGATGTGTTTCTGCTGGCTCCCTTTGTGTCACTAGATCAATGTCCAATATTAGAATGAAAATATTGATATTTCCATTTTACATCATCTTAAAGAAGAAAAAAACATATTTTGTGTATTGATTACTCACATCTTTTTTTCCTCAAGATTTCAAACAACTCTTCTAAAGTTGATATTTGACAGAATTGCAGTGGAAAAGGATTGATTCTCTTATTAATTAACAGACAGAGTGTTTCCCAGTAGCTTTTCCTTGTTCAGATTTTCTTTTACTATTTCTGCTGCAGCTGCTCCCTGTGTCAATCTTCTTCCCTGACTGAATCTGTCCACAGCCTGTACACTTACATTTAATAAAAGTAATTTAATCTCCAATGTGTGTCCCACATAAAAATCTACCAGTAATGTATTGTTTTTCTGTCTTGCTTTAGGCTTCATGGTAGCAGCAAAATTTTTAAGCCATGATTTATCACTGACTTTTTTTTTCTGTTTTATAATTACATTAGAAGCTAAAAACTCTGTTGCAAGCAAAAAAATCTAAATGTATATTTTATTTTCTCAGTCTTACTGTTGCGGTATCACATAGCAAAAGGCTTGGCAAAATTTGCTTGATTGGAGGAGACATGTTATTGAAGGCCAAAAGTAAATGAACACATAATCAAAAARGTGTACTGGACATAAATGTTAGAAATAAACCAGAGTCCAAGAAGTTTAGAAAACTTTGAGGCTACCCTTTAAATTTTTGCCATCTCTACACAGAAGATACAAGTATTTAGCTTTCCTTTATGTTTAATACTCGGCTGTCATTCGTGAATCAGGAATCACTGTGAGGTAGAAGTCTACAGCAGGGACATTTCCACACTTCTGTCAATGGTTTGCAGAAACACATGGAGAAATACACAGTCCTGATAGCTCTGTTCTTAACATCAACAAGTTACCTAAAGCACTTTAAGCAAGACTTCAATATCTGTCTTGTTTTCTAAACACTAAGCATCTGAAGATCTGAATTAAAATAAAAATATTTTATCATCTTTCTCTCTTGATTTATATGGAGAATCACATCTCAAACACCATGATGATACTGTCCAGCCATCAACAGTTGTAAAATGAATATTCTTATGCCTCCCAGAAGCTCTGTATTAACTGTTTCATAGAAACACTGAGATTCTCACAAAGAGCTTGAATATCCCAGCTAAATTGAGACACACATATATTTAGGAAATAGAACAGTAGGTAAAGGGAACTATTACATTATCACTGGATATGTATCATGCTCAGTTTAACTTACATACAAAATCCAATGCAGATGAGAGATGCAATAGGGTAATCAGCCTTGTTCTCTCAAGACTACTCTAATCACAGCCTGATACAAATGTAAGAAGATCAGAATGTTTTGTCTTGTCAGTAGTTCATGCAATCAGAGAAATTCACATGATTCATGACAATAAAAAATTTTAAATTACAACATTGACATTTATTTTGCAGATATCATCGCTGCTGATGAATTGAAATGCCTTTTCCAAGTGAAAACCATCAACACAGTAATCATACTGTAACCAAGGAAAAGATTCTTTCCTTACATCTAGAGATGGGCCCCATGAATGGCTTTATGAAGCCTTAACTTCAGCATTGACACATCTACCCACTATCCTTGAGTAGATAATTCAACTAGATTCTTAGCACAGTTTTCAAAAACTAACATCTCAGATACGAAATTGCAGATGTTGCACAAGCTATTCATTCTGAGAATGAATTGTAGAGAAGGAAGATATATTCTAGAGGTCTCACTATTCCTTCACAGATGTCTATGTCAATCATACAGTTGCATTGTGTAGCTTTAGTTCATAGTGGAGAAGAATAAAAGGTACCTTTGGTGCTGGGATACTGAGAGCAGGCAGGCAGTCTGTTCTATCTTGTCTGACTGAGAAAACACAATAGATCAGAATGCAAAATGTCATTCAGCCTGGATTATTTTTGATACAAGCAAGGAAAGATCTGAACAGATACGTCTTTGATCCATGAACCACAGTTAGGGTATCGTCTCCTTCCGCTTTCTCCCCACTCAACACTGCTCTGGTGCAGCCCTACCTCAAATACTGTAATTTTTGGTTCTTCAATATAAGGAAAACACSAAACAATTTGACTGTTTCCAGAAAAGGGCAACAAAGATCATGAAAGATCTTGAGGACAAGACTTAAGAGGAGTGATGGAGATAATTTGGTTTATTCAGCCTGAGGAATAGAAGGTTGAGGGGCGATCCAATTGCAATTACTTTCTCAAACAGGTAAGTGGAGCAGAGGTGCGCTGAGCTCCTCTCTCTGGTGACCAGAGACAGGACAAGAGGTAATGGAATTTTCTGGACAGTGCTCTTAGTCATAGGGTTTAGTTTTAGGTGATAAACAGGGAGTTGGACTTGATGATCCTTATGGGTCCCTTCTAATTAGAGATATTCTGTGATTCTAGATCTTTCTAGATCTGTATTGCAAGAATTACAGACTTTCTGCAACACTGGAGACTGGTTTGGGAAAAAGAACACTATGATGCTTCTTAATCTCTGTTTAATCTTCATAAAATTAACTAATGGTACTTCAGGCTGCAGTACAATGAATGACACTCTCTTCCATCTCTTTTAGTATTCAATGAACTTCACACTGATAGTTATTAACTTCTGGATAAATGTCAGATGCTTTTGTGGATGACTTTATCCACAAGTGACTGTGGAAGCTGTCATGACAAAATAATATTATCAATTTTCCAGTCCTAGCTAATGAATTTGATTAATCCTTTGGCATGAAAGTTTATTGAGCACTGATTCAGAACTGAAGGTACTGAAATTACCAGAACTTACCTGAAATTTAATATCAACTCCTGCCTGTAAATCAGCTCCTTATAAAACTGTGTGGATATTTCTTTTGGTTTGGCTGCTTCCAACTCTTTCTTTTGTAGCACTAGATAATCTATTTCAAATTTATCCTGGATAGAAAATAAATTTTCCTGGGTTCGTTTGGATAAAATGAGGCATTACTTCAAACTGACCTTCAGTTTGTGATGGATGTGGTCCATGGTTGAACCTTTTATTTAGCATCTTTCATGATACTTCCCAGACAGAGGGATTGCTGATTTGTTAGTAAGAGGGACTAAAAAAGASATTGTTTTTGGTGAATGGAAGTGATTCAGAGCTTCTAGTCTTTTAGAATATTTGGAATCATCCCTCTCATGGTACTATTTGCCTACTTCTTTTCTTCTTGATGTTTTGTTACACAAATACTAACAACTTCAATGATAATGGACCTCAGCAAGAATGATCTGCTTTTCTGATGCAGTGGAGGACCTGGTGTTCATCATCTTCACTGAAGCATTTCACATTTGTGCATTGTCACGTAGCATATTACATTTAATCAGCACTTTGCAAGACCCTTGTCCTTTCAAGTACTTTTTTTCTTATGACAGATGACGCTTTCTGCCTCATTTGTTATAGATCCGCTTGGAATCTCTCGATGAATTTCTAAAAGTTGTTTTTCTTTTCAGTGTCATTGCTGTTTCGCATCTTTGACATAAAACCATCCAACAGCTTCTTTATAAATATTCTATAACATTTCCAGTGTTACTGGATCTATAGCATCTCACACATCTATAGCATCTCACACATTGTCAACAACAATCTTCATTCTTTAGCCTGACAAATTTAATATTTGCTCTTTAAGCCCGAAATAAAAAATAAAGCTATTGTAAAGAGGACAAGAAAAAAAAAAGCAAAAACCCCACCAGCACCATGTGAATGAGAGCAATGGTAGCAGATATGAAGATGATACTCCAGGATACAATTTTCATGTCAGAGAATGCCTTTTTAAAATTGCTTATGTGGAAAGATCATTGCATAAAACATATAGTAGGCATACAGATAAACTGGTATCATACAAATTTTTCTACGTCTAATGGTACGATTTATTTCCTCAGCTTCTGGACTAAATGACTTATTTGACCTTTATAATAGACAAAAGTCAAAAGAGAGAAGAGATTGTGAAGTAGAGAAGAATGTGTGTATCAGCTGAAATTTTGAATCCTGTGTACAATATGTCATAATGGATTGATCAATTCTACACCAAGAATGGGAAGAAATGCAGTTTTTTTCCATTTGTTCTCATCTAAAAAATAATTTTCATTTTAAAATCCAACAGATAAAAAATTTAGAGCTATATTAGGAACACAAAGATTTTATATAGATAGTTATTTATCTTCATTTCCATTTTATAGTACTCCAGTTCTGATGAATTTTTGTAATTTAGAAGGCCAAAATTATGTAGAAAACTAAGCCTGATGACATAGCCAAACCAAACTTTGAGTCAGAAAATAAACATACAGAACCAAAACCTTTGAATCATATGATCCTGATGACCAAAAAAAAGACCATGCCTTGACCTCTCCACGTGGCATTTGGAGTAGCTCTTTAGGCAGAATAAGCCTAAATGTAATCAGTACACAATAATTTGATCAGGTTTCTTTGTCCCCAAGAAATACTGCTCTCCACCGAAAGTTCAGTTTTAAACAACTCCCCAGAATTCGGGAATTTCTCAGTAAGGCATTTAGGATTTACTTCATGATTCATTATGTACCAGTATCCAGAATTACCTAGAAACTGATGCAAAAATGAATTGGTGTGAAAGAGCCTTGAGGAGGCAGAAATGGTGACAGGCCCAAGTTAGGGAAGCCTGGCTAGTTACAATGCAGCAGTTTCCCCTTTTCTACAGAAAAATTGCAATTCTATTTGCTAGTTCTGGACAATTTACTCTTCTGTCATTGAACACATAATAGAAACCAGATAATTAYCAGAAAAAAATCAGAGAAAATTAATTTCAGGCTTTAATTTCCCATTTATTCTGAGGCTGGATTTAATGGAAAGAAGTAGGGGAGACTATAACTAATGCAAGGTGGTAGGAAATTTGATCTCATTTTAATTGAGGATATAACTGGAAAAAGTAAGGGTTGCAAGAAAAAGTGGGAAGATCCTCTCAGACAAACAACTACTACAATGTGGCTTCTTTGGCCTCAAAGCAAGTCCAAGAGTAKGACAAATCCGGACACAATTTCTTGCTTTGTCTAGACATTTCGTGAGGCTATCAGGACTGAGGGAGGAATGATTATCTAAACTAAGGAAATACTGGTGCAAGAACAAGGCATATATAAACCATATACTTAGACTGAAAATGAAGAAGATATATTCCTAGCCAGTAGAGGGGAGAGATTATGGAATTGCCTTCCAGTAGAAATAATATGATAAGCTATTGTACATTTATTGTGACAACTAGATAGGTAGATTCTGCTTGATCTCATTTGCAGTATTGGTCAGCCTTTYGCCAAACTGCAACGAAATGACACTTGGCAACAGGCTTCCCCCTCAAAAAAACCCCCATTTTGATTTGCCTAAAGAGGACTGGYTGAAAAAATAAATGTTCTCCCTATTCAATGTGTCATGTATTGGATTGTTTTTATTGCAAATCCAGAACAGTCAGAAATAATGAAGGTCTCGGTAACATTGAATTTATTTATGGTTTCTGATAGACATGTGCAAGCAAATGTCAAAGGACTTAATCTAAACTCCTAAGAACATTGGAATGAAAAAAATAATTAATATTATTATTKTCCTGTTCTTCATAACTGGAGCCTAAGCTGAAACTGTGACTCAGATTCCCAATCCAACACAAAAGAGAGCTGCAGAAGGAAGATAGAGTGAAATACAGAAAAGATGAGAATTTAGTAGTTCTGTGGTAGTCATTGCATTTATCAATTTACAAACAAGAAATACTAAGAGTGAACAATTTTCCAAAATACATAATTTTGCCTTTTTGTGTTGGGAAAAAAGTAGAGTGGAGTTCATCTTTCTAAGGCTGGTTACTAACCTTAATATAAAGATATCTCAATCACACCTTCTACGGAGCTTATGTAACAGCACAATTGCAGTACACTCTGTATTATTTTCATGCCTGTGGGGAGACAAACTGTGCTGCTGGAACAATAAATGCCATTAACTGTCCATAAAGCTCACAGTCCTACTGGTCTCTTAACTACAAATTGCAGCAACATCCTAATTGGGCTTCATGGCATTGTGAAGCTGAAAATTTCTGCTGAAAATTTCTCCCAAGAGAAACCTCAGAAACAGGCAGCAGTTGCATGAACTAAAAAGGCAAGGAAAATMTTTTCCTTTTCCAAGCTTTCACTCTTGTTAATTGTCCTTTCACTGCATTTGCTACTAAATTTCAAGGTGCACTACTTCCTCCTGAACATGGAAGAGAGTGTTCCTCTGCATAGGCAGGGCAGCAGGCCATACTCTCCTAGTCTGCAACAGAGAGTATTTGCAGAAGTGAATATCTAGGAAGCAGGTTATTGCAGCTAGGGTRATAAAGAGATTTTATATTCTGCATACTGTGTGACAGGAGGATTTTAAGCACTGATATATTGATATCAATAGACTCATAAATTCATTTAGGCTGGAAAAGTTTATCAAATCCAGCCATTAATCTAGGACTGTCAAGTCCACCACCAGAAACATGTCCCCTAGCATTCTTTAAATACTYCCAGAGATCACTTCCCTGGGCAGCCTGTTCCAATTTTTATAACCCTTTTGGTGAAGACAATTTTCCTAATTTCCAATCTAAATCTCCCCTGATACCACATGAAGCTGTTCTTTCTTATCTCATCTGCTGTGACCTGGGAAAAGAGAACAACCCTGACCTCACTATCATGTCCTTTCACTTAGTTGTAAAGAGTGATGAGGTYCTGCTTGAGCCTCCTCTTCTCTGCTCTGAAAAACCCCAGGTCCCTCAGCTGCTCCTCATAACACTTGTTCTCCAGACCCCTCACCAGTCTTCCTGCTCTTCTGTGGACACCATATAATACAGGATAGATGGTATGGCAAGAGAAAGGTGACTTGCATGAGACATGTCATGCTGCAACATTCCAGTCTGTGTTGTTTAATAAAATTGCCTGTAGGTAACCTATCTGTTCAATGCATTCTGTGCATTGCAATAACAACTAGAGGCAATGTTCCCCTTTGCTTTAATGTTTGAACAGCCATCTTCCATGATYTTGATCTACTAAATCGTATCTGAATACAGTTTATTTGCAATTCTAGTGAAAACCTTGTTATATTTTTCTCTTCACTCTGATTCTGTGAGGCTTTTTATTGTCCTCCCAATGCTTCTCATTGAATTGAAGCTCAAAAATCTTCTTTATCTCACAATGTGCTCTGCAGAATTCCAGTTAAAATTATTATAATAAGAAAGGTAAACACTAAAGAAGCTATGTTGCAAATGTTGTGGGAGATTAAAGATAAACCATACATTGTACAAAACCACTCAAACATTGGATCAAAAAGATGTTAGATGGCCCAGGACAACTTCGTCCAGTGAGTATTTATGCACTGTAGCATAAAACCCAATTAATCTCATCATATCCTCATTGATCTGCTAAGCCTGCAGCCAGAACTACTGACTCTTGCTCCTATGCTCTTGCATGGGATGCTGTGAACAAGACACTGATATGAAAAGTATAGAGAACACAAGGATGACACCAGTTTGATAGGGATGCTGACAAAAGTAGGAATTTTGAGAATGATCATACGTATACTGATTAAGAGTCAATAAAAATGGGACCTTTGGGGAAAAGGTAAACATGGGTGGACTGTTTGAAGGAGAATAGCATGGAAAAGGAAGAGAATTTGGAGTCAAGGCTATCTGAGTAGAGAGATCTAGGGACACATGGTGCCTGTGGATACGTGTTGTAAATTTTTTCATTTGCATGATGTATGCTGGTTTATGGAAAGCTTGTCTTTGATGAGAAGTTTGACACGCTGTGGAAGAATACTTGAAAGCTCAGGAGAGTAGCGAGGGTGACAGAGGTAGAGAATATTCTGGATGAGTTTTCTTCCAGAATAGGCCGTACATATTTAATGATTTGATTACACAGAATGCAGCATAGAAAAAGCTCAAGTCTAGTGCATACTTCAATTTTAAACCCAATATGCATTGAAATTTGCTTAGTGAAATGTTTGTTCTATGCAGAACTGTAYGGTCAGTGGGGTGTCTTGTATTTTGTCTAGTTTATATTGTAGCAAGTCATGACAATATTGTGGTTTGATTTATTTGCTTAGAAGAGTACTGATTTTTGGTGAGTATCATCTTCAGAATGATGAAGGCGGTTTTGTGAGTGCTCTTTGCAGATCAAATGCATGGGAGTATCTGTAAATCATTATTTTTGGGGAGYGAGTTTTCTTGAGGCAAGTATGCTGATCTTTGGTTATCCTATTTAATAATGCATAGCAACATGGATCACAGTGCTTGCGCTCACAATAAACACCTAAACAAATATACTCTACACTTTCATGTAGTGCACAAAACAGCATCCTTGAAATGACTTGGATAAAATAACACACCCACTGGGTACTAAAAAGAACTAACACATCCAGTCAATGCAGGACATAAAAATACAGCTATCACTGGGAAAAAAATTTTCCACAGGCCAGCTACTTCATCTTTGACAATTCAGTAAGATATTCAGAGGAAACTTATAAAATACTTTCAAAAGACAAACCTGGGAACTAAAACTCATCATTCTACCAGATACTTAAAATCACAGACCCAATACAGATTTCAAGAAATATTGCTTTGTCAATAAAGTAAATAAAATTTCTTCCTTCTTTTCTGATTCTGAAATAATTTCTCAATGGTTCTCATGATTTAGGTGATATTTCTTGTTCTTTTCCTAAACTGGGACCTAATGATCCTGTCACCTATTTTCTTGCAAGCTGCATGCTCTGCTCCACTTGTGCTTATCAGACAGTGGAAACTGTTGCTTCCCATCTGGAGGAAAGGCTCAGGCTTTTTACAAATTCTGCCAGCTGGTCTGAGAAAAGACATTATTTGTTTTTCTCATCCTCAGAATATTCTAATCTTTTCATATTTTTATTTTCTTCTGGCTTGATCTTTGCTCTGGAAACATCTTTCAACATCTTATCATGATATACCTGTAACCAGAATTCAAGCTAACAAAGCCCATRAGCCTGGTCATGGCAGTGTCCTCCAGAGCCTTGCTGATGCCGATTTAGTGCTGTACTGTAGTGGYGTGTTTTTAGKTTTTTCAGTTCCATGTATGTATTTGTTTCATGCTTTCATGCTGTTTGTATAAGTTATAATAGTTTGTTCCTTGTACCCCCATGTTTAACCCTTCATGGTTTCCCCCCCGAGTTATAGTTATGTGTCAATCATCAGTTAAGGAACCCCCGAGTCCTGTCAGTCACTTTGGGGCCTCTCCCTGTGTCTAGAAAATTCCAGTGAGGGCGTGGAGTGATTGGCCAGGATCCAAGGAGTTCCCTCCCTTGCATTACTGATTGTTATACTGTTTGTCATTTATGTACAGGGTCACCCCCTCCATAACCCTGATTGATTCCCCACTGTACCCTTCCCCCTTTCTCCACCCCCATACTCAAGGTGTCACACGAGGGAGATCTGCGCTCTCATGAGCAGACTTTCTGGCGGACACATGGTCCTGCGTGGGCCTCAATAAACTTCAGCAGAAGTTCCCCATCAGAGTCCTTCCTTTATTCCTCACTATTGCTCACGCTTTTGAGGGGCAAAACCCCACAGTATTGGGGACGTATCCCAGGATATGGAACCATACCTCTCACTGTGGCTGGTGCCAGGGCTGGTCAGGCAACGCGGGACAGGGGTCCCGAGAGAGAGAGAGAGACCGCACTGCTGGACTGTACCTTTTACACTTGTTTAGAAGCCAAATCTTTGAATGGAGTACCAAAAAATACTGTACCTTGCCAACATGCCTGCCAGCTTATCACTGATATGAACATACCTCAGCGCAGCTAGAGTCCTCTTTTTTCACTCTAAACATGAAAAAATATATTAGTATCTTTCCTTCCTTGACTGTGGCTCTGAATCCCAGATCACTTAATTTATCATTAGTTCCTATTTTCCTGATACCTCTGTATGGGGAGAGGCCAAAATAATAAATTCTTCATTGGTTCAGGAATCCTTAGACAGAGAGATCATTACAGAATTAGAGCTTTGGGCCATGAGAGTTTACAAGGACCTTTTAGTACAAGCGCCTCTGCAAAGACCCACACTGAAGGACAGATTGCCTAGGACAGAACTGCCCAGAGGTTTAATGGTTTTTACAGTGGCTGCCAGCTAAATGAAAAGATGGTGATTGATAAACATCTGCCAAGAAAAGCTTGTAAGACAGAAACACAGCTTGATGAACCTCCAAAAACATTAGGGCAGCAAATACAAAGCATGTCTGTATTTCATAGTCAGAGGGCATTTTTCAAAGGGARTATTGGATGGAATATTAGTGCTTTGCATCACTGGTGCTGTCAGCCAGTCAGCCACTTTGATCTGTATGTAATTATGACTACACATTTAATCAAGGAGATTTTTGTTCAATAAGTGGGCTGAAAGTTGATTCTTTCTGTATGCATATAGAATGGAAGGTCCTTCTACCAAAACTCTCATATATTAGGGCTTTTCCTAATGATAACTGTTAGATAACTCACTCTGAAGTGTGAAATACAAAGCATGCTATGTTGAGACACAGSGTGAGGGTATAACACAAACCTTTCTTGTCATAACTCAGGAGAGATGMTGGAGCTGGGTAGGCAGCCTGATCTGCTCCCTGTGTAACAATGACCACAACAAAAAAAAGGTAATGGGTAATAGTGGTAGGCAACTCTATTCCCAGAGGTGCAGAGGAGCCCTTTTACTGACCTGGTGTTCCCCCTGGAGAGGAGTGCTGCTTACCAGGGGCTTCTGTCAGGGTCACCACTGAGACTGAGGTCTYATACAGTCCACTGCTTATTATGTGCTGCTGTTTTTTCATGTRGGCAGCAGGGACACTGCCAGGAGCACCCTGACGAGTATCAAGGATTACAGAGCCCTGAGAGCAGCAGTAAGGGATGCCAGAACACAGGTAGGTTTTCTATCAACCCTCCCAATCAAAGGGATATGTGTTTGAGAAAACCAGTTGAACCTGACAGATCAACAAATGGTTACAGGACTGGTGCCACAGCCAGGGGTTCAGCTGCTTAGATCATGAGACTCATTTTGAGCCTGCTCTCTGTGGGGCTGATGGGGTCCATCTGTCAGAGAAGAAGAAGTGTTATCTTCAATCAAAGTCTTGCCAAGCTGGTCAAGAGGGCTTAAAACTAAAGTTACTAAGGAAACAGAACCTCAACTCATCCCAAACCCAACGGGATCAACAGTAGATTCCTAGAGCCCAGAGGGAGATCACACATGAGCAGGAGAACACCTGAAGAGTAGCACAAGAATTCACAAAATCAGAAAATATTCTGAGTTGTAAAAGATGCACAGGGATCAAGTRCAGCTCCTAAGTGAATTGCCCATAGAGAAATCAAACTCAGGCCCTTGGAATTACKAGCACCATGCTCTAACCAAGTGAGATAATCTGAGGGTCATTCCAACCACTGGAGCCAGTAATTCAGCTTCACTGGGGACCTCTGTGCAAACCCACACAGGGTGGGGAATAAACAACAGGAGTTACAGACATACACATGCCTGCGGGGCTGTGATCTTATTGGCGTCAGGGAGACGTAGTGGGATGGTTCTTATGACTGGAGTGTTGAAATAAAAGAATACAGGCTCTTTAGGAAGGACAGGAAGGGGAGGACGAGGAGGGGGTGTTGCCCTTTATGTCACTGCCCAGCTGGAGTGCATGGAGCTTCACCTGGGGATGGGTGAGGAGCTGACTGAGAGCGTCTGGCCAGGATTAAAGGGAGGGCAGAGACGGGYGACATCATAGTGGGGATCTGCTACAGGCTGCCCGACCAGAAAAACTGAGTGCATGAGGCCCTCTATGGGCAGACAGGAGCCCTGTGCTCATGTTCTCAATCCCGGATTCTAATGGGGACTTCAACCAGCCCAACACGTGTTGGAGGGACAACACAGCAAGGCATAAGCAGGACTTTTGAGTCTTTTTACTTTAAGGACTTTTGACTTGTACCTTTTTGTCTGGAAATAGATTAGTCTTACTCTCCAAGTCAGAAGCCACTTAAAGATCCTTCTTGCTGCTTGCCAAAGGGTTTTGATTTCTGCCTGCCAGAAGAGATTTTTGTCTAGTCAGACTGTATTTAGTGCCATCACTCCCCAGACAACCCTTTCACTGGGATGGAAAAAACCATGCCTCCATTTCTGATAACTCTGTAATTCTACTTCAATAACAGACTTGATGACAGTTGTCAGCTTATCTCATATAAAGGATGATTGTTGCCTTCCATTTGTGAGCTCACTTGGTGACAATGATTTAGGAAAAGATTAAGTTAATTCTATATACCAAGATAACTTAAAATTATTATTATTACCACTATTAATAATAATAATAWCAATAAAGCATTTTAAAACTAAATATTTAATAACAATTAACTGGTCCAATAAATTGCAATGGAAAGATGTTTTATTAAATGTTGTTTCTGTCCCAATATTAGCTCTATTCAGTTGTTAGCTCAGCATCTTTCTATGGTGGTGTTTCTGAACGTTTTAAAGCAAGGACAGTGAATGTTAGCCAGATTCCTCTGCTCTCTAAGCACATTCCCATGGAGAATGCATCTTACAGAAGTGGCCAGAAGTTCTCTCAGCTTGTCAGAGTAGCAGAAGTTATTTCRGCAGATTCCCTCCAATGCTACTCTTTGGATATGAACCTTCTGTAAAGAGTAAGTTCTGTTGTAAGTGCAACAGAACAATTTAGGTAGCTGAAARGCTCTGGAAACATAGCCAATGTAACAGTGGGAGTAGGCTAGGAGGAAGCATTCTCTGAAAGCAGAATTTTTCTATTATACAAAATGGTTATTGGAGATAGTGAAGTTTCAACACTCCATGATTCCTTTCTCTTCCAATTGCTGAAACTTGAATGAAACACTTTTTTCAGCATTGGATTTTACTTTCTCTATCTACRATGAAGACATAATGTAAAACAAACAGAGAGGGATGAAATGAACTCTGACACATAACATTCTACAAGAGAACAAGGTATTTAGGGGTGCAATATCTACCTAATTTATATGATTCAAGGGATCCACCAACAATTGCTCTTAGTATCTGTAAGGCTGGTCCTCTTCTGGAGATATCCAAGGAGAATGAGCCAGAATATTGTTACTCAGTTTTAGCAGGGAGAATAGTTATTCTTGGAAAGGTGAAGTGCACTTGTATTGTATCAGATAATGGAAGAGCCTGGTCTGCTGCTTCCCATGTGCTCTTATGGAAAACTATCTGCAGGAAGCTTGGGAAAAACTTCCATGGCACATATAAGGTCCAAGAAAATTAATAGTAAACTCAAGAATAAAGTATATAACAGAAAGCTTTTCATTAGCATGCTGGTCAAGTGAAGCTGTCCTGCTTTAAGCTAATGATGCCCAGCTCAGATCTATGCTTTTGATAGTCTCCTTCCATGCTAAAACTTCATTTTGAAGTCTGTGCTGGAAGTAGATTAAGAGACAGTGCTTTCTCTTGTTTGAAATTTATATCCTAACTTAATCTGTACTAGCTAATCCATGCAGGCATAAGGTGTATAAAACTAGCAAGGTAAAGGCAAGGTACTAGGTTCCTAATTTATTAGCYGATGCTTTTATGTATTATCTGTTTAATGAATATTGGAGATAGAAAAGACTGCTTGAATGTGTAGTCTGCATCTGTGCCTAAGGAGGAATGATGTGTATTATATTCTTACCAGTGTTTGGTCCAACTTCTGTACTGTTGGAAGGCAAGGAAGGCTAGGTAGGGTACACTTACAGCCCTGATGAGAGTGACTGTGGATGCTCCTGGCCGTGGAGGTGGAAGAAACAATGAAAACCCTGTAACTGSTTTTATCTGCCTTCTCAAATTTATTGTGCTTGTCTGTGATAACAGAGATTATGGACTCAACCATAAAACTGAAAGAATCTCAGCTCATAATCCTTATTGTTTTGCCCATTTATACAAAGCAAAGTTGCTAATACTCAGATTTCTTCTGTCCTATGCCAATGGAAAAAATATACCTGCGACTAAAAAGGTGAGTAATCCAACCTAGGTGGTTAATGAGTACTGACTTAGCACTTGTCTGACTGGGAAACAGCTATAAACTTCTCTATTAGTATTTCTCCAYATGAATGGAATTTGGTAAAATTGACAAAGATGTTCAAATAATTTTTTTGGGGTTTCTTTTTATTTCTGTTGAAATGAAAGAAACCAATAAGATTCTTTTACATAAAACAGTTAAAGATTTTTAATGCAAACATTAAAAGATGTACAGAAGATGTACCATTCCTGTGTTTCTGGCAAGGGAATGTCATTGCCACTGGCCAGACTGTGAAATAGACAGAGGGCAAAACAACCAAAGCCTCCCTTCCTTTTTAAGCACCTAGATGAAATAAATTGGAAGTGTTGAATATCCAGYAATGCCAACAGCATTTCTACAATGGCTGCTGCTGCCTAAGCACTTCCAAATGTGTATTCATGCATTTAGAAGGATTCATAGAAAGGAGAGAAAACTGAATTTTAGCTTTGAAAACATGGAAAAATGCACAAATGAGCTCTGACTGCTGATGAGATCACATTAACCACACAGAAATACACAGATATCTCTGAGAAATAACATTATGAATGTAAGGAAGGTATAGCAATAATTCTCATGGAGTCAGCAGAAGGTGAATATTTTGAAAGCACAACCTGAAATCCCAGGTGCCTTCCTCTTGCAGCTGAAGTAGTTTCAGATGAGGGTAGCAAATACATGACAGAAATAATCCTCCATCATTAATTTCAGGTCCCAGTTATGTTAATCTATTTGAGTAATTACAATTTAATGAATCTGAGTCATAATTAACTAGATTTGAATTGTGGTAATGTACCTTTTCATATGACATATTGTCTATAAATTACATTCARATAGTACCTGTATTTTACAAAAAACTACCATTAATGATCAGTTCACCCTGATAGTTTTATATATCCCCTTGGTGTTATGGTTCCCAGTTTGTTTTATGAGCTTGAGATTTATCCTTGGGCCTTGTGGAAATAGATGAAGTTTAGGCTGTCCAATCTGAAGAAGCCTTTATGAATTTTTTGTGTCAAGCAGTATGGATAGGTATATAGTTATGATCATTAGGTCAATTGAATCTGAGCTCACATCTAACAGACACATTTAGATTGTCCTTGATTTAGTTATATACAAACTAAGACACAGGATTCAGAAAGAAATGACCAGTCCAATCTAAAACTTAACTTTGTTATTCTTTAAAATGGTGTACAGACACTGTCCTGCAATAACAATATTCCTTGACAGAAGAAATTAGCGATGACTTCATTGCATCTATCAGGAGAAAGAAATCAAGAAATATGTTTGCCGTAATCTTAGTCTCACAAAATTTTCTTGAATCAATGTCAGCCCCAGTTTGAGCTGACATTTCCTGTCTCATGCAGACACTGGCGTTGTTTCTCAGTGCTATTGTAAACCCTGAGAAACAGAGCTGCCAATAAACCTGAAAAAATAGGTACCTACAGAACTAGACAGGTACAATTGCCAACTGTGATTCTGGTCCATATTATATATCTATTGTCCTTCAGAAAGAAAATAAATTATTCTTGGCACAACCCCCACTAGCTGCATTCTTGGGAGGTGAAAACCACAATTTAGTTTGTGAGCTTTTGGTGGTTTTTGTTGGTATTTTTTTTTTCTTAAGAAGCTGCACAGAAGCTGTCTAACCCACAATTGATGGCAACCCTTGATCAATTAGAGCTCCAATTTGCCCATGAAATAAAACAGCAAAACAATACAGCAAAGTTGATGGCAACCCTCCATTAAATATCTGACATACAAGAAATTATTTAATTAGTTCTCACAGAATTGGAACCTAAAAAAATTCACCCGAAGAAATAATCAAAGTGAGGAATTTGTGTAAAAAAACATGGCTAGTGTCTAAGAGTCCTGGGAGATTTGAAGTTTGTGCAAAGCTGTCAGCAAGAAGGTATTGAGGCAATAAGGAAACCCCACTCCCCCCMAAAAAAGAGAAAAAGCAAACAAATAAACCCCATGCAAATCTTCAGATTTCAAGTCAGGGTAAGTCTTCAGCCTTTAACTCAAAGATATGATTAGAAATTTTCTTAAAATTTTGGAGGAGCATTCTCCTGTCTCCACTGTAAACCCACCACTTTAAAAACAAGGCAATATTTCAGGAAGGTGAAAAAGGACATATAAATTAAACGACTGTTAGACTTTGGCCCTGGTTTGGGGCTGTACTTAGCATATCTGTAAAAAGGGTGGCCTAAAAGTGAAGCACACCATTCCGTGGGACAGCAGYTTTGTCTTGACATCTTATGAAGAAAACACAAGGCAGGTGAAAAACATCAATTGACAGGCCTAAARAATAGGCTGTCAATGTATTTTCCAGTCAGTTTTGAGGGAATCTTTGTCTAAATCTCTATGATATAAAATTCAGCAAATTTTATGATTCTAATCTTGCATGAAAATCTGAGTCGACTAACAACATTTACAAATGGCTGGGAACTTTAAACAGATGTTCTCAGAAGAATGCTCATAAAGTAGGTGCCATATAGACTTGATTCTGGACAYTCCTGAATGCTGAGGAAGAGTAGACTGTAATTTTATAACACACCTATAGTAAAAAAAACCCAAAAACATGGCTCAGCTGCACTGTTCTGGAAAGATAGAAAGCATATTATTGATAATTAATTGCAAATCTGCTGCTATTTTGAGGAGGTGGTAGAAAGCAGCAGCCTCATTAGCTTCCTGCCAACTCAGCCACCAAGGAAAGCAGAGCTGCTTTTGTTGCTTCTGTCCCACCTACTGACTGCTGGTATGTGTGAAACAGTTCTCAAAATTATGGCTTCAAAGGACAGGTTTGAACAAGACCAAGCAGTGAAGGAGTAAAGGAAACAGGCTCCTCTCTTGGCCTAGGCTGTGTGATGTGAATGGCAATCCTGTAATTCCCTGTTAAATACCAGAAAAATCTGACTCCAGTTTCATGAAGTTTCTCTTGTAGCTTTGTCTGTAACCCTTCTACTTGTTTGGGCCAGATAGCTGAAGCAATTAATACTTTTTCTCCCCTTTTTTTGTTAAGAGACTGCAAACCCTTTACCAAGAAAATTCAAAGATATGTGTTTGCTTGAAAGTCTTTGTAAAGTTCTAGAAATTACTTTTATTGTTGCCCTTATTACTTAAAGGCACGTGATTTGAATATTATCTGAGASTGAACAGAAGACTGTGGCACATCCTTGTAGATTGCTTCAGCACTTACATTTTCATGCTTTTTGTCAAACTGGTTTGACACAGGTGTGTCAGGCTAAATTCCAGTGACAGCCTCTGAATATTGTAGACCAGGGCATCTGCTCGATAACTTAGACAAACATTAGAAGAAAAATTGACCCTAAATATTCCAAATTCTCTACCTATTTTATCAAGAAGCACAAAGGAGGAAGTAAACCTGTTAAAATTAAAAATTAAGGTCTTTTTTTTCTTTAATTTTTATGTTCCTGGTATTTGATGGTACATTATACACATTTCTCATAAGAGAGGATGATGCTCAATGAGCATCTTTGGGAAGAGGCCAGGTTCTCTTTTAAGACGCTGCAAACAGTTTTGAATAGGGCATTGCAATGGAATGGTCTTTATGTATGCAAGCTCTGCCCTTTTTGGTCTTTCTTTGATCAMTTGGAGAACCAGAAGTTTTCATACATCATGGATTTGTGACTCCATACTGATTCTCTTGCTGCTTTTCAGGTCTTCYGTCTGTGTGTTTTTGTTTTTCCTTCAAACACTTCCTTGTATTTCTACATTATTTCCTATAATAGTAATTTTTATCAAAGCATTCAATAAACTAATGACTGTGCAATTCTCTGCTCACTTTACCCCTGCATTTAATCAGGAAATTCATATTGTATGAAACGACAATAAATTATATATATTTATACAATTCTGCCTGTGTAAAAAACATGGACAGAACTCAGTATTGACACAAGATRAAGAAGATTTAAAATTGTGTTGCAAGTTGTGAGGTTTTTATCTTTGCACTGTGTATTAGTCCTACATGGGTTGCGCTTGCAAAAACAAAGTACAGYGTGTATTTAAATTCTGGTTTTCTAAAAACAAAACCACTCAGTCAATGAACTTTTAAAATAAAAATCACATCCAGTTCTGATACCCCCAACACAGGAAAGATGTGGAGCAACTGTACTGAGTACAGAGGAGGGCCATGATGATGATCAGGGCTAGAGCACCTCTCCTGTGGAGACAGAGAGAGTTGGGGCTGTTCAGCCTGGAAAAGAGAAGGTGCCAGGGAGAACTTATGGAAATCTTCCAGTACTCACAGAAGTTTTACAAAAAAGCTGGAGAGGTACTGYTTACAAGGGCATGTAGTTATAGGTTAAGGCTATCACTAGATGCCCTTCAAGCTGAACTGGCTTGAAACTGAAAGACAGCAGGTATGGATTAGACATTAGGAATTCTTTCCTATGAGGGTGGTGAGGCACTGGAACAGGCTTGCCAGAGAAGTTGTGGATGCCCCATCCCTGAAAGTGCTCAAGGCCAGAYTGGATGGGGCTTTGAGTAAGCTGGTCCAGTGCAATGTATCCTTGCCACAGCAGAGAGATTGGAACTACATGATCTTTAAAGTCCTTTACGACTCAAGCCATGCCATGATTCTGTGATTCTATGATTCCATGATTCTAAGATTCTATGACTCCATGACTCTACGAAAAACAGTCATGGAAACAATTACAGACTTTCTTAGCTCTACATACAGGTACAGTTTAATATTGACATTGGCTTTACAGCCTTAYTCAGGAGAAGCTGAAGAGTATGATACCTCTTTAGTACCCACTCTGCTTTCCTATGAAAACACTGTGGGAATGATTCTGAGATGCTATGAAATACAGGACCACTATGGCACTTTATGGCAGCCTCAGCAATCTTTGTTTCAAYTCTTTGCTGCGGCCCTGAGAGCATCAACAGGCTCTGCAGTGTCTCTGCCCTTCCTGGAGCTCTGGCTGTGAGCCCTCAGACCAGCTCTGAGATGATGTGGCTGGGCTGTGTGAGCAAGAGCAGCGGGAAGACAAGGTCCTTCCACTTGGGAGCCGTGCTGGAGCTGAAGCCTGTGCCTTCAGCTGCACTGAGGACAAACCTRGCCACGGACCTTGCTGATGATTCATTTCTTGGCTTGGCCTCGGAGCTACCTCAGCACACTGCAGCAGCTGAACAGGAGCAGGGTTCTGCAGAGCCAGTTCTCCAGGGCTGGTCCAACCCACTGGGCACTCCCAGYATTTGGCCCCTCAGCTATGTATGTTGTATCACCTCTTTTGTTCAGTTAAAAGCAAATACATTTACAAGGTCTTTACCTGCTGCAATATATCTCTTCTATTTTAAAATACAGTAAATAAGCACATCTTTCATACAGGACTGTGGAGATCAAGCTTATAAGGTAAAGCAATTTTCCTGGTATAACAAGAGAATGAAAATAAGCAACATATAAATTACTCGAGGACAAAATTAAATTCTATTGCATATTAAAGAGGACACTCAATRCTGCTGCATGATAGGTGGCAAAGCTGAATGAGCTCATATTAACTCATCTCTTAAGCAAATTTAGTGCAATGATTAGCAAATTCCATTGTGCTGCTGGAAAAGACAGCAGATGAAATAATCTTGGATTTGTAAATGAGTGGCACAAATTTTCAAAACAATAGCTCAGTGTTATGGTAACTGAAAGGATATATTTGCTTAGCAATTATGACTTAACCAAACAGTGAAAAGTAGGTTTTAAAAGAAATGCACACATACAGTAACCTGACAAACAGAAAGTGGCCAGGGAACAGAAACTGTAAGAACTATGCTCCATTTAGTCAGTCTCACGATTTAAATGTTAGATAAGAACCTGTCACACCTGCTTTCAAGTAACATACTGGGCATTAGTTTGTGGGTTCACAGGCAGTACAAGGTGAGCAAGGAGGAAGAATTCAGTCCAGCAATCATTTATCTTTTCCAACAGCAATCCTGAGCCATGCTTAGATATTGCAAGGGATATAGTATGAGCCACTGTTTACTCAATTACTGAATTTCATTTGAATTGATGATCTAGGAATTGCCTTCTTCTGAACATATTTTTAGAGAGAAAATAAAATCATTCATGTTCAGATCACCCAAATGTAGAGACAAAAAAGAGATTGATGCTTGTCTCACCAGACTCAACTGAAAATTCACTTTTGCATATTTTAGTTTTTATTTTGAATAGTTGATATGTACAATGGAGCTTCAGAGGTATCCAAAGATATGCACTGACTTGAAGGCTCTGTTCTCACAACATATGTTTTCATTAAGATATATTTAATGAACTTTTACTATATTTGACTGTTCAAATTACTTGATCAAATACTTTACTACATATAATTTCCGCCAGCTGTTTACAAAATAAGACCCTGAATTCCTGGGAAAATATTGCAGAATGTGAATCCTACTGTTAGTTGGTGTGATTACATTTCCTTTCATAGGTTTTGTAAATTAATACAGAAATCAGACAAAAAAAAGAGATGCTGGTAGAGGCTTAAAAGAAGCCCTTCAGCTATTTGGATGATGGCTACTGCAGAAGAACTGATAGTGGGTAGAAGAGATCAGTTGTTGAAAGTGTGCTTTGTTTCCTTCCTAGGCTACTTGTTTTTATTATGGCATTCTTTTTTTTTTTTAGTCTAAAAAATACAGCTTTATTATTTTTAATGAAGTATCTGTGGATTTTTTTTTTTTACCACAAAAAAGGAGCATCTTTCCCTTTTGCTAATGAGAAGACATTAGATTCTGCCTAATTTGATTTATATAGGAATTTCTGTGAAGTTGTAGCATTTTAGGGGGCTATGACAGAGACAAAAAGACCTATTCATTGTATGTCACATGTAAAAAAGTGATTGYATACATATTCATTACTTTGTATTTTTACATAACAGGGAAAATTCCATCTGTCTCCCTTGCCGCAGTTTACTTTCCCTGTTTTATAYTCTCTATTTTAAGTGAATAGTGAAAGCAACATGCCAACAGTATAACACTGCATAGATTGAAATGAAACTATGCTGCATAAACTAAACAAATGCAGAAGAGAGTGTTTAGAAATAGAAAAGCATTGCTGTTCTATCTTCCCTCAAGCAATTCATGCTGACTTGGTAACATCAGCCGAATCCAAGTGCAAGGTTTTATGCAGGCTCCTCAGAGCACACTGTTTTTCAGTTTTTTAAATGTTCAAAGATCTGACATGGTTGTCCCCTGAGTTTCCTGGTAGCCGTATTCCTACAGAGACAATGAAGATTTTACACAAAGTTTAATACAGAGTCCAGAGAACTGCTGTGTGGCTGTGCTATAATTAGAGGAAAGGTTCACTAAAAATTAATACATACAACAGCAGCCCTGAASCACTAGACAATTTGAAGGCCTCCTAAGAATGAACTTTGACTCAGCATAAAGGTAGCACTGGCAATCCCCACAGCGCCAAAACAATCACAGACAAAATGCACTTTATGTTATTGAAAAAGTACTAAAAAAAATCCAGCTGTTACATGTATCTTCCTTGGCTGCCTCAGGACAAGAACTAGGGTAAAGAAAAAAAAAAGCCAGAAACAAGGAACTGCACATCAGTCCATTGAGCTGTATTTGGGTGAAGATTGGTATCTAAGGCCAAAATTACTTTCATTACAACTCTGCTTTGCACCTGAAATAATTTAATAGGCTTCTGACCTATTAATTTAACTATTATTTATTAATATAATTTTTAAGTTCAATTCCCTCATCAAAGGCATCACCTGCTACCTTTGTTTGATCWGATTGTCTGTAACATTTACCCTCCATGCTGTTTTTGACAAAATAACCAGTTATGGAAGCAAGCACCAGTAAACGGCATAGTAATGGAGCAGTAATGGAGCTAAGATCCTCCCTTGTAAATGTTTTTCCTCTCCCTCTCTTAAGTCATTGAATCTTGAAGACTTTTTTTCACCATGATATAACATTAAGAGGAAAAGTAGAAAGTGTYCTTCCTTAATTTAAATAACTTGTAGCACAATACTAAGAAAGTTTTTCTAGAAAGATGTACGTTACAGGAAAGCAGATATGATTCCACCAATTCCTTGCCAAATGTTTAGTAGGCTCTCTTCTGAAAGGGAGAGCAATTTTCACTCTTGACTTACCCTTAAAAGAAAGCAGTTGCCATAACCATGTTTTTGAAGCATAATAATCCCTTTGCTATGTCTTAGGAATGCTCTGAGAAGACCGACCTCTCTTTCTGATAGATCCTTGTTGGGCACCAAGTCAATCTAGGCACTGAATTACTTAACTATGCCAAGGTTGTCTTAACTTGGTCACATAAAAAAGGGAAAACTCTATGCACCAGAAAAACTAGGAGTTAATAAAATGAAATATAATATGTTTATTGATTGAAGGCTAAGCAGGCTGCCCCTTCAAGTGGAAGAAGAAGAAGAAAAGAGTTCAACTTGCAGTTTTGAACCTTTGATGCAAAAGCATGCTTCCTGTTTCTGGATTTAATACAAAACCTCTGTCCACATGACACATTTCAGGGGTGAAGACCCTGCAACCACAATGACATGAAGAAACCAGGCTCCATCTCCAGCTCTGATCCAAATCCAGCAAAAGCTCTTCTGCCTTTTTATGCCTCTAACGTAAACTAAGAAAATAAACAAACAGGAGCTGTGGGAACAGCATGATGTCAGTTTGGTGGGATGAGCTTTTCACACCATCAGTCTGGGCTGGCTGCAGCTCTGTGGCACGGCCTCTCTTTCTGCTCTCAATAGGCAAGATGGTCTGAGCAGTGGCTCAGGACACAAAGCAGCAAGATATGAATGGGCACAAGAAATTGTAGTGAAGTTTTTTGTAAAAATATGAAAGGAAAATAGGATGAAGAAAAGAACCAGCCATAGTGGGAAGTACTTCTGGTCATGCTTAAGTGACTACATATAGCGTTGTCCTGAGCGCTACCTCTGAGAGCCAAGTGGAAAAGGAGGAAATCACATTGTCATTCTGCCTCCAGGCAAACAAGATTTAGGAAATCAGTGAAATTCAAATGCAAGAAAAATCCATTTCATGGATGCACACTACATGCATCAGAGATTAGGAAGGGCAGAGAGAAAGACAGAAATCAAGACTGACACTTTGAAAATGTATTCGGGCCATGCAGGCAGTGTGAGGAGAACTAAATGTTATCTTTAGCTAGGATGGCTGTGCAAGCTTAGCCTGAGCAGTAATTTCCAAACAGTGACCCATCATAACAGACAGACACCTGCACACACACACACACACGCTTGACAGTGAACAGGAAAATAATTCATAACAGGGAGCTGGAAACTGGCACAGCATCCTAAATCCTACAGCTGTTCAAGAAGAGGTGCAAATGGTGAATTTCTATGATTGGAACAATGATCATGGCCAGCAGTCCTGAGGTCTGCATTCTCTCATGCTACAGTGGGAAAAGAAGATACTGCGTTTGAGCAGTGCGACTGGGACAAATGAGAAGTGACACGCTTTAGAGAATGTATGCATGTACAGACAAGGTCATCAGAGCACTCCTGCTTATCTTTCCTCAGAGCCTTACCCTCAAAAAAATCGGCTGAACCCATATTCAAAAATGGAGAAAGGAATGTGCTTATATACCACAGCACTAACTTGACTTTGAAGCAGAGCACAATGGTATTTCAAATGCTATTGTAAGACTAAAAGAAGCATAACTCTGGATCCAGCTTAAAATGTCTGGTGAATTCAAACCTTTATGCTCCTTTATGCTTTATATATCACTCATTCCTGGGTTTAAAAAATGCTCCCTTACATAGATATGTTGCAGTATTGTCATATTAGATTATTATACTCTTAGAATTATACATTATATTCTGATTACAAATTATTATATTTCAAGGAAGCTATACATGTACACTTAGCATCTAGGACAGGCTGGATATGCTACTCACATTAATTCATTTGCCTTTCCCTGCATTTGTTCTGCATTTGACTGTACACAAGACAAGATTTTTTACAAAGTAAAAACCAACAGTAGAAAATGAGTAAACAAACAAGAAGATTAGCTTCTGTACTTTAGGTGCATATGTAGACCATTTTCATTAATTCCTGCATACTAAAATTTTCTTTTTCTTTTCCCCTCCCCTCCTCTCCCCCTTTTCTCAAACACTTGGCAGATATTGGTAAACTTCAAGGAAAAGCCCAAGTGTCATACTGTTATATTTAAATATATTTCAGGATTCAACTCCTGTAACACACAAATACTACTTTCATACCATGATATTTGCATTTGCAATACCCTTAAATGCCAAAGCTTCATTAAACATGATTCTGCAAATGTTGCTCAGCTTTTCCCAAAGCCAAGAACAAGGCTAGGCATATACTTAAAACTAACAAAACTAATGAGGTTATACATAGAAGAGTTAACCTTTTTTGATGTAAAAGAGCATAGAAGGATTCAAAATGCTATCTGAATATTAACAAATTTATTAGTAATCTCTGGAGATAACTCATATTTCTTGCAAAGATAAGGATTACTTTCAGAAACAAAGGTTTACGTGAAAAAAATCTCCAATATTGCAGATATGCTTGGGAAATGCCAAACATGAGATGTCTGACTTGGTTGTGCCATTTGCTGTCTCCATCTAATCACATTTCAGAAGGTTAAGGTCCTTTATACAGCATCTGAAATTCAAAGTATTTGTGGCCACACWTGGCCATGAAATTCAGTGGTCAATACACTTTCAAAGGGATTGTGGCTCTCCTTAGTTTGAGCTCAACCTCTTACTTTTCATGAAAAGCGATTCTCTGGTTTGAGAAATGAAGACTTCCTTGGCTAAAGAAGTTCTCCAGACTATCCAAATGTAACCTTTACAGTCAGGATCTGAACACAGGGCACCACTAGCCACTATCATTGCTTGAATTCACAAGACTTAGTTTTAATTTAAGTGACGAATAGCTTTTCTCTCAACCCAATCCATGTCAATAATTTGACAATTTTAAGAGCCTCCAGGGAAACACAAGAATGCGTTTGGAAACCAAATGTTTAGAAGACTCTAGGCATCTTTCTTCATGTATGAATGCAGAAATTACGACACAAATAACAGCTGGTATCACTTCTTCCACCTGTGCTTTGTATTTGCTTGCTCCACCAGAAAATAAAATATACTCTCAGTCTTCATCTGTTGCTGCTGCTGGCTGACAGAGAACATCCTACAGTCACACTGCTGAACGCTCTCACCATTGACAACAGGGGCACATCCAAACTTCCATTTGGAAATTATCTATTGATGGTGTTGAAGCTCGAACTATACCCAGAAGCTGTTGAAGATACAAAATGGGTGYATTGGTGTAAACTGTGCCATTAGCACAGTTAATTAGCATTGGCTAAAACTGTGCCAGGTCCATCCTAAGACATCAACAGCATAGGTTAGCAGCAGAAGCACCTAGAAATGTTCCCTAATATAATTTATTTTACTTACACAGCAAAGCCATTGAAGGCAATTTGGAAATGAGAGATTTCTATATTTCTTCATTATCTGTAGAGAGGATGCAGGAAAACAAGGCTTAGTGAGGTGCCTATTATAAAGAAATACGGATCCAGGCTTGGCTGACTACTTTGGGACAAGGGGCAGCAGAACAGGATATTACAGTGCACATGGGGCTTCTTAAGATGAAATACCAAAGAAATGTTGCTGGTCCAGACTGAAGATTTTTTATTTCTGCTTATACTTAGAGTGGCCCAAGTCCCAACAGGCCCAAGCACACCACACACTTGGATTCAGTTCATGACTGTGCTTTGTCAGATTCAGAAACTACCTTCTACCAGTGATTGGATTTGGCAGATGTTTTCTGAAGCTCTGTCACATGCCCAACATTTCAACCCTGCTGGCAGGTGCTGTTTTCCCTCCAGGACAGGTTTTGCAGCCTATGCAGAGCTTTGTGCCAAAGCAGCCAGCCTCCAGTCCTGTAACTGCAGCAGAGATACACCTCAGGGGAGCCACAGGTAAGACACTTTCCTCCCTAGTCTTATCCATTTATTTTACTAGACAAATGGATTAACTAACTCTGAAATACTAAAGGTCTCCTTGGGTAGCAAACTGCCCTTAACTTCACCGGTTTCTATGAGAACTGACATTGCTCAGTAACTTCCCAGTTTTGTTCAGCACCTTGCAGTACTATGTCCTAAAGGATTATCACGGATGTGAATTGAATACAAACAAAGCAAGACCCATGACATTCTGAAAATTCTATTGCAGATATATCTTCTAAAGGTGTGACAGAGAAAATGCAATCCATTACAAATATGAGAGAAAATTAGACACCTTGTCTTGACATTCACTTCTGTCAGAAAGATCACACATGGGAAGAATAAATCTGTAGCTCATATTGACTAAGTTATGAGCATTTTGTTAATTACAGAGAGATGACCTTCCTCAGAGCTGCACTCTCTGGTCTTGAACACCTCCAGGGATGGGGAGTCCCCAGACTCTTTGGGCAGTGCCTTACCACTCTCATGTTACAGATTTTCTTCCTAACACATAATCAAAATCTACCCCCCTTCAGCTTAGGGCCATTGTCCTTGTCCTACTTGCCCCCTTGTCCTACTACTACATGCCCTTTCCAGCTTGTAAAAGGTCCCTCTCCAGCCTTCCTGCAAGCTCTCCTTATGTACCACAAGGCTCCATTGAAAGATTCTCCCAGAAATTTTCTTCTGCCTTTGACTGACAGAGAGTGATCTACATATCAAGATCTCGTATAACTATGTTTTTATTCCCTTCACAAGGTAAAACACCACAGTTATTAGTGTAGTCTGAAGATTTATAAGTAGTATCATGATACCTTGAGGAAGTTCCCCATTTCTTAGGTAACAATAATAATTTTCAGGCTAATTTCTGAGCCCAGAAGCCTCATAGTATATTAGAGAAGGATAGGATTGGTAAATTATCAAGAAGCAACCTCAACCTATTACTAGGATAAAATTTTAATTAAATAATCAWTTTCAAAGACATTAAAAAGACTCGCAAAAATGAGCCGTAAGATTAGAAGGGAAAAGCTTAACACTTAGTTTAAAATCTAGGCCTATTTTGGGGCTTATTTTCTGTTGTTCTTGTCCTATTTTCTTCATATTTTCTGTGTGCATTTTCCTTTGCCTTTGTTCTCCATATTCCATTCTCATTTCTCTACTCCTCAGCTTCAGCCAAGCCCTTTCTGGCCCAAGAAAATGSAATATATTTGGAATGACTTATTCATGGAATGTACTTTGTTCTAAACCTTCTCCTAAAGCTGTCTGCTTTCACTAGTAATCATGCAAAGCATCAGGGCAACAAGACTCTCTAGTTTCTTCATAACACCATTTTTAGATACAGTAAAATGAAAATTACATGAATGTTCCTTCATAATTTATCAGTGGAGCTGGGACATAAAGGCTAGAAGATTTCTAAATGAGACAAAATATGGTCAATGAAGGATTCACAAAGCACTGGTCACCTGTAGATCTCACAGTGCTATAAAAAACCCAATCAGTATTATTAGTCTCAAGCGCCAGGCCAAAGCTGGAAGAACAAAGAGGGAACAYGGCTTTTTCAAAAGCTATGCTGAAGACTGGTGATAGGGTGAGGAASAGGGTACTTGACTAAATCACCAGGCTAATTCCTCATGTCCTATATCAAATAGCCTCTCCTGGCAAAAGTGCTACTTGCTTGGTAGAAAGGCTTTATAAAGGCCAATATGAATTTTGTCTTCCCAAAGAATGTAGAAAAATTGARGAATGTAGCACCAAACATATATGCATACATGTATACGTTGTGTATTATTTATTATTATGTATTTCTCTCTCTCCCAAATATTTTGAGTATTCTAGATGAAAGGAGATTAAAGATCAGGAAATACCTTAACATTAGGAACACAGGTTACAGCCAAGTAATGAGAAATTTCAGTATCTCATAGGTATGAGGTACTAAGTACTGAGTACACATGCATTGCACAAAGGCGGCATTACAGTGAAACATCACCCTTTCTCTAATCCTCTCAGCTCTCCCTCCAAATCCAAACATTGCTTCAGGAAAAGCTGGCAGAGGTGTGCAACAGTATCTGTACAACCTTGTTTTGACTGTCCTGGACAATTTGATTAAATATTACTGATGATGCACTTAAACAGAAATAAATACAGTTTATTTCTGGAATAGGTTATACTTGTGTTTTGAATGTTTATTAGTCTTTTTGCTGATTTTCAGTTTTTAATGACACATTATTTTGAGAGGTTCTCTGAACTAATTTATTCCCTTCTCTGCATGCTATTAAATGAAAAACACTAAGAGACCTCCTGAAACATTTTATTTGTTAGAAAAAATCAGTATGTTTTGTGAAATCATATTAACTAAGGTGCCCAAATAATTTTAATGTTCCAAGTGTTGTCTCAACTCCTATATAGCTCCTGTAATTTATATCATGGGCACTCTTGCTCACTTGGATAAAAAGTTATAAACTAGCTATGCTTTTTAAAATTATTGTTATATAAATCATTAGGAAAAGGGGAATATAAATCATTTAGCCAAAATGTTCTAAATTATGAGACAAAAATATAATAAATTAATGGAGTATTAGCAAAACATTACATAAAATGCTCTAGCTTTGGCATAATTTTGTAATTAATACTGCTGGCATTCCACTTAACAAGGGCAATTTAATGCAATATATCTACATTAAGTCCTAAATAGATTCCTGAGATTTGTACAGACAGTAGTTTAAGACATTAATTGATTGCTAGAAGAAATGAATTAACAAATAAAGATGTTATTGCAGTCACCCTAGGAATGGTGTTGGAGTGCTTGTTGTTGATCACAGCTGCCTTTCAGTTTGCACTGGTTTCTAGCCCTGTTTTGTGCCTTCCTGGCCTAAGTCAGTTATGCAGCCATTGGTGGYGCTGGCCCCATTCTGCCTGAGGGCACCTGCAGGAACTGTTTTGGAAGTGGACATAGCAGCACCTAGCTGTCTTTTTAGAAGGGTCTCAGGCCTTTCTCCTCTTGTACCCTTGGACCAGCAAAGAACTGGCATGTCCTGGGAGCTCTGGAGTGGCTGAATTTGTGTGGGTTGCTTGGTGCTGCTGAAGTCTGGCTGTTTCCCTGTACACCACTCACCCTGGGCATATGCAATAGCGCAGCCCTGCACACACGCATTGCATTTGGTGCTTCCAGGGTCCACAACTGTCTTCTTGCTCCTCTGCTGAACAGCAATTGGCCCAATGCTTTCAACAGGTGACCAAGTTATTGCTTGTATAAAAGTGCATTGCCTTGTGAGTGTGCCATTTACACAGTGATTTGCTGTTATAAAGCCATGGCTGCTCTGCGCAGGTGCAGCAGACATCATACGGAACAAGATAAGCTGCAGTGTGCAGTTCTCTCCTSTGTGAGACTGGGAGGTTAAAAAATCAGCCACAGCTCCAGACCAAGTTTCACTTGGACCCAGTAAYGAAACTTGCAAAGCTTGTAAATCCTTCAAAATTATTTAAACCCATTTTAAAAGAAAGAGAACTGAAGCACTTGGCTATCATGAGGAGGTGAATAAAGGGCTCTAAGGGATGCAAAGAATTAAATGCATCTCTACATCTACATAAAAAGTCTATGGGAATAAATAACTATGTGTGCATAAAGCTACTCTATAGTTACATATTAAAAACTCATTAATTTGAGAGCTCTATAAGGAAATCAGCTCTGGTTACCCCACATGCAACCGAGGAATGTCTGCTTATGGTATGAARAAGAGAGCAATGTGCTAAGGATGTCTGAAAACAGAGTACCCAACAATCAAGCCATTCATAACCTGTACTAGGAAAGAAGAAACATACTTGAAACTGCATGAAGGGCTCCCCATTTCATACAAACTGCTCCTATTCTTGAGCAACAGTTCTGACAGYAACGAGCAAACCACAGTGACTCATCCATTTAGCAATTTGAGCAGACAAAGCATAAAAGGAAATGGAAGTCACATAAAATCATGTTCTTTCCAAAGTCTGTCAACCGCATATTTCTAAGGAGGTTTTCCCAGTTTTTATCATGTTTTTTCTTTACTCTCCACGGCACAAGTCTCACCCAAACCAGCTAACTCTGTATTCCTGAGTGTGTGCACTCAATAACCTGCCCAACCATTGTTATTTTCATGAAGGGAACACCTATATAGATAGTAGCAGTACTTCTTGCTATATTTGCTGTTCTTTCACCTTTCTGACAGCTAATGTCTCAACCTTATACTACTCYTTTTAATCTGCTTCCTTAGATCCCCACCACCCATACTCTGATAGACTTTCTGAATTTCACTGTGCAGTATCTTGTCTGTAATATATTTATCTCATTTGCTATCTTGTGAGAAGTCTTGCTCATGCATTAAATGCCATCTGAGCACAAGGGAAAGACTCATGCTCAGAACTTTGCTCTTACTGGCAGGTTAATACCTATTCAGAAATTTAAAACCAGCAAACAATACTTTGGTTTTAAGATACTCACAAGTTCAGKGTCATTTTTTCATCTTGCACTTGAAAGTGGATTTGTCAGTCAGCAAAGTGTTAAGGGTACAACCTCTTACTTTACATATTGGACCCATAGGATTTAGTTTTGTGGCTAAACACCTGGATGGCATATTGCAGTCCAGTGCTGAGGTTACCCTCCGTGCCTGTACACCACTCTCAGTTTACATTGCTGAATGCCCCTTTTCCACAAAAGAAAATGAAAGCTATTATTTTTTCTCAAAAATCTTCTTTTCCACTCCAGCTGTCCCTCCCTTTTACTTCTCACTGAAYCAATCAGCTACTAGAAAAGTTAGAAAATCTTAAGTGAGGGGTAACTGTGAAGTAAACAGGAGGCAGCAAGTGTGGGAGTTGGCACAGGACAGTGAGATAGGAATGCCAACTGCAGGAAGAATAGATGTCATAAACCCTGTGAATTATAGGAGAAGGGCATGAACCAGAAAAGTAAGAAAAAGGCAAGCTCTTCAGTCACCTCAAATAGTTGCTGCAGTTCTAGAGGAAGTGATTCTGGGACAACATTTTCCTCAGATAATCAGCACATGCAATTTGAAGCATTCCATGAGGACCTCATGGTCCCTCATTTCTTTCTTGTCTAAGGAAACTGCAATATATATGTCATCCTCTCAACAGCCCAGACGGTCTAATTATAGTATCTGATGATAAAATAATTCTTCTGATAGTATCTTTTTTCTCCTGTTTTAGGAAAAGAAAGGTATCCGTTAGAAGACCAATTCTTGTGCAGCTGAATCTAAAGCTAAGCTTTAACTGCTCTGCATAAAAACCAGAAACATCAGGCACCTCCAGAAGAAAGCTCTGAGATTTCAGCTTCTGAAGACAGCTTGTTTTAGCAGCATCTAGATAAGCATGTGACAGTGACAGGGTACCCTCTGTGCTTTGCACACAAATTGTTGTAAGCAACTGTCTTTACCTGAAAAAAATACTTTTGACAACTGAATAAATCAGACAGCCAGATCGTAATAGATATGGAATATTACTTCTGTTTTACACACTGGGGACCAAGGCAATTGCCTGAGGCCAGCAAGTTATTGTAACACAGCTGGGAACTAAATTTTGTATCTTGAGTCTCATGCAAATTAAAAACAACAAAAAAAATACCCTTCCTCTAAGAATCTCACCAAAAGATACTACATAGCTATTTTTCTGTATCTGTGGTGCAATAAAACATGCTCCTGCAAAGATGGAGAGAGAGGGGGAAGGGCTTATGGGAAACATTTATGAATAGCATAACTTTTCTACAACGTCATGATTTGGGGTTAATAATAAAAAAACACCCACCATTTCAGAACTACACTCAAAATTTTCCACATATCTTACACTAACATATCTCTGGTAGCATTAAATTCACGTTACATATTGACATTATTGACACTGTATGTTCAATTTGTGTTCGTTCTCATTTAAAATGCTTTTTAGCTGTTGCAGTCATGCTTTTATGTACACAGCATGTTAAATATTCTTATCACCCATATTCTGGCTCCTCTATTATTTTAATAATTTTTGTAAATCTGTTTAAGGCCTAAACCAAAGCTCCAAAATCACAAATAAGCCCTTATATCCTAATGTTCTGTATATGCCACAGGCTAAAATTTTATGAAATCTCAACTAAAGAAMATATTGAGTGCATAGGGTTGAGCACATGAATTCTGTATCATATGACAGTCTTACCTTGTAGGTTTCAAGCACTGGCAGAAAAACAAAGGAACAAAATCCTTATATTTCGCATTCTCTGCTTGTTCACTTTCTTGTCATAAGTCTCCACTGAAGGCTGGATACTGGCAGAGGAAAAAACTTTTATAATCATGCCAAGTATTAAAAATTTTCAAGCTATGTCTAAGAGGTTTTTTATATATAATAATTAATCTTAGAATTTAAAAATTTTATGTACTTTTTCATCAATAGACTTGGCACAGAAATATACTTAAGATTCCAAATCACAAAAAAGAGATCTAAGTGCCTGTGAACATAGAATCATATCATTTGGCAAAAATGTAGAGGACAACATGAATATAATTGAAAAGAGCACATTTTTCAGYATCATGCATTGTTCATGTGTTTACCGAACAGACTTGCTTGTACAATACTTAGTAGTATATTACTGTGGAGAAAACTTGTTTAAGCATCATATTTTCAGAGAGATAAAAGTATGATTTGATCCACATAAAATTATCAACAAACCCTTTGTATCGCCCCTATACTCCTATGTATTACACATTCAAGATGCATCTATGGGATGTGCAATCACTCTTCTGTTCCTGATACAAATAAAGAAACAATATAGATCCCTATAATAAACAAAGAAGTATTTTAACTCAGGAGAACACACTTGCTAAATAATAAGTTGCTAAAATTGATAGCCTAATCATTAGGTTTGGTAGATTAATTCAAAAAGCCTTTGGATGAATAAGAAATATGGTTGAACACATTCCACTTTAAGAACTGGCTACTTTACAACACATGAACAGTCTCCCATTGCTCATATCATGCTGTGTTCAGTGAAGACCTAACATATTTCTACTCCCTCTGAATTAATTTAATCCAGTTTCTCATCTCAGATGTAGCTGGAGATAGTTTAAGCCGTGCTTTATTTTACACTAAAATCTACTAGATGTGAATCCACAGTCACTTACCCAGCTTTATCATAAGTGGTAACTAACAGTGAGCAGTCCAAAAAGTTTTGACATGATTGTTATAAATGCATATCATAATATGTATTTTTCATAAATATTAAGATGAATGCCAAATGTATAATGTTAAAATAACTTTGCTATAAAGATTCAGTTAYTTCTACTATTAACAAAACTTAGACATAATAATAAAATAGCTGATATAGTTATATGTCTGCTTAGCTGGGATAACATCCAGTGAACATATAATGAAGACCCTGCTACTGATATGCCAACTATCAGCACCTGCTGTCTGAAAGAAGTACAGACCAAAACCCAAGCTAGAAGTGATAAAAAGAACTGACTAAAACMATAGCCAAGAAACACGCATGCTCTAAAAAGGTGGATCCAAGGAACGGCCGTGCTAAACGGTTCCTGGAATATGTAAACTAATTTGTAGAAAAGTTTAAATATGCATAATAGTTTATGAATATGCAATAGGCTGATGCAATAGAAAAAGTATTTAAAAGGTGTCTCCAAAATAGCAGGGGTGCTCTCAGCTAAATGTCAAGCACCCAGCCATTAAAAACTTTGGTTTTTTGTCTTTGTCTCCTATTATTCTTTATTAAACTTTTAAATTTTACCAAGAAAATAAACCTCGTTTTTCACATAATGATTAAAGAATTTATTTACTCTTTTCATGAATTAGGATTAATCACAGACCAATTTGCAGAACTGCAAGAATTCTGAAAAAAAGACTTTATGGAACTTAATTTTATCATGAAATAAATTTGAAGGTGAAATTCAATAYATAGACATTAATGGGTATATAAGGAGAAAGAGTCATTAATTTGTATAAAGCTCCCCACTGCTAAACTGARATTTGTGGGGTTATGAAGCAAATAACATATTTATCGAATTACAGTCTTCTGTACTGGATCCTCTGGAAGCCCTATCATTAATGTTCTGGTTCTCTCCTTCTTTACATCTGTAATCGATTCTCAAAGGCCCCTAATGCCACAGAGTCTCTCTGCTAATCTCCAAAATTTGCTGCAATCAAACTGATCATCTGTAGCACCAGGCTGAAGAAGCCACACAGAAGTAGSCTGAACTTTTCTGCAGTATGTGGGGTCTATCTTCAGACCCTCTGAGGTTCAGTTTTCACAACACATTAGCAGCAACACCACAATCCTTTAATATCTTCAAGAATAAATGGCATGAGTGGTTACTCCTACAATGCTCCAGAGTATAAAGCCAGCAACATTCAACCTTACAGAAGGAAGAAAACTAAAATATTAATTAGTTGCCACTAAATCAGTTTCTTGCTTTCCAATATGAATATTCCTCTTAATTTCAGAAACAGATTAAGACATTTTTGATTTTCATACATAAGTCAAAATGCCTTGCAAAATACCTAAGGCATTACATAAAACAGAACTAATTTATTTCCAAAATACTCTCTTGCTTTCTGATAATTAGTTGTTTAGAGATTTTTTGAGGCAAAAGTTGCACCTGGACCACGCTGCTTATGAAGTCTGATCAATACTATTGTGACTTTGTACCTATTATCCTTTCAATTTCTACAATATCCTGTAGCAGTACATTTGATAATTTTATTATACTGAGTGAAAAACCCCCAACTTCCTCTTCTATGTTTTAATACATTATCTGAAAATTTAATTAGATGACCTTTCTTTGGTATAAAGAACAGAAAATTGATACTGTTCTCTATTAACTTTCTTTATGCCCTTCAATGATCCACTGCTATATTCTTAGGAMCTTTTCTTGAAGCTGAGTATTTTCAGTGTACATTTCCCTTGGTTCAAATCTCTCTAACTTTGATTTCTGTAATCTTTCCATGTATCTTTTTTAAAAAGGAGATAGAAAACCAGTATTCCAGACACAAGCATGACGCTCATTTATACAAYAGTATAGTGATATTTTCAATTGTCTTTCCTAATAATATAGTTTACTATCTTTGAGCTTAATTTTTTTATAGTACTAGCCAAATGGACAGCCAAATCTATTTTAAGCAGTAGATCACTATAATGTAGTACAGCTTTGTGCATGTATAGTATGTACTGATACTATACATGCACATGACACTATGTTTTTCCAGCTCTTTTATCACCCAATTTGTTACTATTCCATAATTAAGGTTTTACTTTTGACTGCCTTTAGAAATTGTTCAGCACTAGCACATATATTTTTAAGTTACTTTCTGAACAGCACAAATGACACAATAGATTTCTTTGGGACCTAACAAGTACCTGCCTGTTGCTATGAAAATTTAATGTTTCTATGAAATGTTTTCTAATGGCAAGTAATGTACTGAAAATTCTTCCCTCTACTTACATAAAAATTTAGTATCTTTTGAAGGCTGAGTACTTTGCTGGAAGCTTTACTGTCCTTGACCACATTTTTAATTACAATTTCAAAAATGTAATGGATTTTTGGTACATGACTTTGCTTTGGAAAATCCATTGATATTTCCCAATACATCTATCTTAAATGTCTATTCTTACTATTTTTTTAATCAAGGATGGATTTCAGATTTGTCAACAGTTCCAAGGATCCCTCCTAGGAGTCTTTTTAAAATTGACATCACATTTTTCCCCTTTCCTTCATGTGCCTACCGTTAACCTAAMCAACAAAATATACACATTTTTAAGAACTTCATACTTGAGTTCTTTCAAAACCCCTGAATGAATACTATTGAGACAGGGTGATTTATTGCTGTTTGTTTTATTGATCCAGCCACAAGACCACTTGTATGACATTTAAACTTAGGATATTTCTTGATTAATTACCAATGGATACTGATTCCAGCATGAAAATATCTAACCTCTTCAGTAATAAACATAGATATAAAATACTTCAAACTTCTCTACTACAGCTTTTTCAAAGATCCAAAGGATCTTTGAAAGATCCTTTTGCTGCTCTGCCATCTGCCAGCACTACTAGCACATGACCAGCTTCCTGTTTGCTTGTGACATGTTTTAGAAACATGCATTAAAGAAGACTCTAGTATATAGTTCTTGGATATTGTTGTTTGGGTATTTTTTCCTTAATACTGCATTATGTCTTGCCTACCATGGTTTGTTGTATTTACTTCTGGGGGATGGATGGTGGAAGCTTTATTTATTTATTGATTTTACTTTATTTTAGGTCTAGGAAGTTGTTCCTTCAAGTTTGGTAGGGTATTTTTTTTTTAGCTTTAGAATGAATGCCAGAACTTAGTTTTTTTCTGGTTTGATCCTTTGGACAGAATCTGCATTTTAAAGTATCATTTATTTCTAACACTGTTCTTTATTCCGTTGTTTAACTACATGAACTTCTTCCACGCCTCTTAAAAATCTTTTGATTGATAAAATAATCTGAATATGGTTCTACTGTCTGCATAAAGCCTCTAGACATTTTTTAATTTTGACATCTCTTAACTACTTTCCTCCCTTCTATACAGCTTCTTTTTCAATGTCATGTTACTGCAAGAGAGTTTTAAAATTTTGCTTTGTACTTGTTCTCCAATGTTTTCATAAAAAAAMCCCAAAACCAAACCACACACACAAAAAAAACCAACAAAAAAACCCCACACTCCAAATATATCCAAAAAATTCCAAGTGAAKTAGTAGATCAGGAAATTGCACAGCCAAATGTCGGACCTAAATAGCAAAGCATATGCATACACTTTTGGTATGCTAAGAGTACAAGTAACACAATTTATCGTTTCTGTTTTCAGAATGTATTCTATATTTGGAAAGTAGGTTCTTCACTCACGTGGAATGAAATYTGAGTACTCCCCAAGAATCATATACATGAGACAAAATAAGGACTGCAGAGCTTTTCAGTAAGTGTCTGGCTACTTCTTTCTCCCCTGAAAAGTCTTAGTATTGTTTCTCATTGATTAACATTGCTTCCTGAGTTAATGGCTTCTTTAGAAGCCCCCTTTAGTTCCCCCTTTAAAAATAATATTTACTGTTATTAATTATGTTGAATAGTGGCAATGATATTATAAAATATTGCATTATTGAAATACAGCATATTTAAAATCATACTTCTCAAACTTTAACTGGCTATCTGATCTTAATGAATAATCAATCTCAGCTCTATGATAAAAGTACCACAATACCACCACAGTTTCTACCAGAGTACATTAGAATTTTCCAAGAAACTTCCATTAAAATCACAACAAATCAACATCCTAATTTTCTCTAGTATTCTAAAAATCAACTGAAGTTATGGCTGGTTCTTTGTTTGTTAAATCACACTGTAGTTTGAGAAATTAGTCTTGAGAGATCGTGCTGTGTTTCCATAGCAATGACTTCAAGTTATAATACCAACTCTGAAGACAGGGTCCTGCTGTCAGATATGTAGTGCTCATTTCCATGGACTAAAAGAAAAAAAAAAAACCCAAACAAAAACATCCCCCCTCAAAAAACAACCAACCACCTGTCATCATTGCGTTGGTTCTATGGGGAGCTAGAAATACACCTCTTCAAGGTTTTAAAAAACAGCTATTCTAACTAAATAAAAATGTCTTAAATACTCCAGGCAGAGACCAAATTTGAAAAGAGAATTGTTTTCTAGAAGTGGTACATCAGCTCTGAATCAACAATAGCAGGCCTCAACTTATCTAATAAAACATTAATTTTTCTCCAACGCAGATTTTAGTTAGCTAGTGTATACTTTTGTATTAAAATCGATGTTGAATAGCTTCATTTAACCATTTCTAAAATTCTCTAATTTAGAAAAGTTCAGTAGATTTTTACCCATACTTTTAGACCATTGGAAACGAACCTGAATACTCTGATTATTTCAGACTATCCACACTATTAAACTGCTAGGATCAAGAAGTGAGCCACTCTGGATCACTCCATGAACACTGACGAGATCTGGGAACTGACTAAAACTGCTCTAGATTTTTTCTATCCATACAAGGGCAGTAGCATTCTTCACAAAGATATGAGGAAAATATTGTGTGTGCACATATTTGCACACACGTATTCTAAGATCTAAATTCATTTAAAAAAAGCTTCCTCATTTTTGATTGTGCTAAGCCAGTTTGGAATAGTAGAAATAATGGAATATTATGAAACAGAATTCTCATCTCTCCAAAAGATCATCATACTGCATGATAACTGTATGTACAGAAATACACAACATTGTATGTGTGAATCAGTTTTAATTTCTTTCATACCAGTGTACTTAGTTYGCTGGAATGACAAAACACATTTTTCAAACACCAAGGAGGTAAYTTCACACTGCTGTGAAAAAATAAAATGGCGACATTTGCCTTCCAAACATTTTATAGCTGAAGAGCACAGTATACTATCAGAATGCAACAAATACTTCATTCACCCTTCTGTAGTAACCAACTGTAAACCATTTTCCTGCAAGGCTAATAATTTGTGTGCCCCTCCCTCCTAAACTTCAGTATGAACTGCAAACTTCAGTTTTAYTTTGTCAACATACACTTGTACCTCAGGACTCAAAAGACATTTGCATCACCATGCACTAGTAAACTCACCAGCCTAATAAGATGTAATAAAATTAGGCCTAAAAACTTCAGGAGTATTGTCTATTTAAAAAAATTGTGATAAGCCTATTGTTTTCAGTCTAATAAATTCTACACACACATAGTAATAGAAAAATAAAAATTAACTATCAAAACTCCTATTATAAAAAGACCCCACTATGACACATTCCTTTAAAAATCACAGTTTTTGGCATATATTTTTTATTCATGAAAACATTCAAAAGCAAAAAGGTCTTCTGTAAATATCATAGGGAATTAAAACCATTGCTTACTTAAAAGTAGCAGAATTCAGTTTGTAAATGATCATTTACTTTTAAAATAATTACATCAAGTATATGCACATATCTATTTACTTTTAAAATAATTACATCAAGTATATGCACATATCTAAAGAGACACACACACATTTTTTATTTTTATGCAGGCAAATTCATCTCTGTCTCAGCCATGTAGGGTATTAAAAGAAAGGTATTTTTTATTTGTGTTCAATGCATATCCAAAGACACACTATCCATTCACAACAAATTCACCTATACAATATCAAATTCACATCAGGCTTTTCTGCCGTGCCTCTAATCKTGTAGATTCTCTTTACTGAATATTCCAACTATTAAATCCTAGAAATACAGTCACTTTAGAAATTTACAGACCATTTAACATGCTGGTCAAAAGTAAGAGACCGAAAGAAACAAAACATTGACACAATCTTAACAAAGAAGAAAGATGAAGACAAGTACTTGTAGGACTGGGAGAGAGATTTTCATCATATATGCAGTGGCAAATAATTTGTTGATAAATTCTTTATTTCCTCTTTTTATATTCATGAGATTCAGGAAAAAAAAGTGCCCTAAATCACAATAAGTCYTTATCCATGTGCCCAGAGATACATTTACTGGCAACACAGAGCTGAAAACACTCCTGAGAGATGTTTTCAATTGAATCTAAGAACCATGTGTGAATGTGTTAATTCAAACTATGCAGAGCATATACATACCAAGTTCCATAACAAAAATGTTTCCATTGAAGAACCTTCTGCTTCAACAACCTCTTAGGAGACAAATTATTGGCACCTCAAAAGAAATGCACTAGACAAATCTGATGAACATCAGTGCAAAAACTATATTCACAATAATCTACAGCTTGCCACTAAAATAGTAACAGCATCAACACGTGTTTGCCCACAAAATTCAGTACAAGATTATAGATCTGACAAACATGCACTACTATACAAGATTTAATACACATTCTTATTTCAGAGTTGATACACTAAGCTTCAGTTCTGAGACAGCTCACAGAACTAAAACAATTTACTTGATCATAACTCACAGAAGCAGAAATGAACCTATAGATTTTCTTTTAAAAATATGTTCTCTTTTTACCACAAGGACTTGCTGCTTGTCTAGAAACCATTTGCCCCCTGGCGATACTCAGTCAGTAGTATGTGATTGATTACTTCAGGTATTTCTGTATTTGCAGAGGCATAACATGGCACAATCTCTTCTAAAACTTTTCATATCACTCTAAATAGCGTAACAAGATGGGTCAAATGCATTTTATGAGTGTAAAAACATTAAAAACAGTCATTACAGTATTTTGTTCCAGTTGGCCAAGAAGTAAAACTGGTGGACCAGTTTTCAAAGTGAAATGGGATCTGGATATTCCTTAAATTAATTTCAAATCTCAAAATCATTTCAAATGTTTTTCCCTGCCTCTCCATTTTGGTTGCACACTGTATCCCCCYTTTTCCCCTACTGTAATGTTAAAGCTGGTAATCTACTTCTTAAATRCATTCACTTTTCTCCTCCCTTGCCCCAGTAACTGTGCTCTTGTAACCATCTTATTCCTTTGCATTTGTACAAATCCTTTCCCACAGACCTATTTTTACTTAAATGTCAAATAAGTATCATGAGTGCAGCCACAGTCCATAAGTAAAACTCTCCAGTCCCTACAACAAGAAGCAGCACATTGATTAAAGCACAGAGAAAGTATTGGTCAGGCAGGTGGGGTAGTTCTAGTAGTTGCTATTCCATCAGCTATCATTGGGATCATCAAATTAAATTCTCAACTCTGAAATATTATGTGAGGTTGCATATTTATGTTTTAAAACAYATCAAGCACATAAAAATACAGTAAGTGTTCAGGGGTGATGAATTTCTAGGCACTTAATTTTRAATCTTTTCTAGAGAAATTCTGTAAATTCTTCTGAAGGTCTCATTAGACATCAGTGTGCCATGGCCCAAACCACTTCATGGCAAGGGTTAAATGATACCTTTACAGCAATTCCAAAAGCCTTTCAGAGTAATGAAGATCCATTAMATTGTTACCATAAATTGCATTTTTAAAAAGATAGATCACCTCAGTTGTACAATACCATACAATAGATTTCAAATGTTCCTATACACAGCAACAAAGAAGTAACTTTCACAGTCACACAGAAAATAAACTGCCACTAGGAGAAAGTAAGGGCTGAAGGGTGAGTGCAAAGTTGTCAAGACCAGTAAAGTGCTCAGGTAAGTATAGTGAGAAAAGACCAGTGGATGACAGAAGTTTAAGCAAAGAGACTTGTCATTCCAAAAGGTTTGATTTCAGAAGATTTTTTAATAGCATATGCAAAACATTTAATTGTTCCCCCACATTTAAAATAAATATATGGACTTTGGGCTGTAAAAGCATAAACATACAAAAATTATAAAAATSAGTTCTGTATAGATATTTTAGGGAGTTTAGTAAAATAAGTCATATCAGATTCCTTAAAAAAGGGAGCAGTTAACTTGAAAGTGGTCAAAGTCTAGCAAGTGCTTTTTATGTCTCAGACACTATTTTTTGACTGTGGTCATACCTATGTCTATGTCAGTTTACCACCTGAGTATAGCAAAACAAAATAAGCATTAGGAAACACTTCTTTTAGAGGCATTTCAGACCTTACAGAAATGCTATAGGAAAATGCAAAAAAAAAACCAAACTGAAGAGAGATTAATAAGACTCCAGTAATTCTAGAGGCACACTTTAACATGCAAGGTTATGTATCTGCCATCCAATTWCCGTATTTTTTCAAGCAGCTGAGGGCATTAGATGACACCTCATCACTTGAACAACCACAAAGAAACGACAAAAACACTAAACTGTAAATAAGTAAGAGACATATAAACAAACATTTTTCATACCAGAAAGACTCTAGAAATTTATAGTGGTAACTGGTTTATATTTACTTGGAATGATGAAGTTTTCTGGAAAAAAATATACTAGTTTGGTTTCTGTTTTAACAGAAGTCCTCACATTCACCTTGCCACTTAACAGACAGATTACAGTGAGATCTGAGTAAAGAGTGTAATTTTCATGGGTTGTGCTGAAATCAATGGAATTCTAGCTGTTACAACAATCTGAGCTATGAACTAAAACACAGGATCAGAACCTCATATRTGGATTAAAAAAATAAAACAGACAACAAAGAAAGAATCCATTTTAGTAGGATTAAACACTAGTTGCAAATAAACAAAACACTGCAATTTCTACTATTCCAAAGTTTAYGGCTTTGTTATAAAATTCTATGAAAATTCCAAAAAAAAGGTATTGATGAGGAGGTATGTCTGTGTTATTGAACCTTTCAAACCTCATAAAAAAATGCCAGTTAATAATCACAACATTTGACAGGTGAGATTCTTAGGACTGAAAATACTCATTTCCAGCCACACCACAGTCTTRCAGATAGCATTGGCAGAGTGCTTATGTGAATAACAATAAGATTTTAGTATCTACAATTCTGAATCCAGGAACAACTGAATGGACTAGACGAAAAAGAGAAATCTCAGATTTCAAATTAAACAAATGGGTAGTTGCTCTCATGGCTACCAAACTGGGTTGCTCCTAAATCAGAAACAAAAAAAGGATTTCCTACAATTCAGTTATGTAGGATGAGTAAGATATCGGGTTTAGAAACTAAACATTTTAAAAAGCACGCTAGATCTGTGTAAGCAATCAATTAGCAAATAATATAATAAGCAACAATGGAAGTTTTAATACATTTTTTGCATCTTTAGGGGCTTTTTCCCCTCAAAAAATATTTTTCACYCTAATTTGAATTTTTTTTTTTTAAATTCAAAGTAATAGAAAAAAAAATATTCCTGGTCAGTGTCCAGCAAAAGTCTACACCATATACCAAACTGGAAAAATGTAGGTAAACTAGAAATCTTTCAGCAGTTCTTTGGAACTTTCTTTCAAATACTTTTTTTTTAAAAAAACAAAACCCAGTGGTGTTGTATCACACATAAGTCTTCAGTGCTTTTACCACAAGCTAGTCATATGTCAAGAACTCTGTATGCAAAGCATCAAAAAGCGTAAATGCAGATTATTCCACAGACTATAGACATGCATCCTGCAAGAAGCTATGAGGATTTAGATTACAGCATCAGTTTGTATAGAAACACAACCACAGAAATAAAGGAAGGAAGGAACTGCCAGTTTTTTGTTATACTTTGGTCATGTAGCGTTATCCCATGCAGATGTTCTGAAAACTCAGCATGCAAGTTACAAAGTTAAAATAAAACAAAAACAACTGAACAACAAACAGCTTTCCCTGAATATTTTTGAACTAAAATATCCAGTAAGGCAGAATTGCCAATATTCTCATAATCGTTCTACTTTTCAAAATTAAAACTCAGTAGTAGTGCATATACATTCAAAAGATATAATAAAGACATTTCGTAACAGATTCTTCAGCTCTCCATTTCTTTCTCAATACAGTCAATGCATTAGGAAACAGCTGCAGCTGGGACAGCTCACATAAGCCACTGCTCTTGTTCTTTTCTGTACTTCTCAGACCACTTCTGAGTAAGCTCTAGGTAAACATTTGGTTTATGGGGTTTATAATCAAGGTAAACCACCTGTCCAGTCCGTTTAGGGACAGCTTTTTCAATCTGAGTTCCCTCGTGCCATTCATTAAAAGATGTAATGGAAATAATTTCTGGTCTCACCAGAAGGGCCGCACTGAAGGCAGTCTCATAGTACTTCCCATTGACACGGTTCCGGGTGTTGTGGTTGTTCCATGGTCGGATGCTGGTATCAATATAACCTGGCCCCACACTTGGAATAAACATTAAGTTGTTACTATCACAAAAAGCTTTTAAACTTGCCCAATTATGGTGAGATGAGCCGTAGGAGAAGCCATTGGTGGCAAAGTACGTGTACATTCCATCAAAACCACTTCTGTGAATGTCATGCTTATGTCTTTCTTCTACAAGAAGTGCAATGAATAATGCATCATAGGGAGTATTTCGAATACTCTGGGATCCAGAGACAGTTAACAGATTTGCCCATATTTCAGGAATAGTCACGTAAGAGTCATAAACATAAAACATGGGAAGAAGTCTGCCTGTGCTGGTCTTATGCCTGTAAAAGGCTGGATGGCTTCCATATCTATAAAGCAAACAAGTATTGTTAAGACAAAATTGCCACTTGGAAAATACTGTTGTACAATCTGAGCTGAAGACTTTTCCCAAAGATTAATTTAAAAAGACAGGACATGGACTTTGAAACATAGCACATCATATTCACTTTCAGTCCAGCGTTTGCTGAAGTATCAAACAATGACTCTTCAAAGAACCTTTAAACTACTACAAATTAGCAACTGGTTTAGGTTTGGCAGGGACAGAGTTAATGCTCTTAGTAGCTRGTCTAGTGCTGTGTTTATTTGATTTGGCATGAGAATAAAATTGATAACATAGGGCAAACACTACTTAGCAGCAGAAAAAAATCATTAAGTCAAGGACTTCTCAGTGTCTCCTGCTCTGCCAGTGAGGAGCTGCAGAAAAAGCTGTGAGGAATTAATGCCAGGACAGCTGACCTGAGCTGGCCAAAGAGATATGCCACACTTCAGAATGTCATGCCCATATATAAACTGAGGGAGCTACCTGGAAGGGGAGTGAACATTTCCAAGGGCTGGGCTGGCTACTGCTCTGTAGGTGGTGAGCAATTCCTCTTGGGTTCTGGTACTCTCTCTCCTTCTTCTTTCCATTAACATTCTTAATAATACTATTGGTGTAATTATTACAATACTATTCTGTTTCAATCATTAAATCAAAAATCAATCAACCCACAAAGTCTATCTTTTCCTTCTGATTCACTTTCCCAGTGCTGAGAGAGGGGAAGTAAGGGGCAGCTGGTGGTACCCAGGTTGCTGGCTGGGGTTAAATTGTGGCAGTAACTTAGTGTCAAACTGTGCTACAGTTATCAGTTTCCTCTGAAGGGCCATTCTCTAAYGCAGTATGAAATAAAGACAGTCTAAGCAGCACTGGTAAACAAAACAACTAGTACGTGTACAGAATTTGTCAAGATAAATTAAAATCATCAGAGGTCAACACAATAAAGGGTTAGTGATAGTTTGTCACTATCAAAATGTACATTTTACTTAATTTAATTTATAGCCCATGTTGCTAACCTGAAGTATCTGAATTATGACTTGTGATATTAAAGAATGTTGAAAGCAATTTAAATTTCAGAATCTATGTAAAATTCACACTTCAGTATTTAAAAAAAAAAAAGAATTTTGCCACACTGAAATATGACCAAATTTGCTTTCAGTTCTCTTCAGTCTCAGTAGACATTCTGATATATTTTTATARGCTTTAGTTCATATACAGAAGTCCCCTAAACCAGCATGTAAGAAAACCCAAGGAAACCMTACTGAAAAAACTCACCTGTCAATGATGTACTTGACATTGTGGTACATGCTGCGGTCATCCCTGTCCTTGTAAGGTTCAATATGAAAAGTGACCTGAAACATGAAAACGTAAGAGCAACACAAACATAAACCTCTACTGAATATGCGGGCACTGGGTATTATATGAAGAAAGTACCAGTCACAAAAAATACAATTCTTTACAGACCAAACATGGAGAATAATCCAATCCTAGTACAACTCCTGCACTACTGACATTAGAAGCTTCAGATTTCAGGAAGTTTGGTATTAAATACTTAGGCTTTTTACATTAAAACAGAACACTGCTTTGCTTTACCCTAGACTTTTTGTAACTTAAAAAGCTACAAAACCTAAACCAAAATATTATCTATCTGAATGTCAAAGAACTTATAAACCAATGAAATATTTTAATATTTAATTTCTAACTAATGTATTAAAATCTGCTAAAGCTAATGCTTCAAGGAGAGTTTTCAGAGTCAAAATACATTTTAAGATAYGGGAAATGAAAACTTTAATTTAAAATTTTATAGATTTATCATCAGCAACAAGCTCTTGGAACAAAATCTAATATAATGTACTGCTATTGCTCGGAATGTCAAGCTTGGTGCTCGTGGAATTGATTAACCAGTATGTGTGAATGCCAATGTAAAAATGAATTTGTTTTCAAATAGACAATCATGGAGGAATACATTACGTTCATCAAAGCAGCAAGTTTTTCAGAAGCAATTTTAGAGCAGAATGTATTTAATAAAGTCTTTGACAACTCTGCAACAGTAGAAAATTTCCATTGCAGAGCCAATCTTTCTCTCTATTAAGTAGAAACTACAGAAAAATAGTGTTAGACTAAATCACTGACAGTAGAGTTTAAGAGCACTATAATTTCATCTTTCATTTTCAACTATCAAAACCAGGCAAATCAAAAGTGCTCATCTTCTTCCAGACTTCTATTTAGCAGATGTAACAGAAACATATTTTGTATATTGGCTTTGGTCTACTGAGACTCCTGACACTTAYTGTAATAACTTACTAGAGCAAGAATGGTTAAAAACATTGCAGCGAAGGTAGCATTTACTGCAATATCTATACTGAATATCTGCATTCCAGTAATTCCTCCAAGTGATAACAGCAGCTTCATCCACATTGCAATCATTATCATACTATAGCACACTATTGTATTTTTCTCGGTAGCTTATTTCATTTGGCCTTGGCTCCTTTCAGATTTGAATGTTAACAAGTTCTTTTAGGTGAGAGCAAACTATTACATGGTCTGAAAATTYTGGGAAAGGGTAACACCTTTTTCAGTCTTTTTAGAAATTTGTTATTAGATAGAGTGCAACCTATGTCATATAATGCAAATCAAGCAGTATTTTTAACAGTTTCAAAATTACTTCTGTATCCAATTTAATCATTCTATTTTCCTCCTGCTTCCTAAGGAATCTACAATTACCCTCAGTGACAGAAAATTTCACTGAGAAGCTGCAACTTGCATAACCAACGAAAACCCAGGCAGATGAACAGGCTGTGTCTTCAGTACACAGTACAGACAGCACACTCCAGAGATGAAACATATGCAGCTACTTAAAAACTCAAATTTATGACTTGGGAGAGATTAAAATGAAATACACATTTTCATTATCACAAATGGGAAATACAAGCTTTATTCTTAAAATAAACAAACCCAAACCACAATTTAAGATTGTACTGATCAGTTCATGTAATCTTTAACTGACTTGATATTTCACCTATYTTCAGAAGTGAGTAACTTAGTCTTTCTATGCTGTCATGTCCTGAAGTAACCCTGAAGTCTGAGCAGAATGTCTCTGACCTTACAGTCCAAGGCAAGTGTTCCTTGTACCTTCTGGAATAAAAACATTCATTCAAACTAGATATTCCAAATCTGTCTTTACTCCTCATAGATGCTTGCTTCTGAGCTCTATGATCAGGCACTAGCAAGTTMTGAAATAATGCAAAATGAAGGTAAGTCTTTCTCACAGGTCCTTAGTTTACAGCTCAATGTATTTCACAGTATTTTGGAATATGTAATACTTCCCTCAACTCCCAAGACTCACAGGAAAATAACATAAAGTCTTATTTTAAAAACTGCTTCCTGAAAAGAATTTAAAAAAAAAATAAAAATCCACAACRCTATGCCTTACATTGTGCAAGCTAAAGCAGATTACAATATTTATTCCGCTTACAAGGGAGTATTATTCAGCTCCTACCAAAGTTCAATGCAATTCAAAGGCTTCCATGACCAAAAAGAAGTGCAGTGCAATAGCAAGGTTTACTTTCCTAATTGGTCCTATTATATGCATCTACAAATACTTTACCTTTAGGTTATATTTGTGTGCGTAGTCCAAAACGACTGGCACCAAATCATCAGTTGGTTCTCCATTTTCATCAGCCATACCTGGTGGGTACCATGAAAGCACTATTACACCTGAAAATACAAAACTTGAGTTTTAAATCGTGTTGTTTAACATATTACAGGTATACTGTAACATTGTCATGAGTTACAATTTTTGATGTGAAATCTACATTAAATAAATCAGAATCTCRAATTACTTTTTAATCAGTTACAAAATCTCAGTATTGTCAGAGTAGGTTTTAACTCCTCTCTTTAYAGGACTGCAAAACAAAAAGTGGTTAGATAATTTGTCAAGGGAACAAATCTGTACTCAGTGTCCTAACCCTAACACCTAAGAGCTGTTCCCTCCCACTTTTCAACACAGCATTCCAACGCTCAGGTTGTACAAGAGAAGAGTGCTCCCCACTAAGGYATTATAGCTACACCACGATACAGGCAGAGAATATCAAGATACAAGGGTTATAGAACACTCAAGAGAGAAGAGCTGTGCATGTGATGAAGGAGATTCTTATCTTATGGAACTTTATTCCCCATCATATTTCTTCATTGTACCTCTGGCTCAAATACGAAACAACCATTTATTACTAGAAGCGGTGACTTCAAACCCACAACCTTCTTCCTTGCTGGTACAGTTACTACGGTGTAATCCACCCTTCGAAGCATGTGAAATTAGTTTTTAAATTTATTATCTTCAAAAATGCTTGAGTAACTCTCAATAATTTAAAGATGTTACCAGTGCTGTGGAGAAAAAAGACAAAAATTAACATGTCTTCATACTGTAAATTTTTCTGACGCTCTCCAAGAAAGCAAAAGAACACACTCTTCAGAAAGGTTAAACTCTTTCCTTCTAAAATAAAATGCTGTCAGATAAAAAGATTAAATCTTTTAGATGCGCAGCTGGAAACAATATCAAAAAGAAGCTAAGTCTGAAAGAAAAACATGAAATATTGATGCAGAAATATTTTCCTAGCAATGCTATTTAGAACATACAGAAGTCAATGTAGTTCTTTTTAACTAGGTAATGATTTAAGTAAATTAATAAATTCACTGASCTAGGGAAGTACACATTCTAAATTYCACCTACTTTACTAGCATTATGACATTTCTGACCAACAATTTCCAGCAAACARTTCCAAAATTAGGAAAAAGAAACCATAAATTGCAGTGAATACATAATCACACAATATCCAAACCAGAAATCTGTGCTCACTACACACAGAAGAGAGTCCAACTACCCTTAGCCACATTCTCTCTGCATTTTATCAAAAAGAAAACCACAACAGATAATCACAAGAGACAGTCTATTCAAGGAAAGCAAAATGCAATCTTTTACTGCATTTTATCAGATTATCTTTTATTTCACTCMAAAGAAAAGGACTAAATGCAAATGAATAAGGTATGAAGGACAGACAGAACAGCAACAAATCTGGATATCTTGAATACATCTRGCAAGACACTCTTATACACCTTTAGGAAATACATAAAAGTTCAGGAGACAGAATTGTTGCTCAAGGAACCTAAATTCACATTTGCATTGGTCTTTTCCTGAGAAAGACTACTACACATTTTCTTTCTTGTAGTTAAAAAATAAAGTTACACACCATTTCAAGAGTCTAAAAAAAAAGGATGGATTTGACACTGAAAACAGTGTCATAAATGTTTAGGGTCAGAATAGTCACTAAAAACAAAAGTGAACTGTCACAAAAAAAAGTTTGGTGCAAAAAAATAAATTTTCCCAAGCAATGTCATGAATAAAATTTACTGTATTAATCTGTAAAATATTAGTAAAATTAATACATACGAATTGTAAAATATAAGAAGAATACAGGGAAGAACTGTATGAGACTCCTCTTGCCCCAATCTCTTATATGCCTTCAATCGTTAGACAATATTTGCTGAAAGAACCACTTACATTTTTCTTTTTTCATAAGATCGTTGATAAAGCCTCAAAAAGGCTAGAAAAAATGATTATGTGACGGTAAAATACAGTCATGGATGAGACCTCGGCAATGAGAGAAAAAGGAGAAACTGGAAATAGTCAGCCTCACAATACACAAAAAATGAACTAAGTATAATTCTTTAAAAAAATTTGACAATTTATGTTAGTCAAATCTAGACAGAAGACAATAAATTCAATTGTACTTAAATCCTTAAGTCAGAGTAACAGCAAGAAAAAAGTGACTCTTTACAAATATCAGTTATGTTACAAAGAGTGTCACAGGAAGCCTCAACTACTCACTCACATTGCTGAGTTTTAAACAGAAAACTAACGGAAGTTACTAAAAAAATTGATKAGGCAAAGCATTTTTCCTAGTAATTGGCACCTTTTCCACACCAGTTCAACTTTCTTAGACATCTGTATTAAGAAGATGAGGAACATCACATATTCTTCTAAAGCTGCAAGTGCCCCTCTTGCCTTCATCACACTATCATACATTACATTATTTTGTTTTACATAAGACTAAAACAGTGCTTATTGGCAACTTATATCTGAGATTTCTCTGCAACAGTCTTGTTACTTCTCTTGATGGAGTTATATTATTGCAGAGGGTGAGGAATTTCCTATGTTTGTACTAACCCTTGTACAAAATAAAGGTAAGATTAAAACTCACAAGATGACAACAACCAAGAAATAAACACTGCACAAGTAAACATCACTAATCRAAATATAACAATTACATTAAACCTTAATGATTAGGTGAATGAAAGAGATTCAATAGAAGGTGATTAGCAGTATCAATAATGAGTTTTGGTCATGTTGCTCCAACTACATTTACAGAAGCTATTCAAAGTTTAATATTAGCCTATATGACTGCTTATTTTAAGATTAACATAAAAAGGACCAATAAAGCCCAACAACTAGGAACGACACCAAAAATATATTGAATGTTCTTATGTATACAGTTCATCTTATTTAGAAAAAGGAAACATCAAATTGTATTGAAAGAAGATACTTTTGGACAGTAATGAATTAATACATAATTGTTACTGTACCCATAGCATTCAGAGAAAAAAACACTCCACTCATATTTGAACAGACTGCTCCTTAACCATGTTAGCATAATTACCGAAACCTGTTCTTTAAACTGAAGTATTCATCTCCAAAAATAAAATAGGCAGACAATATATTCAAGTCAAGGTTTCTGTGTTTTCATTTATGTTATCAGTGTTTAGCAGTAAGTCATGAAAAACATGTACCTACAGTATTACAAACACCATTCTTACTTTTTTGTGCTGTTACACTCATCAGACATAGATTTGAAGATGCAGGTTTCAGTTGGGGGTTAAAACTCAGAGACACAAAGACATTTACTAGTTTCACACATTTCCTGAATTACACAGAAAAATAGAAGGATAGCTCAGTGGTGCTCATTCACATATGTAAGGCTRGATAAATGAACAACATGCTGAAAGGTTAACATTCATTACCAGTTGAAGCTGAACGCATTTGTTTCATGTGGGCTTCTATGACAGTAGGGTCTTTGGAACTGTAAGATCCAAGTTCTGGATAAAAGTTGGCCCCAATGTCTTCAGGAGGATTATGCCTTCCCTTTGGATAATTGTTTGCAATTTTGGGATCCCAGTGTGGCAACAATGGATGATTCCAGTGAATATATTTACCATCAAACTGTGGATTCCCATACCAAGTGTAGTAGAATATGTGAAAGTTATAATTAGGGGAAGACAGCTCCTCTTCCAGCTTTTTTACTGGAGACATAGAYGCTTTCATAGTATTGACAGGAATACTATGCAAATTACTGACACGTGTTACAGTATCTCCTTGAGCCCTGTTTAGTGAATTCTGTTTACTGTCTAAGAGCACGGTCCGTTGTTGAAGCTCCGGCAACAAACCAAGTCCAAATGGATCCCCAAAGCCAGCTCTGTCAGGTCTCAGAGTCTTCAAAGCCATCATTATGGAGCAAATAAACAAAATAAAAAGTAATAAAATGATGCATGTTCTTCTGCGAAATCTTGCCATGATGTCATAGTTCAGAATCCCAACAGAAGGATTTTGGCCGCAACTGATCAAAAGACAAATATTTTCAAGTCAGATTTCTTATAACCTAGTATTCAGCAGTATGAAATGCTTCATAAAATCTCTACATAATAAAAATAACACAGAGACAAACATGATGCATACACTGGCTGCAAAACTAACAGGCTTTGTGGAYGGTAGGGTACACAAATGAAACCCCATTTATTTCTTTGAGAACATGTGTCACATTCTGAGGTTTTACCACCAAGGACTCAAATATTTTATAAAGTATTTTACTCTCGAACTTAAATTTTTATCGTAACCTAGATAAATCCCATGAAATGGAAATTCTGGTTACATTATTTCAGAACTATTATGTTTTGTAAATGCTATTCAGGTATAAAYAATAAAGAAAACAGAAGAAAAAAGCAGAAGCCATGAAAGGAGAATAACATAGCAGAACAAGAGTTAAAAATAATATGGGGTATGACAGAACTACAGCTTATGTTCAGAACGCAAGTTTCATTCACTAACATATTTACTGCCTTCAGACCAACCACTTTGTGCTCCGGTAACCAATATATTAACAAAATACTCTGGCAAATTAAATTGGAAACCATGATCCTTTGCAACTTTACAGATCTAAAATTTTAATTTTTTTTCTGAATCATGAGAGCAAAAACCAGCATAGCATAAAGGATGTACCTCAAGCAGAAAGCCTGCAAGGTACCTGCTGGCAGCCAGACAGTACAATGCCACAGCTGCCTGACACTTCATGTAGAGTTCCAGGGCTAAATTCAAAACAAGACCAATGGTACACAGCAAGATTTGAACCATGAAAGTAAGGGGAAGAAAATCAGGATAAAGGAAGGCYTGATTACTTATTATTTATAACTTTAATTCCTGTGCAACATTATCACAAGAGAAACAGAGAAAAGGATTAACAAAATTTAGGTTACCACAGAATTATGTGGAACAAGATTATGCATAAAGCTGACAACACTAAACTGGAAAATCTAAGAGTAAATTTCTGATTCAAGGGTGGTTAGACATAGCATATCTGYGATTTGCATTCCTGTCACTGACCTGCAAATTTTATAATCTTATTTTAATTTACTGAGATATACACAAGTAATTTTAAAATACTTATAAATTATTTGACCACAGTTGCCTACCAATGTTACAGTGTATTAACATAGAGCTCAGTTGTCACAATATGCTGCTTGCTACTGCTATGATAATKTTAGTTAAGCAATTTTAGAATATACTTTTTAACAATACAGCCTAAATTGGTTTAGCAGTATTACACTGCCACAATGGGAACTTCTGTTTCCATTTCCAATAATAATTTGTTCATCCTGCTGTCTATTCTTACTTCTGGGATTCATCTGGGTTTCACAGCAAGGTCACTCATTTACTTTAAGAGCAAAACCCGGTCAACATTTCAAAAATAAACAACACGAAAATCCCAATGAACTTTTACCTTGTTAGAGAGCGGACTCAGTTGAACGAATATCACAGCACTAAAGCCAACAAAGAACAGATGGAGCAAGGCAAGACTATGAAAATAATATTGTTCATTTTGCCCAACTGGATTCTGAAACCATACGTTTGGCTACTATCATGGAAAATGATTTTCTCATACGTGCTTAGAGGATTTCACATTGCTTTACGTCAAATTACAGGGTTCTTTTTCTMCGGCTAACAATCCATTCCAGGATTTTATAATTCTGTCAGAGATTGTTTGGAGTACAGAACACCTTACTTTAATAAGAAATTAACTTTAAATACGCTCAAACTGCTCCTGCTATTTTTCATTACCTTTCCAGTCTTCCTTCTAGTACATTATGCTACYGCTACCTGGTAATTTAACTCAATTTTTAGATTAGATAAACTGATGCTTTCTGAAGGGTTAGGATTTTTTTAAGGAAACAATATTATTCATCTGACTAATGTATTAATATATTCCATTTAATTTAAACCAGATGCCACTGATCTTCATTAAACAACACAYAGGACTGCCAGAGATAAACTATCTCTGCAATTATAATTTTATCTCTTCTGTGAAAAAGAATTAATGACTGCAGTGACTATAACTGGAATGTTTGCAAGGTTTTTCATCTGGGTTTTCCTATTCCATATCAAAGAAGCTGTTCCTTTTTATTCTTGGTTGACATATCAGCTACTCAATTTTTCCTGTTTAGATCAAGATTTCACTATCATTAAGTCATTAATCTGGAACTGATCTTGGTGCTCCACGTTATTATTTCAACACGTATTTTTTCAATGGAMTATTCACCATTGAAGTATACTAAAAAATGAGCAGCATGCTTACTAGCATTTGACTAGCATTGACACRAACCTTGGTCTACCACACCATATTATGAACTTCTGCTATGCTTATTCAGAGGCTCAGCATCAAGTGCAAAATTTCTAGAACAAGTGATATCTATGGCAAAGACTTGTGTTTTGAGGAGACATCAGTCTCAGTGATGATAATACAGTTCAGATCTGGCACAAACACCTATATTGTAAAAGCTGCATCGAAGAGCTACAGGTTGGCAGTGCTTCATGTGTCATTTAATCTTGTTCAGATCTACTTTTCAGAGACAGTGACACATAAATTACCCTCATTSATGCTAGTGCCACAGCACCACGGCACTATTGGGGAAACAGACTGAGCAAACATGCCCATGAAACAGTTACATCAAGTTGTGTCTATCCTTGGAAGTGGAAAAACCTTAAAAATACATTTCTGATTCAAYAGTCACTAGACAAAGCATAGCTGTGATTTTGCATTTGTTGTGAACATTCAAATTTTAGAGTCTGACTGCAATTTACTGAGGTACATGTCACTCCTGTAGACCTGGGAAGTATCTTGCCATGGACTTTTTGGCACTTGGGTCTAACAGATTGACTTTCTCAGTAYGAAAAAGTCAGACAGAATAACTTCAGCTTTATGAGGGTTAAGATCTTATATGCAGTTACCCTGACTCAGAAGCTTTTGGACTCAAACTCCATGTTTGTTGACACATATRGGTGCACCAGACAAAAATGTAAGCAGTTTGGGCTCTTTCTCTTGCCTACTCAATAAATTTTAAAAAGAAGAAAAAACCCATATGTTACAGGCCAGAGTTTCTCCTTTAATAAATACAGATAGTAGTTTCCTTCATAACATGAGAAAAATAKGAAGCTTTACCAGGAAAAGTTAAAACTTGTATTTCCTTAACATTCATTTGTCTTCTCAAAAAAACCCAGATCTRACACAGTTATTTTACTTTTTAGTTTGTAAGTTACTATACAGAATTAAAAGCACAAAATACATGTAAGTCTATCCCATTACGCTCATCTCTGTCCCAAATTAATTTGGGTTTTTTGGTAATAAATACCATGAAATTCATCACAGTAGGCAAAAATTCTAGCTGTTCTTACTCCTCCATGAAGAAAGAAAAAGGGTCTGCGAAAAAATCTGAAGTATTTTCCTAACTGTTCCGCAAACTTAATTGAATCTCTCAAGCTCTTGACAGTGATTTTTTTTTTCCTCCTTCACTACTGCTTTTTACACCCTTAAGTTACTGTGCAGGGGAACCTTCTGTTTGTCCTTATCACGATACGAAGAAAAAAAAGCATTCAGATGTACAGAGGTTTTTTTCCCCTGACATTTTTTCCACAATATAAGAATGTTTCTTTAGTCAGAGAAAATAAAGCAATAATAATAAAAAAAAAAGCTTGAAAGGGGTGATGGTGCTTAATTTCACAAGACAATTTTGGTCAGGCAACTTACACAAGACAATTTTGGTCAGCCCTGCCCAGTGGCTTGCTTCAGTTTTACAAATTCCAAGAGAGAAATACAGCATGCAAAGAAATTATGTTCAGATAAAACAGATTTATCTAGTTCAGTAAGAATCAGCAAATACTATAATTTGTTTGCTCTGATGTTCCTAAACCATAATAAATGGAAATGCAATATAGGGGAGAGCTCTGAAAATCTGATTTTATTGATCAAGGGTAAGGTCATCCAGAAGCCGCTGAAGCCGGTAGCTCACGGATGAGATCAAAGCTTYTCAACTAAGTTATCTAAGCTTAGTTTCTACTAAGTTTTCCCAGCTCAAAGAAACTGAAAACTCTGAAGTGACAGATCAGCTCTAGACAGAGCTGAAGCTCCTAGGCCTTAAGGCACTGATTCTGGAATTACAGTGCAGATGTGCACCTAGAAACACTAATTCAGTTTCCMAGTGATTGACCAGGTAAGGTTTATTTAACTGAGGACTGGAAAGAGTGTTGAAAGCACCACATTTACATAGCACATTCTGATCAAGAATAAAAAACAACAGAGGCTGACCATGTGCGTGGGAACCTTGCGAGTGTTTCTAGTATTAGAAAAAAACAGGGAATTTCTCAAAAACTCTCTATATATGAAAAGTCTTTTTCTAAAGCCTTCTTTGAACAATAGCTTGAAAATCATTAAAGATGTAAAAGACATTAGGCATGGCARGCAGGCACTTCACAGCTGTGTTACATGCTAAAAACGTACCTTTTTAAAGATTTCCAATAATAGAAGAYTTCTTTTTGGTCTACCCAATTTAGAAATAGGTATTTGAAATCTGACAATCAGAAAACAGAAAATGCRATTCGAATTTAAGAAAGACAGCAGCGGTAACAAAACACAATCCTTCTGGATTCTTTGCTATAAACGTGGTAAAAGAGCCTCCAGCATTACACTAGACTTTTACCTATTTTAGACTATTTGCCTTCAACATGCCAGCCTTCTCCTGCTTCGAAAGGACATGGAAACACACACCTAACCTTGGGCGGCTGCAGGCCATGAGAGGAAAGCGACCCCCAGCCAGTGTCCACCGGGAGCTTCCCGGGCATTTCAGAGCCAGGCTGCGGGACAAGAGTTGAACGCAGGGGCRGGGAGGAGACCGGACCCAGCTCGCTACGCTGTTCCCATCCCCTGAGCAAGCCACCGAGTTCCGAGCGTTCACACTTCTCTCACTCTGCGGAGCCAAGCGCCAGCCCCCGCCACCCGATCCTCAGGTGGATCAGCCGCGGGCGGGGGGCGCGGCGAGGCTTCCGCAGGAGGGAGGAGGGACGGCACCGCCGCGGCCCGTCTGACAGCGGCTGCGGGCAGGGGCGGGCGCCGTCCCCTCCTCTCCCGGCCTCTCCCAGCCCCCAGGAGCCCTTCCCCAGTGCCCGGGGSCGGCGGGGCTCGGGGCCGGCGCCCTTACTCACCCGCGGGAGGCAGGGCCGCTGCCGCCGGCGCGCGTGGGGGGAGCCCCTGCGGGAGCCGCGCGGGCCGGGCCGGGGAGGGGCGGTGCCGGCGCGTGCGCCAAACAGGGCGCATGCGCGGGGCGTACGGCGACTGCCCGGCCGCGTTACGCTGCGGAGGGGAGCCGCGCCGCTCTCCCGCCTTTTCCGCTGGGAGCCGGGGACCTGCGCCGCTGCCGGAAAGCTACGGCCTCCGCTGGGCTTTCAGATTGTGCTTGCTGTTTGTTGGGGTTTTGTTTGTTTG
>QVAJ01000004.1:4178372-4205260 GCA_003546035.1 Mixornis gularis | reverse complement strand
TTCTCCAGGCTAAACAACTCCAGGTCCTTCAGCTGCTCCTCATGCTCTTTGTGCTCCAGGGCCTTCACCTGCTTTGGTGCCCTTATCTAGACTGATGCCCAAAACTGGGCAAGAARATAAAACACTRTAGACAGATGGCTRCAGAGCAGGTAGCCAATTTRTTTATTCAGTGCTGGGAGTGAGGKGAMTCTTTACTCCAAAAACTCACTCAATCCTCTTTAGCTTTCAGTTACATTTTAAAATTCCTTATGGACAACATCTCAATTAAAGCATATCATTAGCATACTCATATTTGCATAAAGCTATGTCATGGTTTTATAAYAGTTTTTTGCTTTGGTCCATGCATCAGTTCCTTCTGTGGTGGTCATCATTCTTCTGGTGGTCTTTTGATGAACGCTTCTGTAGTCTTCCTCACGTTTGAACTTTTTACCTCTATTTTCAGCACGTGCCTGGTGTTCCTTGTTTTTCAGTCTAACTTATTTTTAGCTAATTTTGCAGGTTCTGTTAAAACTTGATATCTTGTTCTTGATGGCTCTTGTTATTTCACTGGCTTTGTTGTCTTGCTTGCTTTGCTACCTTGCTTGCTTTACTTGCACATCTTGTTACATTGTTACATGTGGGTAACCTTTTGTTACCTACCTCGTTGGATTCAAGACAGAGATGGGCAAGTAATGGGTGGATAAAGCCTGGGGGTTGAATYTGTATGCAGTGTTGTGTAAGGCGTCTCTGCACCCTAAGAGTGTTTTTTCAATTTTCCATTAGAGTAGGGTGTTCAATACAGTGATACATTGAGAAAGTCAGTGTGCTGGGGGGGATTGCCCATCCTTATACCCTGTCAGCTATATGGGCATAAATCAGGAAAAAATATGTGCATTGAAGTTCAATAAATAATCCTGTTATATAGYCATTTTGTAGTTACATGGGATTGCAATGTTGTAAAAATGGTTTCACTGATCTTTCATACACTAACATTTCATGTGTGCTTTATTCTTTTTTCCTAGGCAGTRAAAATGGGCTATGAATAGTTGATATAATGACATTAATAACCAGATCAATGAAAGAAATATATTCTTGTTGTCTACTGTAACAGCAGAAGTCTGAAAAACAGAAGAATGCTTGCATATGAACACTGCAGATTGACTCAATGCAAATTGTTGCACTCAGTAAACATCACAATCTTCCCATTGAATCAAAATATTTCTTCCCTCTGCCATATGAAAATGACTGTAGTGAATTGGATCCCTGTGGTGTAGTTTGCCCGATTTTTTGTTAAGAATCTCACAAAGCCGTGAGAGAGAGTACAAACACTGATCAGAATTGTAGTTTCATTGAAATCAATAGCAAAAGCCTAACTGATTTCAACAGAGACAGGATTTCACCTTATAGGTGAAAAGACTTGGAATGAGTGTCTCATACTGTAGATACAACCAAGTAAATACAACAGCTCCCATGGTTCTCCTTGAGTTCTGAGCAAATTGAAGGAATTGTTGCATGATTGTTTCTTTATGCTGCCTGAATGATCTTATGGAAAAAATATTTGCAGTAATTCTAAGTTCTAATACTTTTTGCATGTATCTTAATAATTTCATTAATAGAGTGTGTTGTAAGTGATTAAGAAATGCCATGTTTAATAATAAATTATTTGGCATATGAATAGTCTGGAGATCAAACCTTGATATCTTTTCTATTTCCTCACAGTCTCCACAATTTTTTCTTTACTGTTTTCTTTCTTTTGTTACGTTTTCCATTCTCATTTTTTATTTCTTTCCTTCTTTACTTCTCTCTTTCAAAACAAAAGGTATTGCAGAAGTGCTCTTGCCTTCTATTCTATGGAGGACCTAACTTTAATTTTCACTATCTCTTTATCATGTGGAAGAACTTCTACTGGAACGTTTTTTCCTAAGAAAATTTGTTTGAAAATAAGATAATCAGAAATTTAAAGAATGTAAGAAAAATATGAAGTATTTGATAATGTTCCATTAAGAGTGCATGTTTACTCAGCTAAAAGTATACTAATGTTAAAGAATAAGCAGAAAAAAAATTCATTTGAGAAGGAAAACATCCTTAAAATGTTGTCGTTCTGACATAGTTCTATTATGTTAGAGAGTTTTTGCTGATTAGACTGAATCTACTGGCTAAGATTACAGAAAGCAAGAAAAGGAAACCCATATCACACAACTTCCGATTTTTTTTGCACCCTAAGGAAATGAAGTAATTATGTTTAGTTTAAGTTTAGGTGGAAGGAACAAGGGATGATAATATATTTGTGGTAATACTATCCATTAACTTTCTTTTTTAACATCTTGCATTGTATTTATTTTCCCTCCTTGGTCTTGTGACTCCTAATATTTTTCTGTGTAAGGTCAAGATGTACTTTTCCCTAGCCTACCTTCTGATATTCTTACCTTTTCTGTAGCTTCCRTTATTTTCTTCTCCATTATATCCTGTGTCTTCTCCCTTGTAGTCTATTTATGGGTATAATAGCTGTGATACACTGTTCTGGCTTCAGAACAAGCACAGAAGAGGGAGTAGTCTGTGCATGTAGCCATTTCTTCTGTTCTCAATAGTCCTATCTGCCTCCAAATAAAGAATCTCTCTCTTTKCCTTCCAGTAATCGTTCTTAAGCCAGAGCTCCTCCTTCGAAGTTTCGTGAATCTYTGCCACTTTATCTGATACATAGCCATCTCTTTGAATTTTTCTTCCCAGAGCCTCTTACTGCTGCATCCCATATTTTTCCTGAGCATAAGCTAAAGACAACCTTTCTTTTATGCTACAAAAAAAGGTGRCAAAGTGGTGGTCCATTTTTCACTGGAAGTTTTTAGTAGCAGTAGAAATACATTTCGGTTCAATTTGGATAACTATACTCTTGCTTCTTTACAAATCTCAAAAGATAACTTTGATACAGTAATTTTAAAGTTTAAAGGGACCACGTACTTAATTGCTGCCTTTTCAAATCAGTATTATCATTATTAGTGTGACCTTTTTGGTTTGGTGCAACAGCATGAAAAAGTATCAAATAATGCATACTTGCACTTCCAACTTTTTACTATCTTTTATTTTAGGAATCAATGAATCATTAATACATTTCACAATGAAACATGTAACTGTCATACAAAAGTGATTACATTCTCCTTTTGACCACTAGGTACATGATTAATCTATAGGTTAGTGAATGGTGACAAATRTACAATTTTTATTTATTTWTTTTAATTTAAGGATTGGTAGTAAGCAAAGATATTTATCTTATTTCCCAGTAAACAAGTTTAAATACTTTCATTTATTAAGGATAAATATTGGCTCAAGATAAGCCAAAAGTATGCAGTTTCGTAAGCCACCAAAACGTATTACATGAGCTGATAATGGTAGTGCAGCTGTGATGACAGAAGATTACAAAGCAGTGTATATTYTGCCTAATTAGGCTGCACTGTTAAAGAGGCTGGCATTGAAGTAGTCACAAAGKAATGGAAGGAAATATGTGGAATTAGAGGATGAAATGAGAACTTCCAGTAATGGAAGCCCTATGAAACACAGATTTTCCTCATAAAGAAAATAATAAAAATATATATTTCTGTTAAAGTATTTGTGTCTTCCATTACAGTTAGTTTGAGCTCACAAGCTAGAATGGGAAGTGTTTTACCATTTTTATTACAGTGTTCTATAAAACAACACTTTTTTCCATCTGTATGTCTGTGTGGATGTAATTGAGATGCATAAAACATTAGGAGCATATTACAGGCTCTGTAATTGTATCTGTATTGTTCTTTCAGTCATTTTCTATTGCACTTGGAGATCCATTCTACCTACAAAAATGTTTTTCTGTATTTGGGGTCTTGTTTTGGAAGAATAGAATTTGGAGCAGCAAAGAAAGATCACGGAGACCAGGAATTATTAATGAGTGCATCAGTTCACAAAAAAACCTGTTTGTACAGTATAGCTAGGCATTGGTGCCTGAAAAGTTGCCAAGTGAGTGCAGTCATTTCCATAATTATGCAGTTAAAAYTGTCTTCATCATGAAGGCATCTGATTAATTTGAAGATCATATTATTTTATAGTGTGAGAGAGGAACTTCATGCAGCTCGTTAGTAGTTGCCTCAAGACTGTAGACAAACTTTCCATCTGATTTATCACAAAGAGAAGAGGAACCTTGACAAAGCTAGCAAATTATCARACACTGCAGCTTTCATTATTACAAACACTAGCAACTTTTGACATTAGATTATTAATAGTGCTTCTTTACTRATTTTACTACTGTAGCACCTAATTGGATGAAAGTGCTTCTCAAAATAGTGAACAGAGCTACTGCCTATCCTAAGAGCTTCTCAAGAGTTATTTAATGTGGTGTTAGAAGTGAGATGTATTGATGCATTGATGGCTTTATCCTGTATAACTGTCATTTGTATATTGATATTTCCAAAAATGGAACAAGACACCAGTTTTAGTTGGCTAACTTCTTGTAGGATCTGCAAAATAAATTGTTCTGAATGAGGACCTTAGTGGCACTGCAAGTCACCTCAGAAGAAAATACGTGTAGGGTATTGGAAAATACAGACAATTACATAGATGAGTGTGGAAGCTGGTAGCAAAGTACCAAATGGGATTTGACCTTTTTGTTGTGGTTGTTCTACTGAAACAAATATAGTAGTCAGGTGTATAGCTGTTTATGGTTTACTCTCAGGAAACAATACTGTCAAGAGATGACATGCCAGTTGGTGCTCACTCGGAAATATTTTGACTTCTTGATTTTTCTGTGGAGTGTCTTTCTTTGGGGAAGAACTTTCTCTGCTCTCAGTAACAAAACATAYGTACAGTTCACTTTTAAGACTTATTGTAGGATTCATTTTCTGCCCACTTTTTTAAAATCAGCTTATGTGAGCCAAGAGGTTAATTAAAATACAGTTCACAACATAGATGATGAATTGAAAATAATTTTGTAGTTACTKATTTTCTATTGTAAAGACAATTAGCCCTGCTTAATGATACTGTATTATGCTACAGGCAATATAGATGTTGATTGGCAACTCTGCTGTGGGACTGAATTCCTTCTAGGAAGTCACTGGAGATGAAACAAGCATGTTTTATGGAACAAACATATCCCTTGATTAAAAGCAATTCAGTCCATTTCATAATTTTGCAATTTTCCTACAAATAAGTAGCAGATCATGAGAAATTGCACTTCCTGTTTGGTGAGTTAGAAACCGTTATAAAAGGCTTTTTATCCACAGGAGTCAGCAGAGGGTCAGGTATGCTCTGAAAAGCTAATACAGCTGCAAAAGTGTTCAAATAAGTTCTGAGCTGTAGGYACATTTCAGCCTCTACTCTTGGCTCAAAGACATTGCTTTACATGAACTTGTAGTATGAAATCTGCCCAGGTGATCAATTCTACTGCCTTGAAGGTGTATTAGGGAATAGCATTTTAATGGACCTGACTGGCCATCATAATATTTATATGAATATTTTCTTTTATGTTTCCGGGATATTTTATTACACACTTTCAAAAAAAAACCCGCAAAGCAAAGACTCATTTAACTAACACAAAAATCACTGAATCAAAGATAATAATTTGTAACCTATCTTGCACTATGGTATCATATGGAGCAAAAACAATGCAGCACAAAGAGGGAGATAAAAGGAACTGTTTAATGTTAGCACTGACTGCATTCCAGTCGCTGCTTTCTGAAAGTTAACCTTGAGATTTTGATGGCCTTCTAGAATTCTGTTGCATTAATTTGTGAGTAAAAGCAGCAGGTGCTTGGAAACAACTGTTTGCCTCAGCCTCCCATAAAAAATGGATGAGAAGAAAAAAGGCAAATAGTTCACTGTATTTGCTTTCTTAGTGGGGTTGGAAATGACCTGTTCTCTAGTTGGTACTAAATAAAGAAAATAGCAAAATATGTAAAAAATTATATATGAAACATGAGCTATTGTATACTGATTGATTGACTCGTTTTATGCCTGTTGGAATGAGGGGACAAGTACACATTCTGATCATCTTTTATGAGTGGTTAGCGATGTGTTGGGAACTAAGTTACATAATAGTGCATTAGAAAATAGCACAAAAAAAAAGCCCTTTTATTTCTTTATTTATAATTCATTATTTATTAGAAAAGCCCGATGGACTGTGAGCATTAAAATTTTAGAGAGCAGGAATGATGTTTGTGTTCTCTGCATGCAAACTATGTAGAAAAGTCAGGTTTAAATGCTTGGTTATAACCTATGCGTGCCACTGAAATTAAAATAAGAGTGTTATGCAAACATGTATTTTCTGTCAATATTTTCCTTCATTACTCCTGTTTTTATTCTGAAGCAGAACATATTTAGCTCAGGTCCTCAGACATCCAGTTTTTGGAAAGGGGTTTAGACAGTTTTTCTTCTAGCTTAATTTACCTCCACCTCAGCTATGACAAAAATATCACCAAAAGTTTWAAAAAAATAATTATTAGTGCTCAGCTTTGTGATATTACCTAAATAAAGACGCTCAGTGCCATCTAAGATCCACTCAATCATCATAAAACTCCCATGCATTGGGAGCTGGAAGCTTAAAGGAGGTGACTAAATTCAAAATTTGAACCTTCAGCGACCTCACTGAGCAGTGAGTCCATAATTACTTATTTACTTGTTACTTATTTTTTATCCTTCTTTAAGGAAAGATTGTTAAGATTTTGGTCCATCACAACAGATTCTTACTGCCTCCTTTTGGTAAAACATCCATGTCTTAGAATTAAACATACTGAACAAGAAGTCATCAGGAGACAGAGTATGTTTAGACAGCTGAATTCCACTTGCATTGCCTCCCTAGTGTTTTCTACCTTCTACATGTACTGCAAGGCTTCTGTCCCCCCCTTTCAAAGGTGACAAAGATACTTCTGTGTTCTTGAAATCCGGGTGCACTTTCTGGATATGGTTAACTATACGTTGTGTCATGTTTCTTTCTGTATGCGCAGTTCACCAGGTGCTTTCAACACTTCTGCATCTCAGCTCCTGCCTGCTGATGTTGCACCTGTGACATTGTATGAAAGTTCATATACCAATGGATCAATATAAAATTCTTGTTCTTAGTCTAAATTTACAGTTAACATGAGCATAATTTTCATGTCTGTTTTATAAATGTATATGTCCTGTTATAGACCTTGGTAAAATATGTTGATGTTTAATTGTTAAAAATTTGTGCTCTTGTTCATTAGCTGTTACAGTGCCCTATATCCTAGTCTGCTGCTTTGAAGATCCCATTACTTTTGAAATTTACATTCTTGTGGTGGTAGAGAGACTAACTCACTTTTTGTTCTTTTGTTCGATGAGTTAAATTTAACTCACACCTCTAGAAAAGATGCCTCATATTGCTTTGATCATTCTTGTGAATCATTCCCAAATCTTCTCTGCTTATGTCTACTGCAAACTGTAGGCATAGGAACTAGATACATTGTGTTAACTGAAAGCAGTTTTTTCCAGTGGCATTTTTTCCCAGGGAAAATACATCTTACATATCTACAGGTACATTTGATCACTGGAGTAATAAATAGCAGTAAAAATGGTTTTCTTGTCCTAGGATACATTTTATGCATGAGGACAGACTATACGATAATTGTGTCACTCTTAAAGGCTGGTTGTAAAAGATTTCCTTCAACAGATTRCACAGCCTTCCTAAGCAACCTGTTCTTGTACTTCACTGTCCATACTCTTCAAGATATTTTTATGACTTCCAGTTTAAATCTCATTTTCTGGAATTTTACCTTATTGCTTTTTATTTTGTCTTCAGACTATACAAAGATAAATGAATTTTCTTCTTTAAGACCTCCTCTTACATTCCTAAAAGTTATTGTGTACTGTGTGTGTTGTAGGTCAAGATATGTATACCAATTATCATTTCTCTTTGCTTCTATTGGACTATCTCAAATTATTCCATATCCTTCCTGAGCTGTATTCCTTAAAAAAAAAAAAAAAAAAAAAAAAAAAAAAAAAGGCTAGCAGATGCTTGAAGAGTACTGACATGACAAAAAGATGTATTCTGAATGTTTTTAATGCACCACTCTTGCATATAAATCCCAGAAGTACGTTTTATAGCAAGAAAATTATATTTACAACTTTTGTTCAGAGGCTGTGATCCAGTATTTAATATTAATATTAAATAATTAAATTTAATTAATATTAAATAATTTTCTGCAGTATTGATGGCTATCCAGTCTAGTCTTGCATTCATCCTTAACAAACTGGAGAAGCTGCTTTTCTTTTTGTTATCTGACATGAAACCATATTAATGCCACTTTGATGGTGTTCAGACTGGAAAATATTGTGTTCCCCAGCAGGCTAATAGTAATGACAGTTTCTTTTAGGTCCTTATGTATTTACTTTTTTAGGTGAAAACTATAGGTTCAAATATATATTGTTTCTAGAGCACTTAACTTTCAACCTTCCATGTGAAAGGCAAAAATGAGTGTCACTCTTGTTCTSCATCAGGACTAGGCTTTACATAATTTCTGTGTATAATGCTGAGGACTATGACATCCTTAGAAATTTATTTAATACTTTAATAAGGAAGGAGGAATAGTTCCCTTCCCTCATTTGCCAYAAGCAGGGTTGTATTTTCCTGTTCTACTTGTTGCTCCAAATTTGATAATATTTATTCAGCCCACAGAGTAGTCCCACAGAGGACTTGCTCTTGTTCTTGGAGGACTAGTATATGGTACATACAATCATGTAGAGGAATGTTTGAAAGAATCAAGAAAGAATTGAAAGAAAAGTACMATAAATTAATTTTTCAGTCACTAAGAAGTTAGGAGAAAATACATAAAATTAGTCTGTTCAAGTAATCTGTTTTCCATGCTGAGAAATGCCATCTCGCAAAGTAGGGAAATTCAACTCTTTTGGTCTTTTTGTATGTGTTTATTATGGTTTATTTTACCCAGCAGGACAATAAATCACTTCTACTGTATAGCAAATCTACTTCATATAACTTTTAAATACCAGAGGAGGTGTATCCTGTTACTCTTTTCTGTCATAATAATAAATGACTGCACAATAAATTAAWGTTTTGTTGTTCTTATTTTTAAAATAGTATGCCAATTAGGACTGGTTTCATACAACATCCTTAGCACAGTAGAATCCACAAATCTTTTGCACAAATAACTAGGAAAGAGGAGTGKTTTTTATTTCTTTGTTTTGCTTTTGTATTTCTCTTCCTATCCCTGATAGTCAACAAATAGTTTTTTCTTATAAATCACAAGTTTGTTTTAGACGTATAGACCTCAAAGGAATTTAGGCTGAAGCTTTAAGGTGGATCAGCCCATTTTTCCTGAGATTATTTACATAAAAAAGGGGAGAGAGGGTTCCATGGCTAAATAATGTTTTGTTAAACTAGGAAAAGATAGCCTGAAAAAATCCATCTCACTTTTACACTTATAATGTGAGTTTGCAAATAAATTTTTGCATGCCTCATACTGCTTTGCAGAAAAGTACTTTCCTTCCAGGGTACTACTGGTAAAGTGGCTTTTATATGTTTTTTGTGTTTCACCGTGCTCTTGACAGTCCACTTTCAAACTATTGGGTAAACTTCTAATGYGACTTGACAATGGCAGCTTCCTGCCAGCATTAATAGTGACAATTTTTTTTCACTTATGTTGCAGGTTGTTTATGTTTTAAATATCTGCATTCTTGAATATTTTTGGATATCTCTATTGTTTTTTGAATTCCAGATGGTGCTTGCAAATGGTCATAATCGCACATAGCACAACAAACTTCTCTGGTTTAACAGCAACTTATAAAGTTAAGTAAAATATATACAGTGCAATGAAAGTTGCAATAAATAAATAAACAAGGCATCGTTATTTGTGAAGCTCTCATGTGTCTTTTTTTGGTTGCTTCCTAGGCAGAATTTCAGAAAGTATTTGTTGTGCCTAGCTGTCTTTAATCCTCAGAATAGGAGATGAGGTTGGAACCTGACATGTAAAAGAAAGGCTTGGGCAACTGCAAAAATGGCTGGATATGGGTGGCAATTTGCAAAGCCTCGACACAAGCAGAGAACTTGGAGGAGGGTAAAGAAGTGGGTTATGTGAATTCTCAGCTGAGATACCACTGTTCTGAGGCAGAAGGATGGTTTTATTGGGTAAATGAGCTTCAAGTCTGGGAAAGACTGCAGCTGTGTGATCATAATGCTTAGATGTTGCCACACAAAAAGGCCTCTTGAAAGCATGTGACACACAAGGCCAGCTAAAAAATTCAAACAAAACATGGCAATAATTACCTTAGGAGGATCAGTGGTTGAGAAGCAACATGAAAATGAATGGGAATTTTAACAATGTATTCCAGGATGAGAGTCTATTTGTTAGGATTTCTGATGCAAGATAATACAGAAAGAGAAAAAGAATATATTGTAGCACGAAAAGAGGAAAATGGGAACTGAACTTTTCTCATTTAATTATCTTCAGAGAAACACATCTGTAATTAATAAATAGTTATAACAGTCTTCAATTTTTTGTTGCATTGATTTTKTTACAACTGGCTCTCCTAATGAATAGAAACCTAACCCATTACAAATTTCTCYAAAAATGTGTAAACCCATGATAGGGCAGAAAACTAGATAACAAAGGGACTAATGGAATAATTATAGTTGTATTATAATAAAGGGAATAAATAGATCACATAAGCGAGGAATACACATTTTTTCTCTGTGTAGTATTTAGATTTCTCTAACATGGTATTTTCTCTGACAGCTTGAAAGGTAGAAAATACACTATTACATTGTCTCTAATTTCCTGCAAGATAAATCTGAATAGATCTGTTGAAATTGTAACTGTAGTTTGCTATGAAAAGTATCATCCAAACCTACAATTACTGTTATTTCATATAGTATTTCATAAGACTTCAGTAAAATCAAATACTTGAAGAAAGCCATAGTCTCCAGAGAAGCTTCAATACCCAACAGCAGAAAATCTATTTTATAGCAGGGTTTCATAACGATTTTCTAAGCCATTGACTTAAGAAAGACCTTATAGTTTCCTTTAGTCTCACATGGATTGTGGTATAAAGTAGGCCCAAATAAAGTATTCTATAACTTATTTTTTTTCTTTTTGAATCAAAAAATGGTTATAGTATGAAATAACAAGTTGATACTACCTGTATTGCATAGGATGCTATGCTGTTTATTACTATAACAGCAGTCCTCCAGTGTTTCATTAACCTGGGGGCAGCATTTGTGCTACTTGATTCCCTTTTTTTCTTACAGTGAAAAATGGTATGCCAGGTTTGCCCTGTTATTAGGATTGCAGCTGCGCTACAGTTTAGTGCACATGGTGTTTTGTATTTATTTAGTAGCAAATAAGTTCAGAAGAAAGAGCTTGTATTGCTGCCAAGTTTTGCAATTATTATAACTGCTGGGGAAAATTATATTTTGCACATCTGAGTTGTGAATTTTGTAAACAACATTTGTGATCCATCTGGACAAGCAGCAGACTGGTGACATCCGTCTTCTTTCCAGAACTTCAGAAGAGTTTGAGATGTCATTTCCTCAAGGATCAGACCTGTGAAATAGTTTGATATTCCTCACTCTTTTCAGCACTAGGATGGATAAAAAGTCTTTTTCAGCYCATGATGTCTTTTTTCCAGTGACCCACTAAGTACCTGAGTTGATCAAACCTATCCTGAGTCTCCTAGAACATCCAGCTTGCTTCCAGCAGTCAGATGTGTACCAGAGACTGTCTTCACAGGCTTTTCACAATGGATTTGTSAATTTAACTTTAGAATTGTTTGTTGTCTTTTCTTTTATACCATTTATTCATGCAAGTTTGTGTAGTAGTGTGGCTCTATACTTCAACTGCAGGTTCCATGTTTTAGATGAAAATTCTTTAACTTTTGTTTAAAGAACCTCCAACCTGTTGTTGTCTGATAATTTACAGATTTTTTTTTTGATCTTGCACTGTGAGAAAATGGAAAGTAAATATTTCATTTTCATATGATTCATGATTTTATAAAAAATTATAAATAGTAATTTATAATAATTTATCATATCTCCCTTCAGGAGTCTTCCCTCCAGCAGGAGAGTTGATATCAATTAGATTCTTCTTGTAAAGGAGCGCTTTTGTTTYTGTGTTCCTCCCTGCCACCTATGTTATTTTAATGGTTTTATTATAACTGTACTGAGACGTGGAGGTCAGGACCACACACAGTATTTGTCATAGGTACTAATTCTGAGTTTACACCATAGCATGATGTTTTGTTCTTTGTTTCTTTCTAACATGCTATTTGAYTTGCTGATCACTCTTAAACAACAAATCAGATTTTTTTGTAAGACTATCTCGGWGGCCCATTTCCTTAGCAATAAACAGCTAGTTGGTTTTGGTATTTTGCTTTTTTTCATTACTTTTTCAGTTTGTTTTGTTATGAATTTATTGACATAGACTTTTTTTCTGATACAATAATTCCCAGTCAGCTATTATCATAGGCAATTATTTTAATCAGCTTTTCTTTTAATAATCTATCCCCTTTAATAATCCATCCACTTACCCTTTAGACGGTATTCATATCTTGATATTCTTTTACTACTAGCTTCTAAATGAGTGCCTTTGAACAGGCTCTATACCAACTACTTTTKTCCATTTTTATTTTTCAACCAATTGTTTAAAATATTATTTAAATTAATTTTATATTTCTTCAGAAGTTAAAATATTATAATAGTGCATTTCTTTAACTTTTAAATTTGTTAGATGATATGAAATTTGAGTATATTATGGTCTTCAAGTGTCACATTCTTCACCAAATCTTATGCCAAACTGAAGACAAATCTCTCTTCTGGTATGTTCCCTCATTAATCACTTCCAGGAGTCACAAATAGGAGACATAAATGTCCCTTCCAATGGATATAACTGTTACGAAGTCCTCATATGCCAGCCAAATCTTACATTAATATTGTCTCTGACTTTAGCAAATTTTTCTTATTGTTACCATCATGGGGGTTTAGGCAAAATGTTTTCATCTATATTGCCATGGGTTTCAGTATGCTTGCTTTCTGTGCTCCTTGTTGATGTGGGTGATATATAGTTAACATGATTTAATGTTTATCTCCTTTCCTCTCCTGGTTTAACTTGTATTCTGTTTCTCTATTCTGTTTCTCTGTCATCCCATTCATTATCACCCTCTAGCAGACGTTTGAGATGCATGATAAATATTAATTAAAAAGACTGTTATATAATACCTTTAAATGTCTACATGATAAAATAAATTCATGACATATGTAGGCTTCTATCTGAATAAATTGACTTCTAAACTCTTTGAAAACTGTTTTTGATCACTGCAGCCTAGACTTTTTCATTCATTGCACATTTTAACTGAGGAATGATTTGGACTATATAAAACTGAGAGACAAAAATAATGTCAGTGTCTGGTTAGAATGGCTAAATTTAACACATCTACTGGCATTATCTTATAGAACTGAAGTTAGTTCCTCAAAGTGAAATTCACTCAGGCAACCATAGAACCTGATTCTTGTTTTTAAATATTTCTTTGGAGAGTTGTCTGTTAGGCAGTATTTGTCCCCTGTGCCTTGCARGTCCCTGTGCTCCAGCTATCATCTATAGCAGTAATAGTTGTCCTTTACAGAGCCTCTCACATCCTCAGAACACTACACAAATACTAATAACATTCAATCAGTCTATCTGAGGTAGAGGTATATATTATTAAACAGTTTTTCATTACATGATTAGAAGATGTTCTGACAATACAAAGCACTATCTGAAAACTGCATAAACTTTTTTCCTGTGCACYTGGAGATTGTTTCAGATATTGTTTAACATTTTAACTATTAAGCGACTAAGTGACTTTTTAGTTTCTTTCAAAAGCAAAAGGAAAAATTTTAACAGGCTTTCCCAAAAATTTAGGAATATGCTTGATAAAGAAAAAATGTTGTTCTACTGAATCTATCCAAGAGAAATGGCCATTTTATCAGGTCAAACAGATTTTAATTTTTTTTTTAAAAAGGCTCACTGAAATCTCTGTTATCAGTGGTATTTCTTGATAAATCTTTGTATTTAAGTGCTGAATCCTTCTGTCCTTCATGAAAAACTACAATTCTTCTGAAGACTGAAATCAGCCAAGAAATTCATATTATCTACAGCTGAGGGAAATAGTGCATATTAAAAAAAGTGAAAGTTCAAATGGAATGATACATAAAAGATTAGCATGGCTCCCACTCAAAGGCCGCCTGCAAGTTCATGGAGAGAAATGAGACTATGTCTTCCTTGAGAACAAATGACACCACTCACCTGAAATAACCTTCTGAAAGGCAGGTTGGCCAAAAAGAAATGAGAGAAATAGGGGTGTTTGAGAGAAGGGATGTTGAACGGGAAGTGAACACAGACAGGTCTCAGAGGCTTGGAAGGAAATATGAAGGCATGGAAAGCAAATGGACAGTGTTTAATACAATATTAAAAGCCACTGAAAGTTTCTAGGATAAAGACTAACTCTCTAAACTTTCAAACAGGCCTGGAAAATTTTGTTTTCAAAACCGTTGTTGATCTGTCTCAACTAGGAGAGTCACACTTTGTCCCTTTAAAAGATAAYTTACTCTAATTTGTATTCTAATAATGTATGGGTATTAAAGATTCATAGGGCCTTTGGTGTGCYTGCTTTTAGAAGAAGTTGCTGGCAACTCAGCCTATACATTTGATCTATACATAAAACAAAATCCTTCAGGGTAGAAGCTGCAGCTTCTCTGTGCAATGATGTTTATTAATCTTCCCTTGCAGTAAGAGTACATGGAAACATTAAACATTTCACGGTGTAAGACATCATTTCTGTCCCTGGGCCAGGTAATGGAGTTTCTTGATAGCCTTAATGTTYTTAGGTGCTGTACACTGTCGCTAAGCAGATAAGTATCTAAAGTAACAGCCTGGAATAAAATCAGCACTTTTTTCATCCAGATGAATTTATTTAAATAATGAGACTTCGACTGTGAGAAAGAAAATTGAGTTGAGAAAACAGTAAGRTGGATACTGTTGTTTCTTGTCCATTAAGTCAAAGCTTTCGTGCASAAGGCCATTAGTCTATATTTTGCTCTGTTCTTAAAGATTTAACATAAATTATATTCTTTCAACACTTAATGACTAGACTTGCATTATCAGCGCAGGTATCAGCGTCAGCAAACTCAATTTTGTCATATGCTTGCTTGTGCAGAATTTCTAAATAGTATAAATCATTGGAAATCTTGATTTGAAATCTCTGTGTGCAATCAATTTAGAAATGCTCAWGGTTTTTGTTTTCCCCCCACCCCCTTGGATATCTTAGTATTTTTCTGTATATGCATAAAATATTTTATTATTGCTGTGATTAGTATTTAGAAACTGGTGCCTGCAAGATGATAGACCTCATCAGAGGAACTAAAGCCTCTTACTATACTTTTTATAGCAGAATGCAGGTCTTTTGTGATCCTTGTGTGTGTTTTTCAAGCACTGGAAATCAGCACATGTGTTTTAGAACAAATTATAAATTAAGTGATCCACACATCCTTGGAAAATGATTGCTRTCATGCTTTGCAGTAGACATCATGCACTTACTTCAAATTATGCTTCATTAACAGATATGGAAGAGTATATGTTAAAAGCAATGGTATTCCTTAAAGCTTTTAAAGGGTGATATGTCACTTGCTAATGCACTTGCTATGATTTAAATGTTTAGAGAGGACAAAACAGCAGCCTTAATACATATTACTATTGCAAATGAGAACAATGAAGTGTTCACAGATGCACTGCAAGGGATTTGATTAAAAAAAATAATTCCAAGATTTTGTTTGGACAGTTAAACTCTGTTGTTGATATGATTTTTGTGTTTAATTGAGCTCATAGTTCCAGTAAACATTAAACTGAATCATTCTATTCAACAATATATATAAGCAGATATTTCTCTACAATCGTAGCAAATTTAGGAGAGATGTTTTAAGTTTAGTGAAAAATTTCTAGAGATTATAATGTGCTAWTGAACATCATTGATTTAGTTAAAGGATTAATTGGTTTCACTTGATCCAAATTTGAAATACTGTGATTTAACATATAAAAGAAAMATGGAGAAAAAAACCCTTTAGTTTTTCTGTTTAAGATCATAGGGACTGAAATGTAATCTTCATGTTTGGATAGGTAAGCTTTGCCTCMAAGTTTTGCATTTTTCTGTTTGAGTGACACACAATATTTGGTGGAGACTGACATTCTGTTCCTGCAAACCAYAGTAAAAGCTGAAAGTGGTTTCTTTCCTACTAAATTCTGATCACTTTAAATCTTAGAAGAGAACCTGGCTTTAAAACAATGGGTGTAAAAATTTTGGATTTCAATCTGGTGCAACAGAAGCTATCTGTAAAATACTATTACAGTTCTTGCCCATATGGGAATTCTGTCATGAGGGATTAAGGTCATATGAGTGCAGACTGGCTTAGCAGTGAAGGTAGAAAGGGAATCAAAAGTCTTCTATTCCTTGATCAATGTCCTGTTCAGTGGGCCATAGTCTTTTATCCTTGCTCTTTCCACGTGGGACTATATTTAGGTGCATCAGGGGTTTCCTGTGTTTTGCCCTTCGTGTTACGCCTTGAGCCTTTGTGACAGGGGGAATTTGATGGCACTTTCCACTGTCCATCTATGTTGYATGGTGTCATTATAGTGAAAGCAGAGAAACATTGATTTATTTCTTCTYTTGACCAACAAACATAAAGAAGTATGCTATAGAATTTTAATGAAGTCCTGACAGGAGTCATTGCCAACATCACAACCYCTTCGCCTTCTTTACCTGCCAGCAAAGTCAGAATTTAGGAAACCTCACTTGCATTAATGGGTTGTATGCTTAAACTGTAACTAGAATGCTTGAGTACTGATGTATATTCAGACTTTTTGAAGGTATTGTCCTGGAAAGAGTTCTCCCAGGAACAGGGGTGAGTAGTAGGGCCACTGTATCTGTGCTTTGATTTCAGTGGAGAGATGGGAAATAACCGGACTTTTCCCCAAAAATGTTGTGCTTGCCTGCTCTTGAGAGAAGCAGAAAAGACRGCCACATCTGCAACAGGGGTGGGAATATCAGCTGGTAAATCTATTGTTTTACCTCACTTTAGCCTGACCCCAGGTAACAGSAGCTGTTCTCCATTCTTCTGGTTTTAGGAAACAGCAGTTAACAGCTTCAAAAAAGTTTTTAAATCTTGCTTTTCAACAATATTCAGCTCATGTATCAGTTTGGCGTGGCGGTCTGAGATGCAGGATKCCACAGAGTACTCAGACCTATCTAACAGAGTGCAAGTACAAACCCAGAGTCAAACCATCTTTGAATGTGTGATATAGGTGTGCTTTAAYACGCTAGGCATTTATTTATCATTTAGATGTGATTGACTGTCAATAAGACAGCATAGATGGAGAAAAGGGAGAGGCTAGGGCAGTCTGGTGATTGAAACTTGACGTGGAGACAAGGAGGGTGGCGTATTTCCTTAGATGCATAAAATGACCCTGCCTTTCTTATTCAGAATGGAGTATTCCTGCTTCTCCCAGCACTCAGTGCCTTACGGTATAGAAATGTGAATCCTGGCGATGAAATAGACTGAGGAATCCTTGGCAATAGGATAGGGAGGAAAAATAAATTCAATGCTCTGTATGTGATAACTGTATAACATATTTCTTCCCGAAGTACTTTCTGACGTAAGGTTTTATTTTTGAATTCTATATTTTCTATGAATAAAGATTCATTCTAGTGTCAGCAGAAAATTCTACTTTTAGGCAGCAGGGCATTTTTTCCACATTATTTGAAATTTTAAGAAATATTTGTCACAACTGTTGAAACAATGTCTGCAATATTTTAAGTGAACAGAGCGTGAACATCTGACAGCATATATTTTCCTAAGAACTGAGGAGGTGATATAGACATCCAARCTCTCGGTGGAATTGTTTTATACTCTCTCTGCTTATTCTGCCTGTCTCTGTATCTCCTGCCTTAGCAGTCTGCAATCTGTGCAYGCACTCCAAAAAAACCCTAAACTAAACAAAAAAACCTGTCCCTCCTCTGCCCTATCCCCCCCATCACCTCCCTCCTGGCCAAAAAATTTGGCAAAAACTCTGGACAGAACTGTGCTAAGGAAAAAAAAAGAACAATGCTTACAATGCTAAGGAAAAAAAGAGCCCAAAGAGTCTTAAAGAAGAAGAGAAATTTCTGAAATAAAATTTTAAAAAGTACATGCCTATTCTTTCAAAATAAAAGGAGGTGATTGTAAGACAAGTAAAAGATTCTCATCTGCTGTTTACAAAGGGGTAGAATTTAGCAACACTTATTTTTATCTCAGTGGAATATTGTTTCAATGCTTTAAATTTTCTCATTAAAATTCACAAAGTTTATAAAAATATATATCATACCTTTCTCCATGGGAGCTTCTCAAAACCTTTAAAGGTCATAAGACATTTCTTTCTCTCCCTTCATTCTATACTCACAGTGAATTCTACAAAGAAGTAAGAATGAAAACTTGTTTATAAAGCTGGGCAGCAGATGAGGTTTATTTTAGAGACCTGTCTTATTTTTTTGCTTTAACCTACTGGACTCATTGACATTTTAAATTTTCAGTTTTATGATGTCTGCATAATAAATATTCTGATTCTGTCCACATAATTTCAGATTTTATAAACTTCTTTTTTTTTTTTTTTGTTAAATATATGCACAACCTCATTCTGTGTAGACCTTCGTTTGCCTTCAAAGATGCTTGAAATTTAATGGAATTCTATATACCAGAGGGTAAAAATAATTAGAATTAGCAAAAGAGTATTYTAATTTCCATCAAGATAGAAAATGAAAGGGCTGCAGTTACAAGAAGCAGGTAGTGACTGTGGAAGAACAGCTGCTTGCTGTTTACTTTAATTAAAAAAGTTGGAACAGCTAATGGATAATTTAGAAATAATTAGTTTTGAAAKTGATTGAATCACTATTTTGATTATCAATAATTGAACACAGAGATCCCAAAAGGGAAACTGGAAATTATGTTTCCATTCAATACTTTTTTTATTTTAACTCCTAAACCAGGAAAACTCTTGAATTATGTACAAAATACTGTTTGTGATTATGTTGGATGGTAACATTACTTTCTAAATACAATGTTCAAACCACTACGATTAGGAGCTTCTTTCAAATTATTCTAATTTTTTATTAAAAATATGATTAATTCAAATGAATTCATAAAATAGTAGCTGCATAATAATCATTTTACGCCTTAAAAAAAATATGATTTTTACAGGAAGATATAGTTTGCTTATAACCAAACTATCCTGCAAAGGCACAGGTCCAGCATATACCAAAGGGTGGAAGTCAAGGCCAAATTCAAGACTAGGAAGTTTCATATTTYTTATATATTACCCATTTCACTGTGAGTAAGATAATTTCAATAAATAAGATAATTGAGATGTAATGATTTTTTCTTTGAGCATTTCTGTGCTGTGGACCACTTTCTCTTGGTTTTCTCAGAACTACACGSGAAGTGAGACCCTGGGGGATTTGTGGGAGGAGTAAGGTCTTTCAGGTCCCTCAAGACATCTGAGAGATGTCTTCAACATCTGGGAGCCTTCGTGATGTCCATATGTTTTGGAGGCAAAGTACTTTTCAGATGAGATAAGGCAAATCTAAAGTCTCAGACAGAATGGTTCCTGGGGGGCTGCATATTGAAATTACTCAACCAGGTGTATGATTTGCCTCAGAGGCCTGGCAGGGTCCCAGATTACACCAAAAGTAGCTTGAGTTCACCATGCTGTCTTGTTTATGCAGTTAGAATCAAGGGTCTTAAAGAGACTCAAAACAACATTTTCATTAAAATATTTTAGATCCTTTTTTTCCCTAAAAATAATTACTTGATGAAATAACATTTTTAGCAGGGGAATTCAAGCCTGACAAGTCAGCCTCAGGTTTTCTGACTTTAACTAAATTCCATTAGAATCACTAAAGTTACTGTGTAATAGCCAGCTTATCAATGGAGAATGATTAGCCTGACTTGCCTTTTTTTGGTTTCTAATGGTAGAAAACATCATTAGCCTGAAGCTATGTTTCTTGTTAAAAGAAAGACTTTCTGACCATGGCCTGATTTTTTTTTCTAATTATATATGTATATAATCATATTGCCTTTATAGATTATTCAATTTTGTATTACCAGAAAATAATTTAGAGATATAATAACTTTGAAGCTGCTATTCCTGATATTCTATAAATGTGGTATCAGAACATACATATGGACCATATTTCTTGTCACTGGAACTGCCTGAMGGGCTTGAAAAATGAGAGGAAGAGAGATAAGAGATTATTCTTCCAGATTTCAAAAAGCTTTTGTTTGTCTTTTTTGGTACATATTAAATGTGATTTAATTAGTGTTACTGCTATATGCTTTCTTGTCTCTTTGAATTTTATTTTTTCTTTCTGCATTCTGCCTTTTGAAAATTATATGTGGCATACCAGGAGGTTGAGGTTTTAGTCATAATTTTCTCATGTTCATAACCAGTTTTGATTCCTTGTTGTTTAAATCATGGTGTATAGAGTACAAGTTGTTTATTTCAAATTTGAAGCTTTGTCCCAGGTTTAAATGTCTAGAGTGTTGTCCTTCAAATATATGGAGACTAGTAACTAGAAATGGGAAAAATAACACTGTATAAACTATGGTACTCATGTGGCACCTGCCATAAATGTGAGTTACTTCTGTATCACAGACATTTACTTTGCTTTGGAAATAACACGTGCTTTCTGTGCTGTGCAAGCTGACATATTGAATTTAGTTTTGAACTTAACTTCTTCTCTGGAAATCATGAGTATTCAGTGGTGCCGATACCTAAGATTAGTGATAGTGGTCACAGAATCATTAAGGTTGGAAAAGACCTCCAAGATCATCAAGTCCAAGCTTCAAACAAACACCACCACATCAACTAAACCACAGCACTAAGTGCCACGTCCATCTGTTTCTTGAACTCTTTCAGGGAACACTCCACCACTTCTCTGGGCAGCCCATTCCAGTCGCTGTCGACCATTTCAGTGATGAAATTCTTCCCAATGTCTGACCTGAACCTCTCCTGGCAAAGCTTGAGGCCRTTTCCTCTTGTTGCCTGGGAGAAAAGGTTGATACCCACCTGGATACAACCTCCTTTCCAGTAGTTGTAGAAAACAATGAGATCACCCCTCAGCCTCTTTCTACACTGAACAACCCCAGCTCACTCATCTGCTCCTCATAGGACTTGTGCTCCAGACCCTTCACCAGTTCTATTGTTTTTTTTCTGAATACTCTGCAGCCCCTCAATGTCTTTCTTGTAGTGAGGGGCCCAGAACTGGAGACAGCACTCAAGCTGTGGCCTCACTGTTGGAAAAATAAAGCAATTTTTTACAGGTTCAATTAGTTTGTAGCAGAGGTGGAGGTGGTATCAAACCTGACTGATTTGCCCTAAAATCAGCCTGTCAGAGAGTACAATCAGCCCATTTTCAGGGAGTTGCCTACGTACTAAWAGGATGTAAAAATTTTATAGTACTGTGAATGTTTGGCGCAATCCATAGGACGATTTCTAGGGCAAGATGCATTCTTCACATTCTTACGTGTCACTGCCATAAAGCTATCATTTATCTCTTCTTTTTAAGAATGTATGTACACTTTTGTTTCTAATTCCATTAATGATTCTGCCACCAAGATAGTCATTGTTTCAGYAGGAAGATATGATTCAGTATGGATGTTTTTGTATTTATTACACATGTTCTTTTTTTTTTTCACTGGATGATGAAGGTAATGCTTAAGCATTGGATATATTTAAATATAAAGACCCCTAGACTGGAGAATAATATTTTATGTTTTGTGTTCTTGTGGAATTTAGGCTATGTGAATTTGATCAAAGTTATCTACCTTGGTGTTGTAACAGCAGTCTTAATAATAATAAAAAAAAGTTGCTACAAGACTGTCCCTCACAGTCCCCATCTTCTCCTGTGCACCAAGGACTTTTTAAAGTTTCTCTGTATCTTTCAAAAAAATGAAGACACCCTACAGACCTTAACATTCAAAGACTATGGCAAATTATATGTACTGTTGTGTTTCATAAGGTTAAAAAGAGTTWAAAAAATTCCCATAAATTCCTGTTACACTGTATAGACCTTTCTACTATCAGATGATAAGCCAAGTTTTCAGGCTCTTAGCCCCATGCTCAGTTGAATGGCTGTGTTAAAATATCTTGATGCATGTCATAGAATTCAAAATACCAAGCTAGAAGATTTAACATTTATATGTAATTTGTAACTGAAAATTACTCAGAATRCTAGAATTCCCTCATTAGAAATTGCATCAATAATCAAAGTAATGATCTCTGTCCAAAAATTGTTCAAAAGAATAATTAACTTCATTAAATTACAAGTTTTAATTGTAAAAAGTGTTAAATTGTAAATTTAAACAAGTGTTAGTTGATAGTTTTAACATCCTGCACCAAGAAACTGATACTTTGGTTGCTTTTTTTGTTAGGGCACTGTGACATAAAGAGTTTGGGTGTTCTAAACTTTGTGCAGGAGATGTGCCTGTTTATAAATAACAGACAATTACTCAGTTGAATAACTTGTCTCAACATAGAACAGAGGTGACAACCTGGGAACACATCAAAATGACGTAAGAAACAGCATATTTTTCTTTTTAAGTAGATGAGGTGAAACAGAGGGAACATTTTACTCCATTTTACTCTGTCTTTACATTCCCTAACTTTCTTCTTACGTAATTTTAGAGATTCTAAGTCTCTCACGTGTTCCAGAAGATACGCTGAGGACCAGATGGCGTTTTCCCAGGATGAAATGAGAATAAGCTTTATTCAATCAAATGGATAATCTAAACATAGAAGTTTTATTTCTGCCACAGCTCTTCAGCCTACTGCTAAGCTGGGCTCGACTTGGGAACTCTGTTATGAGGTTTGTAAAGACCTTTTGATCTTCATTATCAGAGCAAGTAGAGTAATGATCAAGCCTTTCCTTTTTGTTTGAATGATATTCATAGATGCTGCCTGCCCCTCTTAGGAACCATGATACAGACACATTCAAAAAAGTACACTAAAAGGGTAATTCAGGGGCTTAAGCACATACATTAATAATTTGGTAGGTTTGTGAGTAGAGAAGAAAAGTGTCTGTGTTTACCCTACATCTAAAGCAGGAATCGTAAATTTCCTACCAAAGTAAACTTACGGTATTATAAAAATGATAATGAAATTTTAGAAATAGCTGTTGTGTTTTTTATATATTTTGCTGCATGTAACAATATTACATACCTGCAACTTTCTTAGCTGTGAGGTTGTGAAGATCCAAACCTCATTTTGACTAATGCAGGTGACCAAAACTAGATGGCAAATTTCAAGTATCTTAATGTGTTCTGCATTGCTTTGTCACTCTTCTATCTAGAAGAGTATCACTCTGCTTTCTTTAATTATTTGGTTTATAGGACTTCAGAAAAAAAGAACTAAATATTGAAATCAGACTGTGATCAATTAAAGAGCATCAAAATGAAAATTGGAGAGGAAGAAAGAAAGTAGGGCAGAGGGGAAGACAATATACTATGTTACTTATAGCAAGAACAAAAAGACCTTATCTGYCTGCCCTTGTACTTCCTTTCCTGAATAATTTAAAGCAATAAAGTATRACAGCCAAAATGTTATATCGACTATCTGAGTTAAAGTGGCTAAATAGAAAATCTTGGCGTAATCAATATAAGTGAACTATTAAGCTGAGAAGGGTCTTTCAAAGTCATTGTTTATTAAGCCAAAGTACTGCTGTATGTAAGCTCTCTGTTTTGTATTAATGACATTTATTTCATATGGCATCATTTTCCAAGGATCGGATATCAGATATAGCTTCAACTCATAAATCTATCATTTACTATATTTTAAAAAGTTCAGTTTAAAAGTTCTGACATGATTTGAGAACCTGCTGATTTTAACTTGTATTAGTTTGCTTCGCTCAAATGATCCTTCCACGACTTATCTTCTACTTTTTCTAGATGAATGTAAATTAAGCCTAAAATCTTGGATAGATGCACTGCAGAAATTCTTCTTATTTCCTAGTAGTAGCACGACACTAAAAATTTTATAATTGTATTCCTCTGGAATAGGTTACGTCATGTGTTAAATTAAGTGTGATAAAAATGTTGCAGGTATATAATTAGAAATATAATTGCTTCAGTGCACACCTGTCTAAAAATGTATTTGCCTTAATGATGTATATAGATGTACCTAGTCTACCAATCTGCTTTTTTCCTCATAATTGGATCTCCTGCAGCTTAAACTACRGCACATTTTATATTAACTTTTCCTAAGCTAGAGGGTAATATGGACATGGRTGATGGAAGCCTATTTCCACTGGTTTAGATGAGGTCTATTGTTTTTGCTGAACACKGAAAATAACCCCTACTTTGCTTTGATATTGAGATTGAAAAGTGCATGTGGAATGCAGGATAACGACCTTCTCATGCAGAAGAGTGCAAAAGTGTTCTAAAAGACATGAGAAGAACACTTTTGTGTGAGAGAGCAAATAAACAAAACATTTTGAAATKATGCACTTCAGAGCAGTTCAGAGCAAATATCAAACAAAATGGTAAAGGATTGAATGTTGCTTTAAATCACAATAGCAGAACAGGTGAGGTAGCATATAATACTTACAACTGAAAGTGGAAGTGTATATCTCTCCAATTAAGTCAGTAGTACGGGTTTGGAAACATACACCATTTGTCACCATTGATTCCAATTAAACTCAGGGGTTCTCATTGTAAAGAATGGTGAGTAATCAATGAGCAATTAAGAGAAGAAGACCTTGGAAGTAACTTATTGTACTATATATGGTATGGAAATGTGCAGGCACATTGCCATTAAACCACTTACAACCGTGATAACATGCTGCAGGTGACATAATTTGTTGCTCTTTTAGCCTAGACTGTAGTGCAAATAAGTTAAACTTCTTAAATTCCTGGGAAAACAACCAACATCTCTCTGTAAATCCAGGTCTGGAGCTTGCTAGTTTGTTCCCTGTAACTGGCCACTATGGCTCCCATCTTTGTTATTAGTAGCTTAGAAAAGATAAATCAGGTCCTCAAAGATCACGTAAGGTTAAAGTTATTAAAGGCAGAAAATATGTCAATACAGGGAGTGCAAAAGGTGAATTTCAAGAAAATTGTAGCAGAAGGTTCAAATATATTAATTTGCCCTTATATGCTGTACTTTTTATTCCAGGACTGAGGAAAGGAAGTAAGGTTAAATGAACTTCTRGCAAGCATCATTCATGCAAACATGATTTGCATAATAATTAAATTTTTTTTGTCAAACACAATATTTCTTTAAAAGGCATCTTGTCACCTAAAAACATCTTTGTCATGCTGCCTCTCTGTAATCTTGTTCAATTAATATATTCCTTTTTTTTTCTTCTTTTTAATTGCTTCACGAACACCTAATTAGTCTTGTTCATGATTTTGCTTGTTGGAATTTGTAGCTGTGGGGTCAGGGGCTGTTTCCTCTTGAATGTGTAAATGTGTTCCCAGGCAACATACACACATGTATGGAAAATAAATATAAATAATACATAAATATATGTATTTATCAACATAGTTTGGATTTATCATCTTGTCACTTTAACTATCTGAATTAATTTAGAAAGTTATTCGGCAGGGTTACGTTGTATGACTAGGGACTAATTAATGACTGGAAAACCACTATGCTGTCTGTATGGCTGGACACCTGTATCTTCTCTATTTTCTGATTTGTATATTGTTTTTCATGTTACAGCATTATGTAGCCTGAAAATTATGTTCCTGTGTATACCCTACCTGCCATAGTTATTAAACTCCAAATCTTGCAATGGACAAAAAGGAGAACATACATTAAATGTAAAACAAGGAAATGTATTGTTCATTGCCTTAAAATCCTAGCAGATTTTGCTAAAATTAAACAACGATATTACATTTAGTCCAGTTGAAATTATACTAACAGTTACTGTCCAAATTAATATCAAATAGATGCTGTTATTAATAGGTTTTAAATGGCTATATGAAGTTTTTTGGTCATCCTTTTGTTGCATCTAAATGAGTCAGAGTGTGGTTGTCAGGATCCAGAATTCAAAAAAGGATGGAATTTGAAGCTGGTGATGATATTTTCCCCTCCTTTTGAAGGATTATGTATTTTTTCTTGTCATTCTAATATCTGCTTCAGGTAGTTTAATGTTTTCTAAAATGATTTGCGTCTYACTTTTTTTCATTGGTCTGCAACTCTATGATATATCTTAATTTACAATACATAGTATATTTTATRTAGGTGAGAGATTTGTTCTTTGTTTTGGGGCTTTGCTCCTTACTCGAACAATAGGTTTTGCACACCTCTGAAGTCTGTGTTTCATTGGTGACCAATGAGATGCTGACAGTCTTGGGAATCCAGTGTTACTCTTTCACTTCGTTTTTAAGATCTTTTTATACATGAGAGAAGATATTTCCTTTTCTTGATATTCTCAGACCATCAAACTACAATGACAATAATTTTTTTTATGAAAAGTTCTGATAATATATGTTAATGGAGTTTACCACTCTCAGTTTATATGCTACCCAGCTGAAAGAAAAAAAAAAAGTTTGTAATGATAAATGCAAAGGCTGGGKTTTTTTTGTTTGTTTAGGTTTTTTGTTAATTTGTTGGGGTTTTGTTTTGTTTTTTTGTTTTGGTTGGTTGTATTTTGTATTTTTCTGTGTGTGTGTGGGTTGTTTGTGTGGGGTTTTGTTTTTTGGTTTTGGGTTTTGTTTTGTTTTTGTTTTTGTTCTGTTTTTTGTTTTTGTTTTCCCTTCAGAAATACCTCCTATGCTATTTGGGAAATATACAGGGTTTTTTTGTCACACACTTTTTACTGGATTTGTTCCTTTTCTTTTTTTGGTTGGTATTATTATTATTATT
>QVAJ01000004.1:4117485-4163637 GCA_003546035.1 Mixornis gularis | reverse complement strand
ATTTTTGGGGGGGGATTGAGACAAACCAATATGAACATGTTACAAAGCATATAAAACATTGAAAACCAAATTTCTGCACTGCTACATTCTGTCTTCCTATTGAAGGCTTCTGCCCCTGTGGCTGAAATGAATGAGACAGTTCTGTGTCCAGAACCTCAGGTCACTGATTTGTGAATTCCTTCTTAAGAATTACCACCGAAAATGTGTCCTAATAGCAGGGGCTGTTTAATCATGGTGGCTGTGAGATGAATAGTACACTTACAACTTCAGCAGCTCTGCCCAAGAGCAGGGGATGTTTTGAAGCCTTTGTCACTTCAGTACCACTGATGTCTCTCCAGGTCTCCCTGGAGTCAGGACTTCAAGTCTCCAAACTTGGACGTGAAGAAGATCCAATGAACCAGAGATAAGAACACGTGCAAGGTCCCTGTGGATGCTGCATTGAAGTCAAGATTGGAATAAAAGAGGTTTATTTTGGGCAGGTTGCCATTATTCTTATGTGAATAGAAGCAATTTTTCTGAACATTTTCTGAACTGTGGTGGGGATTCTTGTTTTGATTTTGTTCTTCCACTATAATTGCTACTCTTATTCTTAATTCCTACTTGTAATTTTAAACATAATTTTTTGCTTTCTGTGGGAATATTTTAACAGCACAGAATATTGTCATTTTTCTGCCTTTACGTTTAGTAAAAAAAATAAACAGTGAATCAAAAGTGAAAATTGTATATCTTCTACATACAGAAGAAGAAGACATAAAATATTATTTTATTCTTCATGAATAAAATAAGATTATTCTTTGTTCTTAATGAGAGGAGAATATTATTCTTCATTTATTCTTCATGAGAGCACTGTAGATCTTATGAATTGTTGTCTTATGCTTTGATATTATCAACAGTTGGTGGTTGTTAAGCAGATTAATCAGATGATGGTAATGTTCAAAAATCCTATTGCAAATAGTATAAATCACATATAGAATATTGAAAATTATATACTTATGGCCATTTAAGCTGCAATTAAAAAATAATCAAATTATCCTAAGCAAGCAGGTTTAGTAAATAGAAAAACACATTAAGCTTGATTTTCTTTTAGTTTTCCTTCTTTAATAAATTATGCTAGAGCATTAAAATATCCCCTGGGGAAAAAGTACTCTAGGTTATTAAAGAATAAAATTATATTTCAAAGTTTTATATCCATGGCATATGAATATCTAGATGGAAGATAAACAGCTTTTGAAAAATTGCCTGAAAAGAGCAATCCATCATGTTTAGGGAGAGTTTTCTTCCAGTTTGCTGTGCTAGTACTTTTGCTATAGTGTCAGTGGTTTTAGGAAAAATGGAATTGCCTAGAGATATTCTTTCATCATGGTAGAAATTTCAGCCAATCTAAGTGCTTTTAGAATATGAGCGGAGTGCAGTTAATTCTGAGGAAAATATTTTCTCCTCATYGCACTTGTAACTATTATGTGAGGCTCTGTAGTTCCAGTTCAGATATCCTTCTTACTTCTACCTAGGGCTGAATGCAAAAATAGGGCCTTCAAAAGTTTAAATCCATTAAATTAGCCAAATTAAATATGAACTTCTCYTCTGTTTTTGAGTCTTTAGTCCTCTCAGAACTATGCAATGCTTCTGTACTTTTGTGCTGCACTCCTCATCTTCCCCCCTCTTCTGAGGTTTAATGACTGCCCAAGCTATCAGGACACCATAGTTCTCACTTTAATCGGCTCCAGATTCAATAAAGATTGCTGAAAATGATACTCAACAAGGCTTAGTGAACATTGCCTGACCTCCAGAGAGAACTTGAGTCCTAGCTCCTCACAGTGAGGTGTGCTTGTGAAGAAGGAAAATGGCAAGCTGAGTATTTCTGACTCCCTTCCCCACTCTGGAGGTTAAGTACCCAAGCCAGGCCTGCACATCTTATCCTACCCAAGCCATAGCCCCAAAGCTCAGGCCTTGGGAAATAGTGGCCTGTTTTGGGTTGCTTCCCTCATTAATTATTAGAGGATAATTAAATATTTTCCCAGGGAGCTGAAAATCCCATTGAATGTATCTCTCAGCTACAAAGGAATCAGACCTTGCTGCACATAATTTAAAGCATTAACTTTAAAATATATTTGAAGGATTTGAGATGAAATGTTGTACAAGAGAGTGTGAGGTGATGCACTTTAGCATTAATAACAACATTTCTGCAGTAAGCCCCTCAAAGGAAGAGAGGTAAAAAATAAGAGTGTAAAGAGTAGATCAAACTCACAGACACAGATTTGATACTGAGAGTATCTGCAGTGATTCAACCGTGAAAATAGCCAACTAAAATCTAAGTGATGTCAGAAGAGGTATKTAGAGTAAAGAAGGAAAAAGTTACTATAATAATGTTATCATCTAGCCAGTTATGTTCAAGAAAGATAAACTGAACATCTGAGTACGAGACAAGATTGACAAATCTCCCATTAGACTAGACAGCCTACAAGTGGGGAGCAGAAATTATTTTCCTTTTATTTATTATTTTTAATGCACAATGCAGGTAAGATATATTTGTTGCTTGCAGGTATCTTGGAACAGTATGACAAAAGGATAGAGGATTTATGGAATTAAGGACAATCTTTTCATGAAAACAGAAATGTATGYATTTTATTTGAATTAAACTTGAATCTGTGGTTCCTTGAAAGCAGGAGATTTGCAGGTAGCTCAGGTTATATAAGTGGTTGTATATTGGATGATCTGTTAAGCTCTGGCATCAACCTCTCCCTAGTCATCCACAGGGGGAAAATAAGCGAAGTTTCTAAATTGTAAGAACTCACATTTTCTCATGAGTCTTACTGAGAAAGTGATCTACAGGATTAACCACCTCAATCCCTCTACTGTGTTTCCAAAAAGTTCTGCAGCTCAGTAACAGGCTGTGCAGCTTGTTCTTGCTCATCTCATTATGGTCTGAGAAACAATATTTCARGTTAGATACTTCCAGCTCTTTCAGACCACTTAGAAGGTTTCTGGGACTGTGTATGGGATGTCAACTCGGCAACTTCAAGCCCAGGTTTTTCTGATGCCCATCTAATGGAGGCCAGCTAATGGAGGCTTAGACTTCTGGGGGCTCAGTTCAAGGCTGAACAGTTTGAGACCAAACTGTAGGAAAGATAAGTGTGTATTCCAGAGATATGGCCATGATGATAAGCCTTCTTTATATGAATCATGGGTTTGGGAGTCTTTATCTGGACACTAGAGAGTAAAATGCTGAGCTTTTCATGGGTACCTATGGAAAGAGTCACTAGAGRTATTTCTTTCCCCACCTGCCTACTTTAGTAATACAGTAATTTAGTAGATCAATAGATCACAAGTACGTAATARGCATCATTCCTGGGCACTGAAATATGATCACCAACATTTTTAAATGCTCTGAGTGTTTCTTGCATGCTTYTAKCCTTTCTCAGTACTTTCCCAAAGCRTGCTGAGACAAAGCCAACAACTGGCTCTGTGACAGCCCTAGTTTTGAGTGGCAGGGTAGTTAGATAAATGCATTCCATGCCATTTAACATTCATACCTAGGACCCTTRCTGGCCAAATTTAATTTACTAGAGYRAGCCTTAGAGATTTTCTAGTAGCACCTGACACTCAAGATTAGTTAAAGGAGAGTCATTTAGCTCTCAGTTCCCTGAAAACAATAATTTGCTGTCATGTTAGTTGCTCTTAGCTGTCTGAGCCAACTCCATGGTGCTGGTAGATATGACACCAGYTGAAGAACCAGCAGAAGATCTGCAATTATTTGGAGTAGCAGTGGGAACATGGACAAGATATGCTGGGACAACTTACAGGATGGTGTTTTGTTTAGATAACTCAATCTCWCCTTTATCACCTCTGTTCCCAGTCACACCTAGGGTGCAATGGTGTGAAGTTTAATATTGCTGATTAGGTCAGGGATAGGACACCTTGGTAATGTCCAGGTAAATCAGAGTGGTCCAGCCAGTGGTCCATGCCAGATCTCATATATGGGCAGTGTTCCAGGGCTGTATATATAATTTCTATATCATSTGGGCAAGCTGAAGTATTTGTCTACAAGAGATGTCACTAACAGCATTACTACATGTTATGTAGTAATATACATGCTCATATGTGATGTAAAACAGAAAAGTGGTTGGGTTGCTCTAGGACAGGGGTTGGGAAATGTGGATTTATCTGAGAGAGACAATACTTCCCTTTTCACCACCCTCAAACTGATTTAATCAGTTCATTTTCCACTATCTGCAGAAACCCTGTAAGACATCATACCAATGAGAATGCTCAAGGGTTAAACATCACAAGTTAAGTTAAAACTTATTTTTATAGTTACATAAGGTTTTATTTACATAAATCCTGTTGCTTCAAGATTTATGGTAGAATGGATGAGACATATATTAATTTGTATTTCTATCCTTTTTCGTGTTGTCATTGATGGTRCAATTCTTAATTTGTGTTTTTCTAAGCAGTGCAGTTGCATTGACTATAGCAGCGACACCAGCTGGTGTGCCAGGGTGAAAAATATGTTTTCCTATTTTGGCTTTGTCTGAGTAAGGCTATATAAGCAATTGTATTCTTGAAGCAGATTTCATAACAGCTGCTTCCAACTCTAATTCTTTCTTTTTCCATCTGTCTTCTCCTAATTCTGCTATTAGAATGGCTAACAGAACCTCAAGGGTGCTMTGAGTTTCTGAAAAAATTGGGCAATCTCTAGCAGCATCTGAACAATGAAAGCCCAAAGTTGCACTTGAATTTAATTCTACTTTCCTGCTCTAAATAAAGACCTGGGGGAAATGAGAGCTGCACAGGTGCTTTGTGTGAAAAACACAGACTTAAAAGAAGTCTAAATTTGGATTAAAAAGCAAAATAAAAGTTTATTTTTAACTCTGTTAAATGAAATTAACACCACCTGGAACCTGACTGACTCATCTAAAAAAAAAAATCCTTCTATTAAATTCTGTCTTCAACAGCTCTGTTTCAAAAAAAAAGAAAAAAAAAAAAATCCAATACATGTTTTAACTTAGGTCACCACACCTTCTTAGTGCTACAATAAAGAAAAACTGCTATATCTTCAGAAAATGCTCAACATACCCTACAGACATTTTAAAAATGGAGGTTCTCATAAATTAACCTTTCTTGCAATGTGCTATGTARCCTACAGATTTACATTTTCCCCATCACTTAGAACCTATTTTCAGTTTTTAATAGAGTAATATTTCTTGATGGTTTCATGGTGATCAATTTTTTTACTGAGGCTGGCAGTCTGTCACAAGTAAGATGTGCCCCCCAGGACTGATACTTAGCTCCACGCTGTTCAGCACCCTCATAAATGATCTGGATGATGGGAATGAAACGCAGCAAGTTTGCTGACAACACTCAGCTGAGCAGTGGGGTGGATGTGCCAGAAGGGAGAGCCATCTCAGAGAGAGACCTGGACTAGAATGGTAGCAATAATGGTACAAAGTTTGACAARGACAAGTGTAGTCATGCACCTGGGGTGACATAACCAAACAGCCCAGTAGAGGCTGGGATCTGTGTGACTCTAGGGGAGTCCTGCTGAAGGYGACCTGGAAGACAAATATGGCAGCTGTGAGTTGCTGCAGCAGCAGTGACATATTGGATCCTGGGGATACAGGGGCATGCCTGGCAGAAGTAGAGACAAGAGCATCCCACTGTACTCAGCACTTGTCAGGCTGCACCTGTGTTGATTGCCGAGGCTGGGAGTGTCCCAACTTCAGAGACAGAAAGATGAGGCCACCAGCAGCARTTTAAGGGAACAAACTCTTTTATTCAAAAATCTGACTCCCTTTATATACATTTGTACAGAGGTCAAGAGATTGGCTACACAGGTTGTCACCTCTCTAACCTGGGTGGTGGACATCACCATCAACCATTTCTTCTCTCAGAGGAGAACTATGTAAACATTCTAAAAATACACATTGTTTACATGAAGCTGCGTGAGGATTTGCAGCATGAAGACAGAAGGCAGAAAATTCAGGGCAACACACCTGGATTGCTGTGCCTGGTTATGTCCCCAAAATTCAAGAAAGACACTGACAGGAGAGGGTCCAAAGGAAGCCCATGAAGGTGACCCAAGGGTTGGAGAACCTGCCCTATGAGACAAGAGTGAAGAAATTATAGTTTTTTTTTCCCTGGAGAAGGCCTAGWAGAGGACCTCATTCATGGTATTTCAGTCCTTAAAAGGCAGCTGCAGAGAGGACAGAGGCTCTCTTTTCACAAGGAACCTCCTGGAGAAGATACGGGGGAATAGATGCAACTTGTACAGGGAGAGGTTTTGTCATGATACAAGAAAGAATTTTTTTACAGCAAGACCAATCATTTAATGGAACAGCATCCCCAGGAATGTGTTACACTGGAGGTTTTCAAGGTGCTRTTGGACAGGGTGCTAGATAATCTCATCTAGGGTCCCTTTCCCCCAAAAGCTGGATCAGATGATCATTAGAGGTCTCTTTCAGCTGGAGGTGTTCTATAGTTCTGTCACATCTACCAAATGGAAGGGCAAGGAAAAAGCAGCATTTTAGGAGACAGCCTCAGTGCTTATTTCAGTAATACTAACCATTTAATAACTTTTTCTACTGAATTATCTGACTAATATCCGATATCACCTTTCTTCAGGGTAAGTAGCAAGGTACTGACAAAGGGCGACCATACACTAGCACTACTACTGACTTGCTCTTTACCAGCAGCAGAAACTTTAATTTTTTCTTCACTGATACCTGAAAGGGAGAGAACATCTCTCAAAGGGAAGTACCTCCTACATGCATAGTTTGTTCTTTTTCTGCCTCCTGGCTGATTGTTACTAATTTTGCTGATGAAAAGAAGTAGCAACGGGAAAAGTTTGCAATTTGAGTTTAACRTAAAAATAGCCTTTTTTTCAGCCTTGTAAAATGTGAGATTGACAGAGTGATCTGCTCAGATCTGTTGCTTATTTACAGTGCATGCATCCTATCTATTTGCAGCAAAATCACTGAGGTATGAGAACAGTGATCTCTCAACATCTTCAATTATTTTGTATTAGTCTTGTCTCCTTTCTAAGTGATATGTCCAATTTACCCAGGCTTCATTCATCACATCCATGGCTCTTGATAGAAATATCCCATTCTACACATTTTTAAAGCTCACTATAACCACAAATAATTTTTTAAAAATTTTAATTATTTTTTCAAATCCAGTCAACAAATATATGCGTACATACTTTTCTGCAAATATGATAACCAAGACATTTATTTATGATMCTGTTTTATATTAATTSTCTTCCCGATATTAAGAACATTTGRTGATATATAATATGAAATCTGAAATATTTSGTCCCATTCTTTTCTGCAAAAGATTGCCTCTTTTTTATAAGTCTAACAGTAATAATGGACATTATTTTTGACTCAAAACTGGGAAGGAAAWAATTTTTTCATATGATGTTAAACACAAGGAATATAAATCATCTTGTAGTAGTGAGAATAAGGAAGATCAGTCATGCTCCCTGATGGGAAAGGAAACAAGGGAATTGCATTTTAGTCTATTCTCCATGGAATATTTAATATCAGACTTCAACACTTTATAGACCTGAAATTCAGTGCATCATTTTAATTGTCTCCTGACAGCGTTGGGAAAAACTGATTAATAAATTATAWAGTACTTAACTTTCTCACAAAGAAAATTCATTCTCATATGTAAAGTGTTGACATAAATTGCATTTGGGTATTTTTTATGGAGTAATTATTCTGTTGGTTTTTAGTAAACTGACATCAGATTTAATCTTTTAGGATGACATTCATTTTGTCTAATTTTATTAATCTAAAAACTAAATAAATTGTCTAAAGAAATTGTCTGGGATTCTTGAACAGCCAGTTGACAAAGAGACATGTAGTCTCCAAAGCAGATTTATACTTGTACTTTAAGTTTGCTTAAACTGTAATTTAGAAAAAAAACCCATCAATTTTTCTATTAATGTAGCTGTTTATAGCACTGGAAAAGCCTAAATTAAAGCTATGATCTAATAAAAGTTTGTTGATGTCTGAGGTTGCAAACAATTCCATCTTTTGTCTTCACATAAGCAATCATTTGATCAGCAAGAAGAAAATGACTGCATTTAGTTTATGTGCCTTTTCTGATACTCTCAGCACAATGAGATAATTTTACAGGCCTTACGTCTTTAATTTTCAAAGCAAAATCTAATTTCACTTGACAACAAAGCTTAGCATGTCTGTGACTGATCTGATGTTAGATGCCTGTGTGAGGATGTTATTTTCACAGGAATGTCTTTAAATGTTTTTCTGTAAATTTGTGCCAAGGTGATAGGCTGATTTACAAGAACTATTGTCATATATTTTCGGTGATTCAAAAATGTCTAAAGAGGGTTTATTTATGCTTGCAATACATGCTATTCTAATATGACAACAATAGAGGCCACTATGGTTCCAGAATTCAAAATCTCAAGAAATCTATAAATTACTGTTTTATAGAGAACAAAAACAACAACAGTGATTTTCAGGTAATGTTTGCCTTTTAAATTCTAGTAAAACATTAAATAAATATGTCTTGATGATTGTAAATACTACTTGCTTGAAAGTAGATTAAATTCAGTGAGAATAAGATTTTGTTTAAACTGGTTTAGAAGTTTAGAAAACATTAGATAGGAGGATTAGGACATTAGTATAAGAATGAATTTACATTTGGAGGTGCTGGGGTGTCTCTACAAAGGTAGAGAAGTTAGCATCATTACTTCTACCTCTGCTGTATTGAAAAATGTAATTTGACATTTATTCTAGTTAATAGTGATTCAGAGCCTGCTAGTGGATATGTGGTAGYGGAGTGGTTATTTTGTTTTGTTTTGCATTCTAACTTTATTATTAGATCTTGCAAAGAAGCAATGAGTCATTATTATAGTTAGGCTATTAAATGCATAAGTAGATATATGTCCATGTTTTCACTGAGATTTTTTTGACACTTCCATGAAAACTCTGAAGTATTAGCTGTGTGTTATTCTAAGCACTAAACTGGTAGAATTAAAGACCTCTCAGGGATTTCRTTAAGCTTTGCTTATTTTCTGTTTGTTTGGTATTATTATTCTGTGGTTTGGTATTACAACTCACAGTTTCTGAGCACAGCTATAGGAAACAAGTAGAGYGGTGGAAAATTGTTCAATATATGTCAGACTGCCCAGTAATTAAATATGTTTCTTTTAAAAYGCATCATCGTCATTTGAATGGTTGTTTCTTTTGGAATTTGTCTGATAACTGTGTGTGCTAGGCTTGACCTAAAATACAAACTGATGCTTGTCCACTTAACATGCTCCATGGGGGAAAGGCTTAAATTTCCTCAGAGCTCCAATAAAGGCAGTGATGCTTGATACGGCCACAAGCACAGAGAGTAACRGGGACATAGTTGAATTGCTATAACTTTGATGCCTATCAATTTCACCAGGCAAAAGGCCAATTGCTAGAGGAGCTGTCTGAGGGAATACAAGATTTAATGGTGATACTATCAGTAAAAGTGCCGCTCATCAGGTTGGGGAAGTTGCATATTTTTTATTTGGGTGTTGTCCAACACTGAATTAAAGTAATTTTACCCCATGCATTGAAGAGTTATCAGATGCTTGTTGGCCATGTTCAGGCTGAGCTGGATTTAACTGTCARTTTAAAAATGGCAGATTTAAATCCTTGAATTTCGATATCACTTCTGTGTTGTAGCTGATGGATACCTTTAGTTTTGGAAATAACTTCAGTGAAATTCTCTTTCTGCRTTGAACCCATCATGTTATTTCACACTTACAATAGCAGAATCTAGAAAGAAATAGCAAGTTTATCTTGCTTTCTTTGATTGTTCAGTTACAGGTGCTATGGGTGATCATGAAATTAAATATGGGACAAGTCTTAGAGTAGCTGGAAGGCTGTTCTTAATCTTTTAAATTTTCTTTCTAGTGCCTAATGAATTCTTTATTTTTTTCATTCTCTCTATGTATGTCCTCTATGCGATTGTTAGTAGGCTGTTTAACACACTCATACCTACATCTCAGATTTTTCTCACTATATTTGATGTCCACACATACTGACAGAATTCTCAAGCTGAGATACTTTACACGTGGCAAAAGAAGACCTTTGTCAAAAAAGCCACATTTCCTTTGTCAGATCACAGGCTAAGTTGAGAAAAACCTCTTGTTTGCTGTATCTGTCCTAGAGATTTTGCCAACCTGCACCAAGCAGTGTGATTTTATGTCTACAGACTTTTTTTCCAGCATGACTACATTGGCAAAACRTGGTAGTTTCACCTACAGAGTACGTCTGTTCTGCCGTGTTGCAGTTGATTCAGACAGCTTGGGATATGTAGCTCATACCTCATGAGTTTATTCAAATAAMCCAGGATTTGAGGATTTTTCATTTTTTTCTTTTGTTTATTTCTTTCAAATCTGTTGGATAACTCTGGAACAAAAAGTTACCTTGCACAGCAGTCATGATGATAATGGAAGAAMAAAAYAAAAACACAACAAACCAAAAAATAACCCAGGAGAATCTGAACCTTTAACCTTTGTGCAGGTCAAATAGAGTTGGAAATTCCCTCTAGCGACAAGAATTTTATTTCTATATTAGAATATATCTGTTATTTATTTTCCCTTAGGATGTCTCAGTCTAATGTGGTCTTCATCCTGGCAAGTATCAGAACTAAATTCTCTACTCCTGTGGATTGCTGTGGTTGAAAATCTGTCACAGCGGTGTAGCAACAGCACTGTCCCAAAACAGAACAGTTGCAATTCGGAATGCTAACATTAAGACAATTARTCTTTCAGCCCTGTCGTCTGATTCTTCACCTGCCCAGGCTCAAGCATGATGTGAAAGCATCATCTGTAGGGCCAGGTTTGACCAACATCACATCAGTCAGTGTGAACTCTTTTAATGGTTGTCAGCAAGGGGAAAAMTGACAGAGAAAAGGCAATTACAGTAAGAAAAGTGTTGTTTGAAAAATTACTTTTCTATACTGTACTTCTGTGAATGTGAAAAGTACATTCTGTAGTTTGTTAAGTTTAAGAATGGCCAGAAGTGGAAAGATGTTTCTCAAAGCCAGCACCAACTTAAAAAGGAAGCAGATATGAATATTCTCTACTTTCCATTAGAGACAGAAATGAGGGGGACAGAGGAAAAAGGGTTAAACAAAATGAGATGTAGTCACAGGTGGGTAGAAGATAGATACTGAAAGTATTTTTCTAGTCCTGCCATGTGTCAGTTGCTAATGCCTATAGTAAGGCTTATAATATATGCTTATGAAAGCAAGGACTAGAGTGGGATGGCTGTGTTATGTGACATTACATTACAAAACAACACACCAGCCAATTTCTCTATCAGCAGGGATGTAACTCTTCAGTAGCTCAAATTAATGAGGAAAACTTCAAAAATCCAAAAAACCAAAGAAGAGAGGCTTTTCTGGTGGCACTGCAGCAGAAGGAGGCCTTACTTTTTCCTAGTGATSTATTTTGAATATGGATCTGCCATATTTGTACTTTTTTCAGCCCATATCACTGCAGGGATACCACTAATTACTTGAGGTAGAACTTCTACGGAGTAGTGCAACTAGCTTGGAAACTTTATTGTGAGGCTCTTTCATCCTTGAATGGTATTAACAGAACTGACCAGAGTGCCACTCAAGAAGAGTGATAAACCCTCTCCTGAACCTTTTTTGCTAAAATCATGGTTTTCAGGAAGCAAGGGAACTCAGAAGGAGAACAAGGAATAAGAAACTGAGAATGATTAAAAAAAAAAATCCAGTCCAAAAATAAGGCTATTTGTGTCAGATATCCTGTTTTTGTTAGGGAGGTTTGGGCTGTGTTAGCAATTCTACCACAGTCTTTCGAGCGCCCTGAATATAGTAACAGAGTTAAACCTTGTCACCTTTAAATGACATAGTTCAGTTGAATGCTTGTAAGGTGAACAGTTCATTGCAGCTGTAATGCAACATTCTGATGCTCTTGAGGCGAAGATCAATAATTAATGTTCCACTAGAGACCTTAATGGCACAATTACCATCACACATTGTTATGCTTTGCAATGACATCTCTCATACCACTAATAACTTATAAAAGCGTAATAGTAATAATACTTGAAGGAAGCAAGCTGACCAAAAGAAACCCCTCAGTATCCTCTCTGCTTTCTCCCTCTTCCCATGAGTGGATGTTTGTATCTGTGATGGGGATCCCAAGGCAAAGTAAGCATTAGGTAGYGGTTATTATAGAACACTGGGTAAAATGGTGTGTTGAGTAAGAACAGAAACAAGTGTGCRTTATGCCATGTAAAGTCAGCACAATCTCACACAGAAAACATGCACGGTGTGCTGTCAGGCACATTTGCATCATGCAGACCTTACAGACTTAGGTGGATATGTTCTCAAATGATAGGCAGGATCTCAAAAGCTCAGTCATTGAACATGCAGAAAGTAATAAATCAGCCAACTCCTTTCAGGCACTCTTTTATTTTTTTAGGAAGGATTTAGTTCTTGTTGTTTCCTTGACAACGAATTTCCATTGTATCAAATGTAGGACAGTACAGACCATTCATCTTTAAAATTTTACCTTTACATGGAAAGTTGAGTCAAATATTAGTAAGAGAATTATAGGGTTTGGAATTCACAAATTGTAACTTTAGCCCAGGGAATCAAGTCCCTTTAGGGCTTGGTGATAAAGGGAGACCATGATGCAAGAAGCAGTTTTGAGTATGTAGAGATAGGCTACTGCTCTCAATCCTTTCAAAACAGGTCCKCTAGCAGTGATTCAGAGTAAGAATTTGATTTTCACCTTTTCATCCTTGCAACATTAATTTTTTTTCCATAAGCATGCAAAACAAATTTTTTAAGCCTCATCGTATCAGCATATTCTGAGGACATACAATTTCAGTGGAATTTTGAACCATCCCCAGACATTCAGCAGAAATGAATGGGTGATCATACATCAATTTCCTACTCTGAGGWCTTGATGTGCTCCATCCTTCCCTATGTATCCTTTTTCTCAAAGGAAATATGGGTGTGTACAGGAGGGGATCTGCAGTGCACTGTGTGAGAGATTCTCTCTGGCATGAGGGATAAGGACTGAAATATGAACACACCTTTTTCCTGCTTTGGACACTGCCAATGCCTCCAGTGGCTTTGCTTCCTCCCTTTTCTCTTGTGCATCCAGCCACCAATAGGARTGATTTGGYCTTTGGTGAAAAATTAAAAACATTTTCTCATGCCAGTATACTTCTGCAAGAAGTTATTTCATTTGTGTACAATTAAAACAAATAACCAGTGAAACTATTCTTTATTGATTAATTCCATCAGACTTATTATGTTATACAAAACACTTCTTATGATGGGTTAACATATCATTTCCTCACACAATAAATGTAGTGAAAACATCCCAAGCTATTCATCCTCACTGTGTTTCTCAWAAGAGGAAAATTGATAAGGTAAATTTTAATTGAGCTATTAATTAGGGAAGTAACGCATGAAAAGGGTCGCCCTAATATTGCAGTTCAAAAGTCAAGGAAAATGTATGGATAGAAAGTTTTAATGAATGTTATTGTAATTCTTTTAAAGTTTGTTTCCTTTTATTTCCTTTTAAGAATTTTTTTTTTAAATTTTGGAAATATTTCCAAAATGCATAATGCATATTTGGATGATGAAACATGATAGTACCCMGGCATTCAATGCCGAACTTTGTCTTTTTCATAGCATATTGACTATGGACCAAAGTGGAATTTCTGCAAGTCTGGGATTCCATGAACTAAACACATAARTATATTGTTGCAGAACATTTTGATCAATGTACCTTATGTTACAGYAGGTGTGTTGGCCCAAAGATAATAAGAAGATCTGGATTTTTGTTCTATCTTTACACAATTTCATGGTAGTATAAACAATACAGGCTTTTGCCCGAGACAATCAGTGCACAGTTAGTATTGAATTTTCTTTCTCTGAAACTTTATATCATATTTAGAATCGTCATTGTAGATTATGTTCTTGCCATTTTAAAAATGCATATAATTTTATTGATATGCATCTAATTTTAATACATACATCAATATAAAATAAAAAATAATGTATTTTAACAAATCATTTAGATCATATGGTGGACTGAATGGTAAAGGAGTGGCAGACAATGCTGGCTGTGTCAGCTACATACTAGTTCTGCACTGCACRTACTCATTTTAAACAGCAACCAATGCCTAATCCATCATTAAATCCCAAAACTGGTATTAGCAACTACAGTGATTAGTACAGATTATAGTGGCAGATAAATTCATTTTGGGACAAAAAAAATAGGGATGCCAATAAAAAATAATATCCCCATGCTGAGGAAGAAGCTACATAATACATATGATAGACTTGTCCCACGATTTGTAAAGAATCTGCTCAGTTCTCCCTCTGTTTTGACAGGTTTTTACAGCAAAGCATCATATCTCTCTCATGCTCTGATTCAGAAGTAATGCAGTTTTCCAGCCTCAGTACTTAAGAGTTCCTCTTCTATTTCAGTGCCAGCTCAGTAGCCAGACCTTGGCACAATTCCTGTATTTTCTGTGTTTAATAACTAAAAGAGGACTTAGCAGCCATTGGCACATCTATGCTATTATGGTGGAAGGAGTGGACAGAAGAAGTCAAAGGACATCTGCTATCTAATTTGGGGTATTTTCCTGTCAGAGACTCTGCAGGAAGAAAGAACTCACAAATGCTGCCTGAGTAAATTGAAAAAAAAAACAACTGTTTTCCAATGTAATCAAAAGATCAGCAGCAGGTTTTCCTCTCTGTCACATTTTGCATTGCTCTAAGAAAAAGAACAGGCCTTGGACTAAGTCTAACCTAAAATAAGTACTTGAATTTCTCACATAGCTGGTACAGACTTTAGAGGCCAGCAAAGGCCAACTGAATAGAAGGTGCTTATACAGGGAACAAATAGCTTAAGAWGGCCTTTTTCAGCTGGCATCTAGAGTATAAATGCTGTTAAGAGATATAAGACTAGATCCTTATTGACACTAACACTAATGAAAATGTGGGAAAAAACCCAGCCTCATTTCCCCTGGATTTCTGTGTTTACCTAGGGGTTATCACTGGTTTAATCCTGTGCCTTTCCTCTTAAGAAAGCAGCGATGATATAAATAACATAAATTATGAATAGCTATGTATCAAGGTGTTGAAATGAAATACAGAATGGTCCATTCRGAAAAGAAACATATTATAACAAGTGCTGAATCATCTTTCATTTTCTGTAACAGGAACTGAAATATTGCTTCCTTTAGTATTACTTGTTCTGAGGCATCTCAAGAATGACATCTCAAGCCCTGTACCATAGTCTGGGAAACATGGTCTTTTGTTTAGTCTTAGAAATGAGATTTCGCTTGTTCTACTTGGTTTGATTTTTGTAATGGCTTTGTTATTGACAGTGACAACACACTTTTATTCACCAATTTACAGTCTTTTTGTACAAACTGAAATATGAAACATTTAAGAGAAGATATTTATATATATTCTAGATTCCTTGATTGGATAAGAGTTTGATATAAGGCTAGACAATATCAATAACCTTCATGTCATAAAAAAGTGGTGAATGTATTTCAAAATATCATGTAAAAGATTACTGACATTTGTCCTCAGGTTTAGGTACTAGGAGACAAGAAAAAAATAGTAATATAATGGAGATAAAAAGTAGTAGAGGTTATCTTGTCAGAAGAGAACTTATACTACARTTGCACTCAGATGAGCAAAGTAAAAACATACGTCCTTAAATGAAGAGTCTGAATGTCATTTCTCTCAACTGCTTTTGTTGAAAAGCAGCCCTGGTCTTGAAAAACAATCAACAATTAATTGTGATGAAAAGTTATTGATAAAGAGACTTAATTTCCTAGAGGCCAGCTCGCATTCTGCTTGGGGACTGAAACTGGGGCTACGACATCTACAAACAGAAGTACTAAGGTTTTTAAGCCTATTGAATCTTGAACATAGGGTCAAGCTTATCCAAAATTTGGCAAAAATTAGATAATTCAGCAAAAGTAAGGAAGTTATGCTTTGGTCTTAGTTCTGTAGTATAAATGTAGGCAACTTTTACCATTTGAGATGCATGAGGATATGTCAATCAGACATAGTATGGAAATACAAAAGTAGATGTATGGTAGATTGTTGCTAATGGACCAACCCTGGAAGTGTTCAAGGCCAGGTTGAATGGGGTCTCATGAGTTAATGGAAAATTGGGGAACCAAAGGAACAAACAAACAAAAAACCCACTCTAGAAACTGAATGGACAAGGTCTTGTTAGGTATTGCAGATAGAGATGAAATCACCACAAAATATACATTTTTTAAGGGCTTACTCTATATATTTAAGTGATCGGACAGTATATATCTGTTAGGTCCATAATGTTGATTTCATTTTGGCTCACATTTTTACTTATAGCTATAAAAGGTATACATGGTATTCTTGTACTTTTATAAAATCTGTGATGTTTGGAAGCAAGSATAATTGACTTAATTGCAGAATGGAGATAGATTACACACTAGGATTAACCTTCTAACTGTGAGGGTAGAGAAGACTACTCAGGTGATATCCTGGTAAAAGAGCTTSATATTTATTATCAGCACATTCAGATTATGTCTATATTTATGTCAGAATCCAAACTGTTCTTAAAAAACTCCCTCTTTGTATAAAGGAGATACAGAAAAAAAAGTATTCTTATGAAAGGAAATGCATTAAAAATCTCTAAAAGTTATATTTAGCCATGTATTTATATGATAGGATTTTCTGTTTTTGTTTTTTCTAGGATTGTCCTTAGAAAATCTATCCTATTTTARTTTAATTTTGCAAAGTAACACTTTAGGTCAGTATCTTTAAGGTAATAAATGTTTCATTTAATTCTTTGGACAGTCAACAAGTGGATTTTCTATGCCCTGTTTAACTTGATCTTGTTTACTTTTGACCCCATTTAATTAGCAAAACTTGTCTTTCAAATCTAACATATAGACTAAGTTTTCTCTTAGATTTTAAAAATATTTTCTGCTGCTGCTGCCAGATTCATGGTCTAGTCCCACCCTAGCTGACACAGAATAATTTAGTACACAGAAGATTTTGAATAAGAAACCAAAGAGCTTGTTTTCTTTAATTATTGAATTGATATAAATTATAATTAACATAATGCTTGGAACCTAATTAGACTACCATACAATAATTTATCTTGTGTTTATGTACCATGTCCAATTTGCTTGTGTTAACCCTTAACCTGCACATCATGACTTGGCATTATGCATTTGTAATAGCAGATGTTCATTTTATTTTTCTAATTACCTGAATATGAGATTTAGGGTAGTTATTTGTGCAATTTCATTAATAGAGTTTCAAAACATTGCTAAAGAAAAAAAAATGTATCAATTTACAAACACTTCCTATACTAAATGTGTCTGTTTTCAGATTTCTTTTAATCAACTGTAACCTGCTGTTTGAAAAAAAACAGTGCAGACAAAATGAAATTAGAAATAAACAGGAATTCCAGCAGGGCTATTTCATGCAAAGAGAACTAGAAATATTAAATAAATTGCCAAGAGCACTGATGCGATCAGTATAAATGGATTCACGGAAGAGAAGGAGAAATTAAAGCTGCAGTGACAGCATAGAAGGGGGAGAAGGAAATAAATTTAGAGAGCTTGCATGCCTGGGTCAAGTCACCTGACTTACTTTAGTAATTACTTATTGATGTGTTTCCCTCGCCAGACCTGTATGTAGATTCACATTTTTACCATCAAAATCATTTGTTAACACAACGAAAGTTCAGACAGGGTCAAAACCAAGGTCCCAAAATTCAAACCAGGGAAGAGATCTTTTATTCTGGAGCASATAGTGAAGTACCTGTTGGGTGATTGGTGATTTGTTTACCATATATGCTGACCTAGGATTCTCAGTGGCATGCTTGGAGATTTAGAAAAGGAAATTGTTCAGTTACACAGCACAACAAGGCTGCCATAGGTCATGGCTATTAGTGGCCTACTACACTTTTTATTTGACACAGCCTCACAGAGGAAAATCTTTTTGCCTAYGGCAGCAAAAAATAGTATTTTATCTACTGCATTTCTTTAATTTAGAGACCCTGCTTTTCAGAAGGAGTCAGCTAATAATTAAGAAAAATAAAAAGAATGTTACTTAGGTAATTTTAAAAATATTTGAGGCTTGGCTGGGATCTCATGATATCGTCTAAATATCTGCAGTAATTAAATATGGCTCTCAGAGGATGTTTTGTACACTAATTGGCAAATGCATCAACTAAGAAGCACTGGAATGTCTTATAGCATCTCCCTCATTTCTTCTATAAAGAAAAGAAAGAGGCTGTGGGTTGGAGAAGGTATAGTAAAAGCTGCAACACTGGCTGCTTTTAAAGCATTCTTAAAAGGTTATCAGAAGTTTGAAAAAAAATGTGGAAGAAGTATATTTTGAAAGGTTATTTGCATTTTTTAGGGATGCACATGAGAAATTAATACAAATTTTTTTTTTCTGTGATACATTCAGATTTTAAAAYGAAGCAACTCAAATACCTGTTTTTGAACACTTCAGGAGCTGGAATTATTTGAAATATCTCTTTAACCAAAAAATATCTCATTGGCCATATGGGAGATCATTTTGTTCAATGTTTTTCAGTCATGGAAACCAATTTGGATAACCCWTTTTCTTTTGTTGTTCTTGTTTGCAGCTTAGAAAATTTAAAAAAGCATCTAACTGATGCTTTTTTTAGTCAAAAGTAATGTASTAGCATTATTCTTAGTTCCATCTACAGACCACAGTGAGCCACATCTCTGTTCTCTCAACATTTGGCTAAAAAATCAGCATTTTCCGTTCATGTGAGAAAGRTAACAAGAATAGAACCTTACAGGAAAAAATCTTATTTTATCACCATTGTGCCAAAGCTCTGCAGGGGTTTTGGAGTAAGGTCTGCGTGAGCTGATGAGAATTACTTATGTGCTCACATCTGGTTTAGCATTGCCTSKGTGTGGAAGGTGCTTACTCATTAGTTGTAACTGTCCTTAAATAAAAATAATACTTGTAACCTAATAAATATGTATATACTAAAGAGTTTTTTTGGGTTTTTTTCTGGTTTTGGTTTTTTGTTTGTTTGATAGGTTTGAGTTTTTGTATTTTTTTAAGTAATTCTAAAAATATGGATCAAAGTTGTGATGCAGGGAGAATTCTTTTGATTCAGATTTTCTTGCTTTGCAAATGTGGGCTTTATCCTCCAGTCTCTTACTAACTCTTACTATGACTTAATAACTCATAGCATGAAGTTGGTAATTTATTCAGATCAGGCTGTGTATGGTGTTTTGTCTCATGGGAAATGTTCAGTGCTTTATAACTCACAGTAGATGATTGTAATACAAGTTGAATGACATATATGGCTGTGTGACTTTTAAATTGTTTGAAAAGATGAGCTATTGATAGATAGCTATTAAAAGTCACTGCAAACAGCACAGATTGTCAAGCTAGGGAACTGTTTATTGTAAAGAGTAGAGGAAAAATTCCCTAACGATTCTACTAAATCAAGAAAAAATATTTCATACCAGTATAAGACTGCAGCAATGCTTTCCATCTTGGGATTTCATTTCTAGGCTAATTTTTTTTTAGTGCATTGTCACAAACCCTTCACTCACAGAATCAAGAGGTTGCATGAGAATCTGCCTGTCACACTGACAGAAGAATGCTTGGAAATGCTAATTAAATGAGCTATTAAAACTGGAGAACTAAAAGAAGATAGGTAAATGTAAAGTTTTCTGTGAACTTTGTGATTTTTAAACCAGTCTATAAATTTTAAAAACAAGAGTCATGCTTTTATAATTGCCTGTGGCTGCCGATAGACAGAATTGTGTTTCATTCCACACAAGTTTGTCAGTGAAACAAAAATATAACCAGGGTTTCTGACAGAAGCCTTCCCATTATCCACCACTTGTTTTATGAATTTGGTTTTAATTAAGAGGATTTTCCATACAGTCAGGATTTTACATTTGACAAGTGTTGCCTGTCATTTTGTTTCCTCTTCCATCATTAGCCAAGTCTCAATTTGAATAAGAGCAGAGGCATAAAATAGTGTTGTAGGAATAGCATTATYTACTAAATTGATCACTCAGTAGTTAAGAAATTCAGAAATACTTGTGCTTCTGCATTTCTAAGTTCTTTCTTTCGTATCTCTTTTGCAGTCCTTAATTATGCTGCTGTACTGTGATTTTTTTCCCCCATTAATATTTGCTTTGTTTATCACACTAGAGGGACTTCCTCTAACTGAGGCTTTAGAGTTAGGAAAGCTATTGAAGATTAGAAGCATGAAGTGGATGTATCATAGCAGTGTACCATTGGATCAGGAATGTATACCAGATGTGAAGGCTGGGGTCAAAACCGTCTGGAGGAAGATCCTAGTTTGTGAACTTCTGCTCGTGTTGTGCATCTGAAGCAGAACACAGCTTACAGGAGGGATTTCATATGCCTTTCACACCATCTGCTTCTAAATAATACAGGGTCTTTTAGGATTTTGTAAATTTGTTTTTAGCTTTGCCAAATTACCCATATTAAAAAAAAATGCAACATATTTTTCTCAGTTTGTGGGWGACTTGCTTCCAGAATAGCAGAAGGCTCATCCACACCCATTCATCTCTCCTCAAGTTTGCAACTGCAAATTGTTTGCAACTTTGTCCAAATTTGCTCTGAAGTGTCAAGTCTATAGCATTTCAAAGTACAGATTTGTTTGCTTGTGAGAATATGCATTTTTTTCTTATTCCATCTCAGCATGCCCATGACTAATATCAGTAAATATTGGCCCAAGACAGTAAAAGAGAACTCTGACTTCCATGTTTCATATTAATGCCAAGTGTACTCGAGACAGAAACAACATCAAACAGGTGGCAGAAAAGGGAGAATTGAAATGTGTATACAGATCACAAGGGATGTGGTACATTTTCCATCTAATCTATTTAGYTCTGCATACATCGCCCAGTTCCAGGGTATCTAAGCACAGCATGATCCATAGGTTTGCACATTGCTCAAGATGCATGATCAGATCTCAGAAAACAGCAAATGCTATCAATAAAACATGAAACAACGTTAATTACAGGCTTCCATTCAGAGTCACCCTGCTGCTTATGGCCCATTATAATGATTCATTCCTAACATGTGGGACAGATTGACAGACTTCTTATAAACTTTTTATTCTCTAAGCTTTCCCTGTGTAATAAGTGCCTGCTGTACACTAGGAAAAAGATTAACTATCAATTTCAAGTAGAATAAGGAATAAACGTTTAAAAGACTAATGAGACACTATTTTTACTGCTTGGAGTTCTGTGACTAACCAATGAGTCAGATGAATGCTTCTGTCATTTTAATTAGTCATTGGGTGAACCTCTATTTTATCCTTAAACTCTATTAAAAAAAAATAAAAAATACACTTTTTGTGTATTTTTGTGTATTTTTGAGACCAGCAACTTCATTTTAAAAAGCCCTGCTGGAATAAATATATGTTACATGTTTGTCTGAAAGTAAAGTAATTTTATTTTGCCAATTCCTTTTGGTCTGTGTTTGTATGTCGCTGTTACATCTGGGATACACATGTTTACAAGTCATCTATATCTATATCTATATCTATATCTGTCATTTACTGCCTTAAAGACCTAAATATCTGAAAAGGTTTTTTCCTACTGCACTTAGTCTTTGGTCAAATGTGGAAAGTGCTGGTTATCTTTTCTCCCATTTCCATAACCCATTGATTCAATTAAAACAAATGCTAACTCATTTTTCATCACACATTCTTGCAAATTGTCTTAATCTGGCTTGTTAAATGCATGAGGTTATATGTACACTCATCTTCTGATGGGTTTGATAACCTCATTTAAGACATTTTCTAAAATTTCACTGCTATGTTGAGACCAGAATGGTGAAAGTCTGTTCAAATTGTTGCATTTTGCACAAAGGTCTACAGGTAAGTCAGCAACTTGGGAAAATTATCCCTTGTTCCTCCATTTTCTTTTGTTCCTATTATAATAATAATTTTTATTTCACTTTCCCAAAATGCATTAACCCTTTATGAAACTAATGAAAAGTGGGTTGTTTCATCTGTGCTAAACTATGTTAGTGTATTAATGTGTTGCAGAACCACAGAATATTGATTGGAATTAACTGATTGGAATTAACAATATATTAGTAAATTATATTGGTAATTATATTAGTAATTAATACCAAACTGTATTAGTAAATCCATTGTTAAAATTTCAAGCACTTCAACAGTTGTGTCGAGTGGTTTTGGTTCATTGTCTGAAATACTAGTACTTATATMTATTTTATTCAATATGCCTGAGTGGATTTAACATCTTGAATGTTTTGTATTTCTTACATGTTCTTTTTTAAAAAATAAAATTTATGAATTCCAGAAAGATAGTTGATATTGATGCCAAACTGATTGTAAGGGTAAGACTGTCAGTGAAATTTACCGTGAACGTATCCAGTGATGCAGCTTTGCCTTTTTCTGGACTGCAGTGGTGAATCTAGATTTAGAAATGTAATTCAACCTCAYCCTAATGTGGGTATGCACAGAGAGAAATGAGGGGCCTTCTCCCCACCTGTCAGGTCTCCATGACGCACTGGTGACCTACCCACCATCATTGCTAAAGAAGGGCAAGTAGGCCACTCCCTGTAAAATCRCATAATTCATAACACTAGGGGCTTTATGATCCTTTTTGTGTTTTATTGACACAGATGCACTTGATGTACAGCTGTCTGATGCAGCTACTGGCTCAAACCCTCTTGCTCTAGCTAAAATGATGTCTTACATTTGGTATTCTGAATCTTCATTTTGAAAGGCTATGAAACATCGGAATGGCAGGTAAGTCCYCCCTGTGGTGGTCTTGGAGATTTCATCTCTTTGTATGAATTTGCATTGTCCTTTGCTTTGAACTATATCTCAGTGGCCCAAGCTCTTGCCTTTTAAAATTAAAAGCAGAAAGGAAGATTTGGGAGCAACATAATGACAAAACTCAGATTTCTCTAGGAGGTGTCTGTACCCCATTAACTGATATAAAACAATATAGATTTTTAGAACAATTTAGAGAAATTCATCTAATCACATGACTGTTTYGAAATTCTGATGTGACATTAACACAATTTGATATCTCTAAAGAGAAAATAAAGTGTTGTTGTTTCTTYGGGTTGAAGCCCACGTGTATGTGGACATATATATTTGCAGACACATGGATTTCAAGTCCCCACATCCCAGACTCAAAGTTTATAATATCTATCTTGTAGAAGTCCAGTCTTTCTATAATAAAAAAATTACTTAAATAAATGCTTCCATTAATTTCAATGTCATATTTCTTAAGAGATAATGAGAAATTTTGACATTTGTAGTTTGTTAGTAGAAAGRCAATTGATATATATAGTGTTTGACAAACTAAGAATAATAGTTTATGAATAATAAGGATATTGAGAATAATAGATGTGTTTATTTCATAGTCATGTTAGAGAAAAATAATTCTACGTTTTTCTTTRTTGCATTGCATTTCAGAAGCCACTTTAATTCAAAATAGTAGTTTTTTGCTGCCTTTAAATACCACGAAATAAAGTACATTAGACTGCATAAATTAGATTTATTTTAGAAGACTAGGACATGATTGGACCTCAAATAGTATTTCTTGTCACATCTTCTAGGAGGCTGTATGTGACACAATGTGGTATGTTTAAAGAAGTTAATACTTACTGGCCTGGAGGCCTTTATTTTTTATTTCCAAGAAGTGCAAATAAACCTGCTTGTTAGGGTGGAAATTTAAAGGTCAGTCTTCAGATGTCATAAATCATAGATCTAGGAAGAAATAGATTAAGGTAGCTTAAAATACTCAGTCAGCATCAACAACACAGCAGTGTTGCCTTAATTCTGCAACAAAGAACTGATTCCAGTTATTATTCTGTTCCTCAGGGAGTAATTTATTTCTAGTTCAAGTCTTAAGAAAAACATCACATAAGTTATAGTTCCTGAATTTTATCCAGGTTTAGGTTTTACTCTTAAGAATCCATAATAATTTAGTCCTTCATGTGGTTWAAAAGTGTTTAATTTCATTTTTGTCAAGAGATAAATTGATGTTTATTTTTAAATCAGTACAGATTAGCTTTATTTAAATGCATGTATAATTAATAAGYGCATGTTTATTCAATTTTAATATTGTGGGCTCATAATAAATACTGTGTGAATTTTGAGAGGTCATTTAGACTGTGTTCTCCAGGGATCCATATTTATGTCATTCCTAATACATATTTCCATGTTTGCAGTTTTGGAGATTGATRCATTCCAGAGCAATCTAATACAGTGCTCCATTACCTTTGCAAAAGATACATTTTTTCTAATATCTAATCTGAATCTTCCTTGCTGCAATGCAAAAGTGCATTGTCTCATACAGTTCTGTCTCATACAGGCATGAAGAACAAATCTCTTTAGGAAAAAATGTGTATTTATGCATTGTGTATATCATGAATATCATCTTGTAGTTGTCTCTTTTGCTTGCAGTCTTTCCTACCTCAGGCTAAGTAGACTAAATCATTCWGTTGTTCCTGAGAGGGGCTGCCAATAGACCTCTCACCGTTCTTTATTTCCTCATGCTTTGTTTCATCTGATAGTGAGTTGAAATACAGTGCCCAGGATTTGAGACAAGGCTGCATCTGTGGCCTTACAAGGACTTGACAAAGAAGAATCTATTTTATGTAACATGAAGCAGACTAGATAAGCTCAGCACTGTTCTTGGGCTAATTCCGTCTATCAGTGTTGTTTTATTCTCACTCCCCATAAAGGTTACCTTTATCATTCTAATTCTGCCAAAGAAGTGTATTTTATATCGTGCTTCTCCCACTGAGAAAATTATTGTTATTTTCACTAATAGACTCTTGCCAGTGGTGTCTAGTCAATTAGAGACTAGAAGAACAGAGCACAAATTGAAACACAAGAAGTTTTGTCTGAATATGCATCCTTTTTCCATTTTTTTTCTGTGAGTGTGATTGAACATTGGAACAGGTATCTCAAGGATGCTGTGGAGACTCCATCCCTGGAGAYAAGTAAAACCCAACTGTACACAGCTCCACATAGCCTTGTCTAGCTGATCCAGCTTTGAGCAGGGCAGTTGGACTAGAAAGTCTCAAGAGGGTCCTTGAAACTATTCTGTGTTTCTATGAAACTAATACCTAAGTAAAGGTTATACATGCAGGTTGTTCTTAGCAGAATTAGAAAAAACAAAAWGTCCTGACATGAAGATAGCATAAAGTCTGTTGCTTTCCTTTCTTTTCTAAATCGATGAAGATTTATATGTACAAAATCACACAACCACTGAGGTTGGAATAGACCTTCAGGAACATCAAGTCTAACCTTTGACTGAACACCTAAAGTTCAACCTTCAGTTGGCTGTCAACTAAATCATAGCACTAAATGCACTGTCCAGGCATTTGTCGAACATTTTCAGGGATGGTGACTCTACCACTTCCCTGGACAGTCTTTTCCAATGYTTGACAACCCTTTYAATGAAGAAATTCTTTGTAATCACCAACCTGAACTTCCCTTGGTCCAGCTTGCGGCCATATCCTCTTTTCCTTTAACTATGATGATCTTTATGGGTCCCTTCCAATTTAGAATATCTGTGATTCCATGATTCTGCAATACATTCTCTGAGAAGAGTCTGACCCCCACTTTGCTACAATCTCCCTTCAGGCAGCTGTAGTGAGCAGTAAGGTTCTTCCCAAGACTCCTCTTTTCCAGGCTAAACACCCCCAGCTTCCTCAGCCACTGTTCCTATGATCTCTAAACCCTTCAACATCTCCATTGCCCCTTTCTGGACATGCTCCAGAACTGTAAAGTTTTGTGTGGTGTGGGAGAACAAACTTGACAGAGAAGTATTTAAGTCCCTAAAAGTTTAAAGTATCTAAAGGTTAAAGTTAGTCCTTATGAATTTTTAGTGGGAGAAAATGTATAAAAAWTATTAGGTGACTCAAGTACATTTAATTAAATGGTATGCATTTTTAATGTGAAGAAGGAAAGTTATGTTTATATTTGGAAACATCCAGGCTTATCATTGTTGAATGAGGAAAAAAGGCATGTTGGGTCTAGGTGCTTTAAATAACAGTAGGCAGTTTTTCATCTTGCCAAACATTAAGCTTTTATGCACTTTTAAATAGGCACTYAGAACATATTTTTTGCATTTTGTTGTACAATCCATATCTATTGTCTATAATWTTAAGTGACAAAAAATGCTCATTTCTGAATAAAAAATGAATCACTAGACTATCCCTTGAATATGATTCTTTATGTGAAATTATGCTTTTTCTCATTTAAGGAAAGATCATTATAATCATTAATTATTACAGTACCCTCTTAATGTACCCTGTTCAAATAAAACCATGACTGTTGTTGTATGCGTGGTCATGTGTGACTGTGAGTTAGAGCGAAGCTTAGAGAAAGACTTTTTTTCCCTAATATGGACCATTAAGATTTCCAGTCTTCTGGACAGGGAACTAATCACTGCACTTCCATCACTGCTTTGATGATTTTGGATTTGCTATGGTTCGGTTTCAAAAGCAGTTAACTCACTTGGGTTTAAAACCAAATAAAACAGAACAAGACTTTCCTGACCTTCAGAGGTTTTGTTGTTGGACTGATTTCTAAGGTAGGATCTTATTTCTCAATAATATGTTACAGATATGGTGTGACTTGAATCTGATCACAGAGGAGAATTTGGAAAAACTCAGTTTAGGAATAGTACTGCAAATGTAAGTAGACAGGCTATTTACAATGGTATCACAATCATATTTGCTGGAAATGTCTTGAATTAGTAAAATATATAAAAAAAAATACAAATATTTTTTGACTTTGTCCCTACCAATGTTTGGAATATGAGGTTATTTTTGCTTTTTTATTTTCTTTTTTTACCTCCTTGAACATATTTGCTTAGTCACAGTCAAATATTTTCAAACTATCTCTTCTGTTCACAGCTGGCAGGCTGTAACAAGTGGTGCCCCCCAGGGCTCTGTTCTGTYCAATACCTGTATCAGTGATCTGGATGAGGGTATTGGGTGCACCCTCGGTCAGTTCTCACGTGGCAGCAATTTGAGAGGGAGTGTTTGTCTGCTAGAGGGTAGGAAAGCTCTGCAGAGGGGTCTGGATAGGCTTCCCAAAGGACTGGCTGAGTCACCATCCCTGGGGGTATTTAGAGGAAAAATAGATGTGTCACTTAGGGGTATGATGTAGTGGTGGGCTTGGCAGTGCTGGGTAAATTGTCTTGATAATCTCAAAGGTCTATTCCAGTCTAAATGTTTCTATTATTCTATGGTTCTATCCCATTGGTCARTCATTCTGTACATTTAGATCTTCTCTTCTGTCCTCATGCTTTTGTCAGTTTTGATRTATGTAAATTTGATGTCTGCTTCCACTCCTGTTCCAACTTCTTTTCCCTAATAAGGAATCATATTTTCCATACTTGTTCACAAGTATATTACATTCTTGTCATCTACATCTCCCACAAAAAGGATGCCTGCAGAAACATATGGGAAGATATACCTTGGTGGGAAGGAACAATATTGGATTAGCCATGTTGTATTATAGAATAGAAAGATTAGTCAAGGCATACATGTCATAAAACGCAAGATGATGTGATCCATCTTTTATGTGCTGGAGTGATACACATTTGTTTGCTGTCATTATTAATGTTTTATTAAGGCAAAYGTTACAGCACTTTGGAATTTATGGTAGTTATCCATTGCTGTTAGTGTTGTATTTTTATTTCACAGATTTACAGTTACATCCATATTGATTTGAGTGACTAGAATTAAAAAAAAAGTATTTTGCAAAATGCAGATTTGTTTAATTTCTATAAGTTTTAGTTAGTATTCATGCTGTCTTCTAAGGCACTTCATTTGTTGATAGAAAGTTGGTATGTGTTTTTGTTTCCCAGATGTATTTCAAGAAGTGAAAATCCTTCTGATTTTTCTGAAACAGATGTTTCAACATATAATTTAATTTCTCATCAAGATAATTGAAATCAAATTCTAAGACAAAGATTGCTTGGTTAAAGTAGTTTTTCTGCTGATTGCAGAAAATTTATATGATTAAAACAATTATTTTTAAAAATATTAAAACATGTATATTTTATCCCTTTCTGCCTTTGGCATTGGTTGCAATTTAACATTTGATACTAGAGTGTTTATGTCTTGTTTTAACTGAATGAATACTTTATGTCATAGAATGTTAAACTGGATTAAATTTTCTCTTGCAGAACCATCCATAATGGCATCAAATGAAAATTCAATTATGGAAATTTCCCACACTTAGGGATAACATTTTAAAAGGAATAACTTTTCAGAAACTTAATTTTCTGTTGATGCCTGCTACTGAGCTGCTTGAAAATCAGATTCCCTAATTTTCTCTTTAGAGGGCACACCAAATCCAAGCCTGTTCTGGGATCTGGTATTAAACAGATTGCTATACTGGAATTGTACTGCTACAGACACTGAATACAACAACTTGATAGGTGAAATTCAGCTAAATAACTAACAAGGAGCAAATTAACTATATCTAGTTTTTTGTTTGGCTACCTATTTATCTTAGCTGCAGGTGGTTTTGCTTTTGTTTTCAAGAGCAATAGAGCATGAATAAATTAATGAGATTAAACAATTTCTCTTTTATAACAGCTTTTGAGCTGACAGTTGAAGCAATTTTTTGATCTTACACCTCAGGTTTTTTTTTATACAATTTCCAGATTTTTGGGGGACAGTGACACCTCTTCCAACAAGGGTGGGAGTGGTAAATTAATGTGTACTAATATGAACCAAAGCTGACAGTGACTAGGATGACTGTGTACGACATCACTCTTTAYTGCATTCATGTCTCATTGCATAGGGTTTCCAGAGCCTGCTTACAATGTCACTTTTCCTCCAGTTCTTGTTTCATGGAAACATGGAACTCAGCTTGTAACCTCTGGGTTGTTTTCTCATATTTGACCTCTRTCTTCCGGCATTTGCTTCAAAGCAAAAAGTGCATTCAGTACCTATTTTGGCTGTGTTTAYGCTAGATTTTTGTAAAAAAAGCTGTCTTCTTTTTTCATAGGAAATCATTCCTTCTTCTTTCAGCTTTTGCTCTTCACTGATTTCAGTCATCACCAAAACTTCTTTTCCTTTAACGAGATGTCAAAACCATCATCAGTTAGATATTCTGATTCAGTTTTTTCATCTTGGTGTGCATTATACATAAACTTCTAATATGTGCAGTTTTTTACTTACTACTAGATTCCCTATTTATTAATTAATTTTCTTTCTGCCTCCTATTTTGTCTGTTTTAATAAAACAATTTTTTAAAAACCAATATGTAGCTGCTATACTTCACAGTTACTTCTTTTTGACTACCATTTTCTTCCACATGTGAGCTTTTTATTTTACTCTGTTKTTTAGAGAAGTCTGTTTTTCATAACACCAATGTTTTTCAAGCTCAACAAATAATTGATGGTGTCTTCTTATTGATTGGCACAATTAATTTGGCTGAACTCCCTGCAATCAATATATCCCTCTTTGTATTGCAAGCATGCAGATTGTTCTTCACTGGCTATTGATATTCTCCTGCCCCCAGGGGTCACAACACTCAGTGATTTCAGATTATTTTCCAATAATAAAGATGAAGTACAGTACATTGTAGGACTTTAGCCAGTGTAGGAACATACCCAGACATATAAAATGTCATAAGGAAAAAAATGGATGAGTGTGATTCATTGCTACCCTGTCCCAACGTACTAACTTAAGAGATTTTATTTATCTATTTTAATGCTAAATGGATGCATTTGGTAAAACAGCTGAGGTAAGTTGAAATCATATCCTCTCGGGTTTAGATACATCACATACATGAAACTATCCACTTTCATGTCTCACAACACATCTCTAGCAAAAGCCAGGTAATTTAGTTTCATCACTGAGCTCATTTTTCCTTAAAAAATTAAAACCCCTCAATGTAGATTAAGAATTAGTTTAGACTGAAGAAATTGGGTAGGGTTAAGCCACAAATATCCATGAAAAATAAAGTRCAATCTATGTAAATGAAGCAAATAATTCTGTTTGATACCATACATGAGATAGTGAAGTACTTGGTATGAGAGAAATAGTTTCAAATCACTTCAGGATTCTGAGCTCTCCTAAAAGGTACTCTGGAGTCAACTTCTGTTACCCTTACTTTATGGATTTTTGAAATATTTATCATGGAGTAATAAAGTACAGATTCTTCAGGGTCAAGAATAGGCCAAACTTCCAGACTCAGGAGATTGTTCCCGTCAGCCACTTTCCAAGGGTTTGTGGGAAAMACCAAATACTCATCTTTATTCATGATCACAGAGAAAATATTATAAAAATAGGTGTTCTTGTATGTGTATCCGTGTGTTTGTTTAATATATATTTAAGAGAACAAAACTAGAAGATACCATATGTAAGTAGTTGCAGACAGAAAAAAAAATACAATGTTGTGAAATCTCATAATATGCAAATTCTTTAACCTCACACCCATGAAAAACTGATCAAAGCCTTGCACTTCTAAAGGAGAGAAGAGGGGATAACAACATTAAACATCTCCCTTCAGATCTTCTGCCAGAAATCCTTGTGTTTGTTATCTCACTGAACCCAGTTACTTTTYCTAGTCATCTAATTATTATCATGCTTCCCTGCCATGAGCTCCTATGCTTGATGCCATATGTTATAAGCCAAGACCTACAAAACTAGCTGAAATTCACTACCTACTTATTTAATTTAGATGTCTTTGTTGTAGTAGTTCTCATCAGCCCCTGTGTATCTTTGCTGCCTTGAYGATTCACTTCATTGCAGCTTTGAGAACAGCTGCCATAATAAAAAAATAAAGAAGAATACTAGGGGTATTTGTTGATTCCAGTTTATGAAAATTGCAGCTGACACTGTAATTTTTTCAAGTGAGAGGTTTAGACACCTAACATATTTCTAGAAGGATCAATACTCAAGTAGGTACAGCTTGTGAAGTTACTGAAGCAATTTTCAGAATTTACTTTTTAGTAGTTGTAAAAAATGGGAGATGAAATAATTTTTTTTTATTTCCAAGTGAAATGGTAAGTTGGTTATAGCTATTAGAGCACTAGAATACAATACAAGTCTCTTTATAAATGTGTAGTTCACAAACATAATATTCAGCTAATTTTTTTAAAGGTTTTCAAATAAAAATAATTTTCATCACATATAAGCTTTCTTTATACTTACTTTCAGTCTTGCAAAAGCATTCAAAGGAGTAGCTGAAAAAGCATATGCCTTTGAAGGAGTAAAAGCCCCATTTGATGTAGAGGAAGGGGATCTGAATAGTTTTTAACTGTTCTTTTAACTGACATTATTATTCACAGTACATTAGATACCATCTCTTTCCTGTTATAATACCTCTATATACCTAACGTATAAAATAGATTAAATTTGTTGCAGTGTGATGCTTTTCATTTCTTTGCTGCCAGACATCATGTGAAAATCYTTCATTTATTTTTTTTAGTGCACATGACTACAGAAGTGATAAAGCATAGGTGCAAAGATGAGAAAAATCCACAAAATAAACAAAAAAAACCCTCTAAGAAATTCAGAATGAAACATTAAAGTACTAAATAAATTGGAGACTAACAAAATGCTCATCAGCATGTGCAGCCTTATGGCATGCCCAGTCCAGGTTTTGTGGTACAGAGTGAATTTAGAATTACGTTACAATATACGTAGGAAAATACATTGATGTGTTTTGCAATAGGTATTATTGGCCTCTAAAAAGCCAGGAACAGAAATTCTGGTTCTGTTCTTTGTTTGAAGTCTTTCAAAATACAAAGTACAAATACAAAATATTATGGGCCTAGTACTTGTTGAGTCATTCATTATGCCATCTGGTGCACTAGATACCATAGCCTCTGTCTCCTTGCTTTATTTACTGCTATTTCATCAAACATCCAGCAGTTTTCCACTGTCTGCTGCTTGCCTGTGCTCCTTAGTCCTCCACAAAGCCACTGTCTTCCAGTTATTTTCAGGATCCGCAAGATTTTCATATTTTTCAGAACTTCTTCTGCGGCTCTCTTGTGACACTTCCCTATCAAAAYGGACACTATCAAGAGTATGTGGTCGTCAACTCAAAGTTATAGTRCAACTAATAAAAAGCAAGCTGAGATAGCTAAAGAAAGTTCATTATTATTTATATACAGTGTTTTAATTTAACTGTACCAATAGACTTTAAAATGCTTGCACAAGGGCAGAAAACATATATTGCATCTAGATTAAGTATATAGAGAGGACCTACAATTAAGGAAGCTCTTTAGAAACAGCTAAGCGTTTTTGGCAAGAGGGACAGGAAGAATCCAAAGTGCAGAGGGATGGAGCTACCTCARAAGGGATGTTATTCTATACTATGTGCATGCTTAAATTCACTAGAAAGTTCAGCCCATCCTATGTACCTAATGTATAACAGCACCAGATTGGACACCATGGACTGAAATATTTGCATAATATATAAATAAATATTTCTAACTGTAWTTAACAATTGTAAGAGTTATCGTTTCCACTTATAAAAACTTATACTTTTTAATATAGGGATCATTTGTCCTGAATCTGAGCAGAGAAGCTTACCAATATCCTCAYGAAAACTATCCATTTAAGAGTTATGTAAAATTTAAAATACTCTGGGCTTGCATCAAAGAGTCATAGCTCCTAAACTCAGCTCCTTCAATTCTCATTTGGTGAAAATTCATATATAGCCGTTGATGTATTTGCACTGTGCAAATCTACATCATGGGATGATCTGGCCTAAGGCGCTCTACTTTGGTTTTAAACAATAACGATTTTGGCACCATCTAGAATTCTTTATTACTCTATTTACATAAGTTGCTTTCAATTAACCAGTGCAACTTATCTTGGAGCAACAGAATTGAACCTTAAACTCACGGAAAATGTGTGCTTTGGTCCTCAGCTCCCCTTTCTGGGATGGCACTGTGGTCTGTAGGCTGTGTTGACAGGGCACGCTTGTCCCTCACTGTCTGTCTTTATTATGGTCTCAGTAGCACCACTGTTTGCTGCTGCTCACTCAATTACTGGTACAGACATAACTAAGTAACGAAGAGGCCTGCTGCCACAGTGTAATTAATCCTCTGGAGTCCCATAGGCAACAGCAACTGCACAAACAGCTGACTAATCTGCCAAAGTACGCAGGTATCTTGGTCTGCAGCACGATCACTTTGCTGATATTTCTGTACTTAAATGTCCTTTGTCATATACCAGAAGTGAACTCTTCCTAGCTTGCAAGTACCTGGAAGCCACTATTTTCTGCCTGCATATTTTTACAGCTGATTGTCTATTTCTTGCCTTTTTGACATAGCTCCTCTTGCCTTTCAACATTACAGGGCATTACCCTCACCTCATGTARGCATGGAGAGAGCAATTTTTTTATCAACTACCCTCTAGAGTTTAATGTTCATTATATTTTGTCTATTACCTTYAGCAAACTTCTGGAAGTATATTCTCTAACATGAATAATTACATTGTAAAAGTTCACATTAAACACTTTGGGTTGAAACAAGTCAAGTGCTAAAAAATATGATGCACAGAAAATGAATTTTCTATTTTCCTGATATAGATCTGACCTTTGGTGTATAATAACCACATACTATGACAGATGACCTAAGCTGTAAACCACTACATGTAATAATGATAGATGTGTTTCGATTTTTTCTGACATTAGGCAAACTATATAACGATAAACATATTGTTAATGCAGAGGGTACATTTTTACATTTTCTTGAGAAAGGATTTTTTTTGTTCTTTCATTTAGCACTAACTAAAATAAATGGTTGTTTTGTGCCTATAGTCATGATTCATAAATGGGTAGTACTCATTCAAAATAGACTACTATTTTTCTCAATTAAAATGCAATAATGTTTGAATTTGGTAGAATTTAGTGTGAAAAGAAAAGTATATACTTGCGGTCATAAGAGAATTCATCCTCCAGAAAAATATAAGAGCAGAAAAATGCTTTATTCTTAATTGGCATAACAATATTGTAAGAATTCCAATTACAATTTTCAACAATTACAACTCCTGAGTCCACTGAAGTCAGTCAACCAGTGTTGCATATTTAAGAAGGAAAAAAAAAATGAAATACAAGTTTGGAATATATTTTTGGAAAGACCAAATCAGCAAGAACCTGTGTTTGGAGCAGAAAGAAAGGGGATAAAATATGAATTCTAAACCAAATTGCATTATCTTAAGGGTATGAAAATGAATAGCACAAAAGAATAGGAGTAGAAAAAATTAGTTAGAGTATTGATGGYAACAGAAGAAAGAGATCATAGAACTATTTAGGTTGAAAAATGTCTTTCAGGAATCTTTAAACCCAGCACTACCAAGTCCACCACTAAACCATGTCCTCAGGTGCCACATCTACATGTCTTTTAAACACCTCCTGGGATGGTGACTCAACCACTTCCCTGAGCAGCCGATTCCAACACTTGACAAACCTTTTGGTGAAGAATTTTTTCCGTATATCCAAGCTAAACATCCACTGAAGTAACGTATGTATGGATAATCAACCTTAGATTGTCATGTCAAACTAACCCATAGGTAATTTAGTAAAACTCATTCTCTATTCAGATAACTACTTGAACTTGGAGGGTTGAACTAGTCTTTTTGGCATCAATAAAGCTTTGAAACAGGACAGCTGGAGGTGTCTCCAAGGTGAGTGTCTTTCACCTCTTTCTTATTAAAWAATTCCTTTTGAGGTAAAATACTGTGCTGATTAAAAATTTATACAAAAATTGGAAGCCATTATCAAAACAGAAGATTGCAGACTTCATAAAATTAAATAAAAACTAAACAAGCAAACAAAACCAAAAACCAACCCCAAATATATTTTAAAAGTGAAGTAATAAGGGATGGTACAAAAGAGAATAAAATGCCAGGTCTGTCCATTGATGACCCATAGCAGAATGTTGTATTCTAAGCTCAGTGAGCTCCACCTGCATACGGGTTATACTCAGGTGTTCTAGACGATCCACAGGTTCAGTTAGAGCTGACCAGGGCATTCACTTCTAAAAATGAAAAAATTGATTCTGAATTGAATCAAAGAACTAGAAAAWATGGGAAGTGGTAGTGATGCTGCCATCTAAGACTGCTGCTGTGCAAAATCCTGATCAGACATAGTAGAGAAAGCTAAACTGAGAGTGAAACAGCAGGAGAAGGGCTGCAAAGATGCTTAGGAGTCCCTAACTTTTAATGGAAGAGATTAGCTTGATTAGCCAAGAAAAGATGAGAAAAAATGGCTTTATTTACAAATATCCAAAAAATGAAGAAATGCTCTTTAAACTAAAGAATTGTTTTGGCACAAAAGTAGATTTGTCTGAACTAGATGTGAATAAATCCAGGCTGAAAATTAGATTAATGTTGTTGACCAGTGGAGCACTTAGATTTTGGATCTATTCTCTAAGAGTACTAGGATGAAAAAATTTAGCTGTTTTTAAACTGTAGATTATAAAATGTGGTATCTGTGATAGTAGGGCTTGATGCTTGCCATCAGCTAAGGTTTTTTATGTTTTCTTTTTCTCAGTATTTAGGAATTTAATTCATGCATCTTGTATTCAAGACACAAAGAATCACCTACAATTTCAAACAGAGCAAATTTTCCTTCTAGAGACCTTTTTTCAGCTTTGGTGTTAATAATTAAGGTTTATTTTAGAATGAAAGTAATCATTAAAGTTCAAATCTGCAAAAATACTTAGGTGTAGAAAAGGATTATTTTAAAATTTCCTGTTCTGTGTTTGCAACTTACGAACCTTATGCAGTTATCTAGGCAATTATCATGAAATACTGAGCCAACTCCTACACTGCTGTTCTAAAAGCACTACAATTCCACTGACGATAGAACTGCGGCTGATTCCCGTGTACACCTCTTTAGGGCATTATAAGCAGACTCAGCTGTTCCTTTTAAAACCAGATGCTGGAAATTGTGGGGTTTTTTGCCAGTTCTCAGTGTAGTTAGAAGTTGTATCTTCCAACACCTCACAGAAATCAAGGTCAGCTTCTAGGCTGCAATATGGGCTTGTCCTTCACTCAGAGGTTTGTGCATTTGAACTCTGAAACACCTCTAAATATGGAATTTATACAGGCTTTGCAGAAGAAATCTGCTGTGATGTTTAACTGCCTTCTGGCCCAAGAATATTTTCTTGTATCTAATTGCCAGGGTGACTCATGGACCAGGATTTCCCGGCAGGACAGCCAAGGGGCACCAAGGGCAGCACTGATTTCATAGAGAGGCTTGGGTCTTGTGCCTGCTATTTTTTTAAAAAAACTAGGGATATATTTGTCTAGGGAAATTTCTTTCCATTCAGCAGAGCAAATTAGAATTTCAATTTTAATTTTGACAGGTGACTTAATTGGGAAGTATGCAGTGGAAAAGAAAAAATAGATTGCAATTATTTGGTTATAGAATGTCATTGGGATAAAGAGCTTAGTAAATTTAAGAGGCTRTGAAACCCATGAGTACAACTCAAGAGGCCCATGATAGACATTTTTTTAGATTTTTGTTTAGAATTATATCACAGTTCATTAATTTCTGTATATCCTTTGGCTTTTTTTTTTCTCTGTCATTGAGTTTCTTTGGTTGATTATATTCTGTCAACCTGCCACTTTGAACCTAGTCATTCATTTGTATGTCACTTAAAGCATTGCCCTAGTGGTTAAACAATTCTTTTCTGATGTATATTTACCTGTAAAATTTACACACTTCAACACATGAGCCCTCATCAACAGTTTATACAACTGCTAAGACAAGTCACTTGCATTGCTATTTATTGATATAAACTGTTATTTACACAGCAAGCTGTAACCATGATTTACAGTGATCACATTAATTGGCTACATTTCACTGTGCACCTCAGCTGCCAGGAATTTGGCCATAATTTTTACAGAATTTATTCTTGTTTTACAGCGTGGGGAAGTCTGTTGGCCTTCTGTGAAACTACATGATCAGTGGTGTTCCACTAATTTGCTGGCAGAAACCCAGAAAAGGTAAAACTATTGTTCTCTAGTGTATGGACAAAGAATGAGATTCCAGCACTGTGCAAACTTTCTATAAGGGACAGAAATCAAAGTTTTGTCAGGTGAAGCTGTGACCCACATATCCTTCAAGGTAGCATATGAGGCTGCAGTCTTCTGCACCACCAGCCTCTGGTAAATACATTAAATAAAGTAAAGATTCAACACACAAGCATTAAGTAAGTCCACTGAGTTGTGCATTATTCTGAAAGTTGCTGAACAGCAGAAGGTAAKCATTCAGTAGAGTCAAGATGAATAAAATAAAAGGCTATCTCATGTTACAATTGATTTCAATCTGCTGAAATATGCACTGCACATTTTGATTAGCTGGGTAATGCAGTGTATGCTTCTGCTAGAAAGGAGAAATCCAGCACTTTATTGTACTTCTTTTGGCTGCCTATCCATTCATCAAAGCTTTCCTAATTTGCATTCTATTTCCTTTGATGCAATCAATATGAACAATAGAGGGTGTTACCTTGCATTTCTATACTTTGATCTGATTTGGCGTTTGTGATCAACACAGTCTAGCAACGTTGCAGGTTAGAAAACATTTTGCTACTGCCATCAATTACATTGTTCAGTGACCTTCCTTCTCCCTGCTGTGCTTTGAAAATATATGTATATATTTCAAGATGTCTTTTTTGCCTACACTATTTGTTTTACAGAGCAACACACTGTGAAAATGAGAGATGGTAAACAACATCCTTAATGTTTAGGATGAAGAAGCCAATGGCTACTTATCCACTATTATATTCATGTACAGTTACTCTTACAGTGAACATAAATAATAATGCCATTAATCCTCATGTCATAAAGAACTACATGCATAGCCTCCAGCACTGTGGTATGCATTACCAATTCCTGGACTGGAGCTTTTACTCCCCGGAGAAGATGTGCTTGTTGATGTGATCTCATTTCTTGAAAATGTAGAATTGTAATAAACCAGGTAGTGCATTATGAAATAACAGTAGTGTTTTTTTATTGTTTGTTTTGACTTGGTTTTTTTTATTCTAACTTCTGAAAATGAGGAATATATGGACCTTTATTATTATTATTATGATTATACYTAAGCAAATTTATGACTTCTGTGATTATTCTACAGCTATCTTTGGATGCATCACTCCCATGCTGTATACCTGAGTTCTTTTACTGAATGGGGTAATAAAATTAATTTGTCATTACATTAAAATTCGCCACTATAAAAGAAGCATTGTGTTATACTAGCTCATAGGACAAAAGAAATATTGATGCTAATTAAAGTCACAGACAATTTCTCCATAAAGAAACTGAGAGGGGAAAAATAGTTCGATTAAATCACTATTCTCTTTATAAACACTGGAAATCTTRAATCTAAATATGATACTACTGCTTAATCATTAAACAGACCAAAATACCTTTTGCAAACCTGAGATCAGAAGTAAGAGTGATGCTCCGGGCTTCTCAGTCAAATTCCATCTGTAAGACATTTCGTTTTTCAAATTGTAAGTTTGCATGTGTACTTCTRCCTGCTGACATAAAAAAGCTCTATAACATTGTTCTCACTACCTTCATATTGCTGTCTGATTTTCTATCCAAGAAACACTTACCTCTGAGGATCTGGGAAGATCAACTAGTCCTGAAAATATCTTCTGAGCYTGGAACATCTGTTAATCCTGTTTCAGGTTGCCTACACAAAGAATCAAGGGGTGGATAGCTGTCAGAGAAAAATCTTGCTCAAAAGAAGGGTAAGCAAGCAGAGCAGAAAAAAATGCAGGACTTGTAAACAAAAAAGAACTCTTGAAAATGCTTATAGAAAGTGGAAACATCATGCCTGGATGTTGAATACAGTTTTTTATATAGCTTACACATTATTTTCCCAGAGAACAACCCCCCAGAGATTCATTTGTCTTATTTATAAGGAATACCTGTGTCCACGAGCATATGGGCACGCTAACATGAATGATACTAGCAAAGTACATTTACCTTTATCTTTAAAAGAGAACAAACAGGCAAAATTTAATAAAGTGTCAGGTTTTATGTGTAGGCTAAAAAGACTTGAAAATCTAAAGGGAACACCTATCAATTGTGATGGAGAACAGCAAGGAAAACATAACTTTCTATAATGTAGGTTATTTATTCTATTTATTACAGCAAACACTTGCTCGTAGGTGATGTATTTAAGAATGCAAACCAGTTTTCTTTGCCACCTCCTGCCTTGTCTCACAGTTAGACCTGGGGCTGAAATTTTCCATTCTTTTCCTAAAGGTGGATGTATCAGTCYCTTTCTTTTACTGATTAACATTTCTCTTTAAATCCTTTCTGCTCAGAGCATCACAAGCTCTCCATTAAATTTTCTTTCTTCTTTTTACTTATTTTACTTTATTTTTTTCCCTTGCCCTCTTTTTTGACTCCTCTTCATATTTCTAGTGTGTATAATATTCTGATTTAAAAAATCCCAGCATGAAAATCTGTAGACACTAATATTTCACTCATTGTCATTATGTCATTCATATTTTTAGCCTGTCTCTGGTTCTTGGTGTATTGAGTGTTTGTGCTTAGGTGTTGGCAGCAGGGGTTGCAGGGGAGACTGTGAGGAATGGCCAGGACTGGGCCAGACATGGCTGATTCCAGCCAAATCCAACTTGCCCACCATGGCTGAGGTCTGCAATCAAGGTTGTGGCACTTCTGGGAAAACATATTTAAGAAAGGGACAGGCTGTGAGGAATGACGAGGGAAAAATATACAAGAAAAAAMCGTTCTAAAAGATAAGGAGAACTAAATATTTCTGAAATTGTAGTGAARTTGGATGAAAAATATGGCCTCCTGAAAAATTCAGTTCCTTTATACATGAAAGAATTTATCTGAGTGACAATATTCTATACAAAGGATAAAGTTGAAAAGGGTGAACAGTAAGAGAGACCTTGGGGTTATCGTGGACAGTAAATTGTAGATGAACTCATTCAGCGGATCTCAAGGGAGAATGGCAAGTGGGATTTTTTGTCTGCTTGCATTAAAGAATAAAGTCATGCAGAAATGAAGTGTTAATCTCTGCATAGCTCTTACCAGGTCATGTCAGGAATTCCAGGCTAAATTCAGACATCTTGATACCAGAAATATATGGACGGCTCTAAGAGTTCAGAGAGAGAAGTACCGAAATGATTACAAACCAGGCAGATTGATTTCTGAGAAGAAAAGAAAAAGCAGTATAAGAGCTAAATGTGCAGCATACTTAAAACAGCCACAGTATGCTTGTAAAGAGGAAAGCTTGATTTTCCTTGGGTTATTCATTTTGCTTTTACTCAAGCAAACTGTGATATATCTGTCTGTGATATAAACCTACCATCAGGGCAAATGCTGGACAATGACTTGACTTATGGAATAACTCCAAATGGAGGGATGTACATTATATCTTTTGGAATTTTCACTCTAACAAGCATTGCTAGTCCTGGATGAGGGCAGAATCCTTATGGTCAGTGGAGGCTTTTTTCCATTAGGTAATTATTCCTTGTAATTTTCTCTCATCTATCTCATGTGCATAAAGGCAGAGAACCAGGCAGCAGAAATTAATGCCTCAGAAGGAAGACCTCATTCCTTAATGAACAAGGCCAAGGTGAGAAATGCACAGAAAACCTTTTCAATAGAAATACTAATATATTTCATATTTCCATTGGTTTATACCTTAAAATTATCTTCTTTTGTAGTTTCCTATTCATGCTTTAGACCTCACTCACAAGTAACAGAGAACTTGACTCYGAGAGCAGTCCCAACTATCAAACCAGAAGAAAAATATGAGCTCCTTGATTYCTCATGCAATCATTTCCTCACTGCAATTTTTCTGTAGGAGTTCAAAAAGGTGTGTTTTGTGAAGCAGCATYGCAAAAGTTGAATGACAGGCATCTATAGTTTTATTTTACTGAAAGTAGGCCACCTTCAGTATATTCATCAGTTTGCATGCTATTCCTCTTGATGGCAGGTGAAACAATAATAAATAATGCACAAAGGAAGTTAATCTGTTTCCAGAGTATTTTAATAAATAAAATGTACAAAACCATTCAGGCCTTGGGCTTCTTGCCAGAGCCTGATGTGAGAGAAATACCAAAACACACGAACCACCTCCGAAATCTGTTAAGCTGCTTGTTCCAATTTCAAATTTGTATTTATTTTTTCCTTTCATACAGTGTGATTTGATTTCATACAGGAATCACACTAATTATATAATGACTTTATAAGAAAAGATAAAGTGGAACATCTCTACCAAGGGAAATTATTGTTGCATCAATTTCTAATTATTCCTCCTATTAACATTTTTTTTTTTTTTTTGTGTCTAGTACCAGAGAGAAAAAAACCCAGAGAATCAGCTATGCTTTTTGTTGAGTGTGCATATTGGAATGAACTCTACACGGAGAGGAAACTTAAGCTACACACATTAGGAGCTGTGAATTCGTGTTCTACTGCTCAGGGAGTAAATACTGAGAAGGGGTGCAAAACGTTTCCTTTCACTTGCATGGAGTTTCCTTGGGTCACTTCTTTGTCCAGACTTGTGTATTTCCTAGTCAACTGCCCTCCCATGCCACCGTGGTCCTCTGCAGCCACCTTTACTCATTTAGTATTACAAGAGAAGGACAGATGCTTGTGTAAGGGCTATAAGAAATACAATATAAGTTCTGTGAAAATTCACGCTCTGCACGTCACTAGAAGAGGTAGAATATGCCACCACCTGCAACTAAGATAGATACTCTTTGTATAGGTATAAATAAATAAGAGTATGAATCTCAGTGTTGAGGGATTGATTAATTAAAAAAAAAAATCTGTGTATTTTTCTGCTGTTAATCAAATACATTTCATAGAGTCAAATCAAGCAGTAACATTGTCTGTAGACTACTAATCAGTGTAAACAAAAGTAAAAACAAGGTAATGAGCAAGTGTTTTGAAAMACAATATTGTATTAACATCATTGGTTCAGCCTCAGAAAATTCTTATTGCATTTTTCATTTTATCCATTATCTTGTATGATTTTTTTTTAAAGGACTGTGGATAAATGGATGCATCTGTCCCAGTTTTTCTATTTTSGTTCAGGTTATTGGAAATATGGTACTTAAACTTACATTTATTTAAATTTAGTGGCTTACTTGCCCCAAAATATCTTGGTTAGCTAAAAAATGTTATCAATATGGAGTAAGATATATCAATAATTGGGAAAAATCAATAATAAAAACTACTTCCAATGATTTAAAAAAAATCTTAAAAATATGTCAGGTAATAGAAAAAATCCCACAGAAATTATACGATATCACACAATGTTTTAGAAATTGTTCAATTTTCCCAAAAATATAAAGTGGCAATGCTTAATTATGCCTCAGAATAATGACTAAATCCTAATGGATGCTGGAGATATTATTATGGGTAAATATGCTTTTACAAAGATGGAAGAAGCAATTATTGAAAATACTGAAAGTGTACACCGTAAGGGATTTATTATATTCCCTGTACCTTTTTTTTTTTCCCCTGAAAGAGGCAGGGTGGGGATCATTGTGAAGCTGAGACCTCTGCTCCTGCAAAGTGTGAATTCTAGAAATACCACAGTATAAATCCAAATGTGGTTAAATGCGTCTAACAGAATTGCATTCTTTATAAAATGGACACAGTCAATTGCTGTCCTGGAAGTGGGAAGATAATCCTCTTGTAACAGATGAATGTATGAGCTCCCTGACTGTTTCCTATAAGAACGGAGAGAAAACCATTTGTGCCAGGTTTCTGTTTCTTTTAGTTATGTTTGTCATTGTCACTCAGTKTGGTGAATGTTTTTTTTCTCCTATTTGGCACGTTTTAGGATTGTTCTGACAACAACAGTTCATGGATATTGAAGAGAGTTATGTATTGGTTTGGGATAGCACTTCTGCTTCCATTGTGAACAGAAGTGAAGCAGTTTATAAGTGGTTCTATGTGAGAGGGCTCGTGACTGGATCCTGAGGAACAGGAATTCAAGCACTTTCACATTCAGGCCACAGTAGCCTGTTTAAGCTTTCTTAAARTGCTTGTAAGTTTAAAAGCTGGAAACAACAACAATTTGTCCCCAAACAATAAAATAATATGGAATTTATAAAAACGAAATTTCTAGTGAAAATACAGAAAGCATCAGGAATGGCCTATGTAGCTGTAGTTCCAAATGAATGTTGGAAGAACCTGAAATACTTCTCTGTTTCAGATGATGCCACAGCTGTTGTTCATTTTAAATAAAATGTTGATTATATATATCTCTGCATTTTTTCTCCTGTATCTCCCCCTCTTACTATGTTTAAACTCCTTCTTTTTTCTAATCTCTCTTTTAATTTTATATACTGCTTTCCCACTAATCTTTTCMACTGATGACTTACAGATAATACCAAGTTCTCCTGCAATCCTTCTGTGCTCAGTTGAACTGTTTATATATATGCCAGATCAGTTTTCTTTTAGCTTCTGCACACCAGGAAATAGAAAATACAATTTTTTCCCCCTAGCAYATCACACAGGTTGTTAACTCAGGAATAGACCTACTCCATTAATTTTGACCACTCCTTGCCTTYTGAAAAATAGGGTCAGCACTTGCAGTTATGTTAATATCATAATTCCAGCTGTTTTGWAATTCCTTCAAGTTCAAACTTACATAGTCTACAGGTCCCATGAAAAGGACCCTTTGGAAAATCCTTTGCCTAAGAATTTGTCCAAGCGTATTTATAGGCATGAGATTAAGTAAGTTTTAATACATATACCAAGGTTTTAGAATATTGATATTAGCAACAGCTGAGGTCAGATCTACACTCTTTTCTGATTATTAAAAATCATTACATTTTTGTTTCACTAGTTCAGTGAGCTCCAATAAGTCAAATTTTACTSTCTGAGCTTGGAAGATGACTGACATAGGAAAAATCAGCGTTTAGAAGTAGAAAAATCAAAATCTGTAGTGGAAGAAAATGTTTCTTGCCTTCTGCAGGACATTGTAAGCAATAGAGAGGAAACAAAACAAGACATGATGTGGTACTGGACTGCAATTTTAATGAGTTCCACTAAGAGTTCTTTTAGGTTTTTTGACTAACACAAATTCTTTATTAAAATATATCTAAATGAAGGCCAGTTTTTCAAGCATCTTTGTTTTAGCAACCATGAYACACTAGGGATAAGTGAGGAAATAACTCTCTCTAGCTAATACTCTCAAAGATTAATTGCAAACAATTCAAATTACTAATTTAATTATTTTTTAATTAACTACGGTTTACAAATAGATCGTAATTTACTTTTAATATATTATTCCATTTTCACTATGCAATTTGAAAAAATAATTTTTCAGCTGTGAACTCCATATCAGTTCGGGTTTTTTTACTCAGTAGTGGATAGCTAGTTACCTTCATCTACCTTCATCATATTGCTTTATCTCTGCTTTCAATTATAAACATTCATAGTGCAGCAGAGCAAGTATCAGCTAATGAATATCACTGATGAGTAATTTACTCAGACCTTTTTGGAAACATTTTCACCTACATCTATCACTGTTTAGCTAACAAAACCAAGCACTATGTTCCTGTGSATGATTCAAATTGAATCTAATATTTTGTTTTACAAACAGCAAAATTCAGTAATGGAAAGAAACATACTTTAGCTCAAATACTCCTAGAATTCCCTGTAACAATATTCTTCCAAAACCACATATGTCTTGAACCGAGGTTTCAAGGSTAAATGTCCTATTTTGACATTTCTAATACAAAAATATATAAACTATTTTGTAAATAGTTATGTATCTATGCATATTTATATTTATATGTTACATGGCCACTAAGATACTGAATAGCTGTAGCTTTATTTTAGGATACAAGGTGGTGCTGTTTCTTTTTAAAACTGAAAATAACATGTTGATGTGATCCTGCAGAATGCAGTAGTAGGGACACAATATCTTGTCAGGAGTACTTCTTTTAAGAGGCCAACTTCTCTGCCTCCAGTCTATTTAATTGTTGCACATTTAAATAAGACATACGTGCATCTCTGTGTTCATATGCATATATATTCATACATTTCAATAAGCAGGTTTAAAGCAGTAACAGACTTTAACTTTGTACTTAATCCTGGATTTTCATGCAGAGTCAGAGCCTTACACTAAAATTAACTTACATTTTATCATAGAACTAAGGTACTGGCAACTTAAAGAGTGATTCTTTTCTCTACACTGTACATGAGTGAAGGATATTGGAACATTTGAAACCTTAATTTTGCATAAATATTAAATTTATCTGACCTATTTACTTATGTTTTTTGCCTTTATGTCAATTAAGTTCCTGTAAAACAGTGTCAGAGCTTATATTTTTTAAGCTAAAGCCTAGAAATATGATAGGTTACTTCTCCCCAGTACTGTTATCAACATAAATATTATAGCCCAAATTGCAAGACTAATTTTCTGTGCTCTGTGATGAWTGATGTTGTCTCATTTTAGATCTTTTTTCTTTTTGCAAGGTTCACTAGGCAGCCAGGTGTTGATAATTTTTTTGAGAAGCAGAATATATTTGGTACCTAGCAGAGTCAGGCCTTGGTACAAGGTGCRTTTGGCCCTTTCATGGCCCTTCTGAAAACTCACATTTTGTTAAAGAATTGGAGGAGCCTTAGACCATGGGTTAACGAAACATCAGGATAAAAAGAACAAAAAGAAACWATTAAAATACCCCAATGTCATCATACTGCTTCACTAATCATAGATTTTTCAAAATGTCCATCATGTTAAGATTCATGTTCCTGAGAAGAACTTATGTTATAGTTATACTGAACATATGTACAGTTCCACTGAAATTGATGTGATTACTTACATAAGAGACATTCATGGCTAATTCTTTGCTGAACTGCAGACCTTAACTTCTATAGATAGTGTTAAAGTATATTGCTCATCTTGACAACAGATTTTTCTTATGTAATCAGGCCAAAAATAAGTATTTTCAGACACCTCCACAACACTCCCAAATTCTTACATCCTGAGTATCCTAGACAGCATATTCTGGGACAAAAATATTTTGTATTAAGCAGACTATTGAAATATACTACTAAAATCAATGGGCTTGTTTGTTGTTTAGG
>QVAJ01000004.1:4030410-4117360 GCA_003546035.1 Mixornis gularis | reverse complement strand
TGTTGAACTGTAGTCCAGGTAAAAGTTTTATTGCTCTGTCTCTGCAGTTACATAAAGTAATTTTGAACACAGCTGTACATAGCCACAGCATCCTGATATTTGATTGCAGTCTACCTCTTTTGCTTTGTATGGTTAGACCTTAAGCATCTCTCTCCAGCTTCTACTTTTAATCTATAATGTGTATATACATGTGCACAAAATATTTAAATCCTTTAAAAAAAGTCTTAGTGAATTCTAAGTACTTAGTTACCTAAGTAGGTAAGGAAATCATGTCCACAATTATCAATGAACAAAAAAGAAGTACTCAGGTTTCAAGATCCATAGCTGTTTATCATAAGCTGTTTAATGAATGGTTATTTAAATCATTTCAACTGAAAAAACCCTGTGTGGTTATACCTAGAGAGTGCAAGTGATTCTCACATCACAGGACAATAATGAGGGGAGCAGATCTTTAAGACACACTCAGAATACAGTCTAAAAAAAMCTTGCAGCAAGATATAAATTCCTCTTCCTTCTAATGCCAAGACTGATACTTCCCAATACTTATTTTTGATAAAAATCATTGGCCTTGGGCAATTTTTTAACTTAGATGCCAATCAGGGTTAAAAAAAAAAAGTTAAAAAATAAAACAGAATAGCAGTATACATAGATAATTCTCTGTAAAGAATCTCTCTATCAGAAGCTAATGACAGTGTCTATGATGGAAACAGATCCTTCTGGGTTTTGTTGTCCACTACTGTACATTAGTCTCTCAGTTTTGCTACAAATTAGTAAAAGCTTTCGTAACCAACTACTAATTTGAGAACGTTAAAGCAAACAAAATAGAATTTCCCTTTTGTGACATACCTCTCTTTTCTAATATTTTCTTTTAGGCTGACTTTTTCTTTCCTTTTTATCAGGTTATCTAAATGGAATATCTATTTAAAGAGCAGTGTAGAATGTAAAAAAATACGATAAAAGGTATAATTTTCTAGCAAGTAAAGGTCAATAAAGCAAAGTCATAAAGCTGGATGACTAAAGTAAGGTTAATTTAACTGGCTCTAGTAAATCTCTACTCAATAAAAGGTGTAGAAATCTAAGAGGAAAAGAAGAAATAATTGAATGAGAAATGTGTACTACAACATTATCATATCTCACATAAAATGTAGCRGTAGGAATAACACTAGTTATGGTAAAAAATTACCTTACTGGCATGGATAAAGTTGTCTCTAGATAATGATGAAGACTAGACAAAAACATGAATCTGACAGCTTCTGAGTCCTAAGGGAAGTGTTTGAGGTAATGGAAAAGGTTTTGTCTTTATCAGGACAGAAGCACAATTGAAAGCTCCACTGAGTATTGTACACACTTAGAGTGCAGAGGGGAAGGAATAGATGTGCTAACAGCAGAAGTTATTATTTAGAGCATGGGTATATATTTTAGGGTAAAATTCACAGATTTTAAATACATGTGTAGTCACATACTAGCATATTAGCTATGAAACATTGCTCCTTTCCCCATATGAACTAATGATTGATGGACAAAAGGGAAATTTGAGCTTTTGGGCTATACACTAGAATGCATAATGCATTACATTTTCCAATTATGCTTATCACCTAGTGGAAGGTCACCAGCAAGCATAAAATTGAAATGCTCTGATTGAGCATGCTGTTCAGGATTTCCCATTTGTGGTTTGTTTTTTTTCCCTACCTGCAATTTCCCATTATGCATGGTAGTTTTCACACTGTATTCATAAGATGAAGGTTTATTTTTGTTCTCTTACTGATTATTTATGATTAATCCTCATATCAGGAGGTCTGACCCAAATATCAATGAAGGTGATAGACTTAAGTTTGCAGCTTTGTTGAATTTTATGATGATTATAGTAATCATTAGAAGAACTTATACATTAAAAATAACTTTCATTCAAACGTGAGAGTGATGTTAGGTATTGTTATATTTTTTAACAGTTAAGGAAAGGTTAGAAAATTTTGTTTTGCTTTATGACAGTTTCTTTAATAAATAAATTTGCAAAACTGTAAGTTGTTCAGTCGCTAAAAATTAACTTGAAGCCTTTGCGATATATGCTGGCCACCCAGGAGAAAATTAATTACCTGAAATCAATATATTCAGGGCAYATTTAAATATGTACGAAACTGGCATCCAATGCTGACATAAATGACCACATGAAATAGGGTTTGTTAGCCAGAAACTCCTTCTTGGTTTCCCTGAATTAGTCAAAAATATTTTAGACAGATGTCGGTTGTCTTTTCATCAAGATCATGGAAAAGACAGTGGCCTTTATTAATGCAATAAGCTTGGTAAGAGAGGCTTGATTTAAGTCTTCCACTRATAGCAGAGGTTCCAAAGGCCCAGTTTTCATTCTCTAGGCAGATGCCTTAAACGATAGCAACCATCTGGCCGTGCATTCCTGTTAGACTCCTGAGCCATGAAGAATGATTCTTAACACCAGAGTTGAAAGAGATGAAAATACGAATAAACACASTCTTTATTATATACTGAATGCTGGCATTCCAGTTGAGTGTCTAAGTTTGTTTGTTTATGGTTTCGGTTGTGGKTTTTTTGTTTGTTTGTTTGRGTTTGGTTTTTTGTGCTGGGAAAAGTTATGGACACAAGGAGAAGTGCTGTGTCCTGCACTTTGACCACAACTATCCAAGACAATGYTACAGGCTGGGAAGAGTGGCTAGAAAGCTGCCTGGTGTAAAAGGATGCTGGGATGTTGGCTGACAGKGGCTGAACATGAACCAGTGTGTGCYCAAGTGACCAAGAAGGCCARTGGCATCCTGGCCTGTATTAGCAATAGTGTGAACAGCAGGACCAGGGCAGTGATTGTTCCCCTGTACTCAGCACTGGTGAGGCTGTGCCTCATGCCTCARATCCTGTGTTCATTTTTGGGCCTCTCACTGAAAGAAGGACATTGAGGCACTGGAGAAGGTAAAAAAAAATAGGACAACAAAGCTGGTGATGAGCAGATGAGGGAGTTGGGGGTATTTATCCTGGAGAAAAGGAGGCTCAGTGGGGACCTTATCACTCTCTACAACAGAAAACAGAAAACCTGTAGCCAGGKGAGGGCCAGTATCTTCCCCCAGGTAACAACTGACAGGTCAAGAGKACATGGCCTCAAGAAAAGGTTTATCAATATCAATATCAATATCAAACATTGGAACACAGTGCCCAGGGAAGCGGTGGAGTCACCATCCAATGAGGTATTTAAAAGATGTATAGACATGGTACTGAGGGACACGGTTTAGCAGTGGGTTGAAGGTTGGGCTCAATGATCATACAAGTCTTTTCCAACTTGAGTGATTCCATTATTCTGTATACACAATGTTGGCTGGTATATACTAATTTTACTGAATTTCAGAAACAAAGATGATTATCTTTGTGGCTGTAGATTATTTGTCTTTGCTGAGTTTAATGGTTCAAYCACAATTAAGGACTAAGCCATATACCTGCTCCTTATCTGTTGRCCAGCTCAACCTGCCTTTTTCCATTGAATGGATTGTGAGGGGCACCAACCATATTCTGKTTTTTTTGATAAGACATAAATGATTGTGGCAAGTAAAACTATTTTCAACTTCACAACGAGTATTCAACTTCTCTTTCCAAATCTTATTTTGAGCATTCAAATACTCAAAATGGTACGTTATACATTATTCAAACACCTTTCTGCTTTTCCTTATGAGGTTTTGGGGTTTTTTTGCAAGGCTTAGTTTTGTGCTTTTAAAAGAAGATAGAAAAATTCATTCTAATGACAAAAATATTTCATTTTGTGTTGAATAATATGATTTTCTTCAGGTCATACAAAGATCTTTCCTTTGTGTTTACTTTGATGAGAGAAAAATCAAAGCTTTTCCWTCTTTGACATAAATAATTTTTCTCATCACATCTTGCACTCATGATCAGGTCTAAAATCATGTGTGTTATGCGTGTTGCAAATATAACACAAATTTGAATTCAAGGCAAAGGCAAGCAGTTGTTTGTTTGTTTGTTTGTAGAATAAAAATTATAGGGATGCTCTCCTGATAATGTGAAACAATTCTTTTGGGAACTAAGGTCCTTGTGTTGGCTTAGTCTCTAAAACACTTGTCTCAGCTTACCTTTTAAATCTAGTTAAGTTAGGGACTTTACAAAGTTCCAGAAGTATTTTGCTAATACTTAGCAAGCATTAAAGCTTCTTACTGAAGCTTGTGAAGATTCTTTCAGGTAGCACTTATGCACATCTTTGAACATTAAATATGGTGGAATTAGCAGGAGATTACATATAGCCTGTGGTGGAATCCAGCCTGAGGTTTCTCCCTTGTTGAAAGGAGTTAATTCCCCTATTTATTAAATGGAATCACTTTGTCCTCCCTGTAAAACTGATTATTATAAAATATTAATCCAAGTAGTAGATACAAGTAAAGTGAATCTTGAGATGTCCATAGTATGGAAGTAGCAATACAATAATTTGATGTAGAGAAGATGTTTCAAGAAACTAAATAATAAACTAATGGCTTTTATTTGTAAACAAATGACATAACTTATCGTTACGCATAATTATATTTGGCATCTGCAATATTCGATTATGTTGGCAGTCATTTAACCAAGTAAAAACTCATTAAAACAAATATCCATGCTACAAATAGGTATTTACCTTATTCTTGCTATTTCAAAAATCCAAGACCAGAAAAATCTCAAGGAAAAGGAACATCAAGAGCCACCTTACAGACTAAAAGATCAATTTGAGAAAACATATGTTGCAAAGAGACAGTGAGAATATTTACATGCAAAAGTTGTAAATKACTTATAAGGAAAAGACCAAAGACTTTTGAAATGGAGATACATTGTTTTAGTCCAGCTAAAATACAATCAGTAAAAAATGAAAGAAAAATTTGTCAGTTGAATAAGTAAAAATAAGTAGCCAATATGTCCTCTTGGTTGCCTAATCCTAGAGCAAGYATCAGAGCTCTTGCATCTAATTAGCTACTTCAAAGACATCACCAACTTTTTCTATTTCACCTAACCTGGCTTGCAAGAAAGCAATATCAACATCAAATATCAAGCTTAAAGAATTCACTTTGAAACTTAATATTATTTCCTAAAGTAAAATTTTGGTCACAGTGGTGACAAATGTGCCCATACAATTGTGCATTTTTTTAAAGTATCCCAGTCCTCTCAAAGGCTARCTACTATAATATATGATGCTAGCTACTATAATATATGATGCTAGAATAATTGCTTTAAAAGACGCATATGTCACCAGTGGATGCAGACATACATTTTTACATATACACAAAATTCTTCACATAAGACATTTTTCTTAGGTATATCATTGCATTCTATTTTATGTTGAAGTTTGTATGAAGTCACACTTTTTCTGAGTTAAAAATGGACTTGGAAGAAGCTACTACTTCTTTTATAGCACTTGTTCTCATGAAGAGTCAAACCCTTTACCTTCATCCAGCAAAGCACTTAAASACATACTTCRGTTTAAAAGGTAAAACACAATCAACCAGGAGTACGAACATATTTAGAATAACCCAAGTACAACTCTGGACATTTAGTGCCTTGCAGCACCCAACCCTTATGCTCTACAAGAAGCAGACAGGAATGCATTGTTTAGCCTTTATGTGAGGAAAAATGGGAAAAAAAAAATGCATGAATCTGTTAGTGACTTTCAATGTATATTGTAAACATCTGCAGCTGCACTATTTTTAAAACTCAGCTTATTTTTGCAGCTGAGTGAAAGGTACTGCTTGGTTTACAATGCATAGCAAATCCAATTAAGGGAATGGAACTGCTGGAATTCTTTTTTACATTGAGATCAAAACTAGCTTTGCTAAACCATGTAATTTTTTCCAGTAAGCATAGAACAGAGACATTTACATGTATTAAAAGGAATTTCTCAATGCAATAAATGTTAGATATTAGCCATTATCTTCCTCTAGTGATGTATTTGTCATTCATATGAAAGATTTGGATAATTGTACAGTGAATGAATCTCAAGAAGAACATCAATTACAGGTACTGAGGGAAATAGTGGAATTCTGAATAATGTCTTTTTTATTTAGTGTCATTGTACGCAGCATTTGTATTGTCTATGAATGTGTCTGTAAATATTTCCACTTACCCATACTCTGTAATGAGCACAGTTGTAATTAGTTATTTCACAGTGAATTTGGTTCTGATATTTCCTCTCTCTTCAGTGAAAGGAAAAAAGAAAAAAGGAGGGGTGTACCTTAAGGCATGGAAAAGGAAGCATAGCAAATACGGCGAATTTCTTGCATGCCTGAGAATTTTGACTTGGCATTTGGATGAGGTGACACGAAAAGGTAGGCAGAATGAGAGATAACATATCTAAACCAGTTTTTACAATGTGAGATCCCCTGTTCATTCCAACTGTATCCAAGCAACAACAAAATCTCGAGTTAATGTACCAAAAAATAAACCAAAGYGGAACCTTTCCTTTTTAAAAAAAAMCTTAACCTTTGAAAGAGAAATGCAGAAGGCAAGAAAGGAAAGATAAAGAGATCTCCTTCTGTTAGTTTAATACATTTGTGATTCTCTTAGGTATCACAGGGACAATCTTGATTTAGAAGTGTAGATGATAAGRAGCAGATGCTAAACAAGGTATATTTTCCTCAGATGAACCAAGGTGAATTTTCTGCTATGGAATCCAGCATAAATGAAAGATATTAGATTAGTAATAATTCATGTTTCTTTAGGAATATTGCTGCTAGCAAAGAGGAGAGGGACACCACTGTGTRTTTTTAATGAGTTTCAGTTTACTTTTGAAACTTCTGAAAACTCTTTGAAGTAGATTGGGAGAGTAAAGATAGTTTTGAAATACTTACTTAATTCTATCACTCTTTCCTAAAGTCTTCTTATCTACAAACAAAAAAACCCAAACAAGCAAGTCAATTTTATTGTATGGATACATAGCACTTTAGATCAGTACACACTGCTGTATYCATGGATTTAGCCATTCCCTTAGATTAAATCTATCAAAGTACTTYAGGGAAATATTACCATTGTTACCTTTCACAAAAACAGAGAGGACTCCTTTAAGAAATATTCACAAGTCCTTGCTTCTCTAGCCATTTTATTATGATCCTTACATAATTTAACCTTAATTAATAACTTAATATTGTGTTGTACTATTTAAGTGATAAGAAACTCATTTGCACACCTGAAGAAGAACAGAGAAACAATGGAAGGAGGACTAAATTACCTGCCTCAGYTGCTCCCAGGCCATCTTCAACAAAAGACTCTCCACTCAACAAAACCAGAGGAGCAAAAGGGCACAATGAAAGTCAAGAACCCAAATCAAGGATTCTGGAGGAGCATCCACCTTGCCCAGGCCCCTTCTGGGATTATCCCAGCAGAGCCATTGAATCTGCTGTCCTGGCAWGAGATCCATCTTAATGATGGGAAGCATGTATCTGGACCACCTTCAGATTCAGGGGGTGTTGCCCTGCAGGAATGTGGAATGCATTATCTGATGCATAGAAAGGSCATGTTTGGTATTGCACAGGGCTTATTTTAGGGGGGTGTCAGGGTGTGACGCTAGCTAGAAGCTGGGCACCCATGAAGAATTTTTCACTCATTCTCCTATGCTACAGTTAAGAAGAGGAGGGGGAAAGAAAAATTAAAAGGCTCATTGAGTGAGATATGGATTAGGAGAAAACACTCTAAGGGCAAAATAGGCTCAAATCTTAAAAGGTCTAAAGAAAAATTTATTAAGAGAATTAAAAGAAGATAATGAAAATTAAAAGAAACCTTTAGAAGACCTTTCTTGTCCCCTCTAGCCCTTCTTTCCTTTTCACTGAGAGCACAGGGAGACAAAACATGGGGGGTTTAGTCACTTTGTCACTTTTAAAAAATCTTTCTTTAGTTAGGGAGAGGAGCCTCTTCTGTTACCCATGGGGTTTTTCCTACAAGAAACAGTTCTCTGTGAACTTCTCCAACRTCGTTCTAATTTTTACAAGTAGCAGTCCTGCCAGACCTGCTACAATGTGTGTCCCTCCCACAGGCAAAGCAKTCTTCCCACAACTGTTTGTGTTGGTCATTTTAGTTCATGGGGTGTAGTCTTTTAAGGATGAACTGTTCTGCTCTAGAAACAAGGGTCTTCTTTCTCTGTCTCCAAAAGCAGGTTTTTTTTTCTTTCTGTTCAAGGTTTTTAATAGATTACAACTGTTTAGCATCCAGACACTCCAGTGTGAGCACTTTTTTTCACGGGCTGCAGTTGAATGCTGCATCCCCCCATGCACTTAATGAATTACAGAGAAACAGTTCATTGCATTAAAGGCTTCACCACAGTTTACAGAATTTCAGCCCTGATGCCCRGAGCACCTCTTCCTCCCCTTCCTCTTTTGCACTGACCTTAGTGTCGTCATGTTGTTCCCCTCATGTGTCTTCACTTCTTCCTTTTCCCTGACTCGGGAAAGAACTGGTGGCAGTAGGTTAGTTTGTTCTCAAGTTCTACGAATTGAAAAGTTTTTATAGCATTCTGCAATGCTGAAAAGTTGATCCTATCCAGGCTCCACATCAGGGAAGYGCTCACCATGCCTGTGACCACTGGCCACTTGGTCCCCACTGGCAACATGCAGGCCGCGCTGGCTGCCCTTGCCTTTCTGTCTGCAGCATGGTTGGTTAAAAGTGCCTAAGCAAGTAAAATCCATTGCCAGCCATGCCAAGATGGCTGTGGCCATGGTGCCTTGGCCACATTGTCCTGGTTGCATGACCGCACCCGGTGCCAGGATGGCACCCGGCTGGGGGCACCAAGATGGGACCCCCCTGCCAGGAGGGCCCTGGCAGYCATGCCAGGAAGACTCTCCACCCCCTCAGAGGAAGAAAGAGAGCTTGAGCACTCTCATTTTTAGATATGCCATCACAGAGTTGTTACTAATTTCTCGAATTGGGCCAGCCAATATTTCTGTCATCAGAGCCTTCAGGGATTGGCTCTGTTAGACATAGTAGAAGTTTCGAGGGGTTTCTCTCAGAAGCAGCCTCTGTGGCTTCCTCTGCCCCCACTGAAAGCCAGGCTGTGTTAAACTAACACAGGGAGGARCCAGAGGAAGAAAAGGGGTGGTATTTAGTTGTGTGTAGCAACAAGTGTGAGAAATAGAGAGATTGTCATATGAATATTTTATTGGTAAACACRTTTGTCCATGACCTGCCCTCTGCCTGATCACCTCAGTTTGTCATCTCTCCTTGTTATCTTTTTCGCCAACTATTTTTCCATAAGGGATTCTTTAGCCTGTGTGTGTAAGGGGGTCGGGGCAGATGCTTGAGTGAATGTGTGAACAATAGCAAAGATCAAGCTGGATTAGCCAGTTAGTAGGTAAAGTGTCCTGAGAGCCAGGRACGTGGGATGTGTGGGTCTAAAAGGGACACCTCTGGGTGGGGAAGTATTTCTGCCTCCAGGGTCAAGAGCACAGGTAAGTTGACTGTGGGATCAGGGCATGTGTGTGTGTCTCTGAGGGAGTCTGTACCAGCCACTGGGAYTAAGGCCTTGGGGGCTTGTATACCAGAAGCCAGCAACTGGAGATACTGAGATCAAAGAATAGCTACTGGGTAGAATGAAAGTCTGAGCCCAGCTGCTGGACGCACCCATCTTTTACATACAGAAACATTTTTGCAGAACTCCATCCTACTCAGTCAAAGTGRGGAGGAGAATGGGGGTACTGGTGCTCTTGGTGYTCATGTGAGTGCTCTGTGTGTCTGCTGTGGTGTGTGGCCAGACTTCTGTATATGTATATATACACATATATTGTGGATAACATAAATTACTTATCAGGTATTCACACTCAGACTCRCTCCTGGAGGGACTGGGTAACAATCAAACTAGAAGGAAGCCAGACCCTAGAAACTGTCACAGGAGGTCTGGGAAATGTAAGAGGGATCCTCTAGATCTCCAAACTTGTCTGATTGTGTAATCTCTACATCACTCAAGATACAATATCACCTGCAATTCAGAGAATTGAATTTTTTTCTTTTTTTTTTTTTAATCTTCATATCTTTTACCCAGGGTATTTCTATTCATTTTAGATGCATGACTGCAAAGTCAATGTAAAGTTGGTTTGTCCCTTTATAAATGTGCAAAGGTGTCCAGAAATGACTTTTTTGCCAAAGTTTAGTAGCATTAAAATTCTTTTTAGCTGGCTGAAAATGYTAGGATTTTATTGGTTTGTCAGTTTTTGCAAGAACAGGAAAAACTAATAATGAYGTAAAGGAAGCAGAAATATAGATTTTCTTGCTATTTTGGCAGCCTTTTTTCTTTAGGTTTTTTGTTTAAGGTATGTTTTCAAATCAAATATCTTTCTCATGCTACTCTTTAAAAATAAATTCATTATGCTCAACACAAATTCTCAAGAAATAAGCAAACATAATCACCTGCATTTTTCCAAACGGAGTCAAATCAATAAGGGCATTCCAAAGCCTGAAATTAGGTGTTCTGCTTCACAAGCAAGTTCTGTTTTATTTTCAATCGTTTATGACCTTTGCAGTGGGATATTGTGTGCTTCACAGTAGAAAAGTTCAGCATAAAGGAGACAGCACATCTATGTCATCTTATAAATTCTTCTGTCATATTTTTGAGGCTGCTGTACCTGCTTGTTCTAGAGAGATGCTCATAACTGAATCTACCATACCCACCAAAGAGCATSCAGGATTGTGTACAGCAAACACCTCAGGCACTCATGAAGGAATGACCATAGGAAATTTGAAGTGTTTGGTGCTAAATTTGATCTCATCTAGCTCCTCCCTCAAGTCAGTATGAACTGCTCCTATTCCATTCCAGACACACTTACAAACTGGCTGTTTGGTAATTGGTTTTGGAGTTCTTTTGAAGTTATAATCTATAATCCTTGAAATGTTCTCCTTTGATGTGCTGAAGATCATTTCCTCTTTCTGGTGTTCTGGTCCATTTGCCATTCTCCACAAATTCTCAAGTATAAATGATGTCATTTCAGAGATTATTTAAGCTATCTGCATATTAACCTCATGTGAAAATCATGAGATTTTCACAAACAATCTGAAAAAAAGAAATATGGTCTTTTAATTTTAATTTTCTCKTGGAAGAACTCAACATTTGTTATTTGTACTAATTGAGTTATTTTCACTTGGGAAAATGTGTCATAAATTATACTTAGCCCACTTGTTTTTACCAAGTGGAGCAGTGACCAGTTACTGCCTTGATTTATTTTTTTTTCTCTCATTCCTGTGGACATGATTCTTGATACTTTGGCTATATCTTTCTACCTGGGTTCCATTTCATATCTGTCAAATTAAATTCCAGCTGGTTCCAAGGAGATTGGTTGGTTTGATTTTTCATTCACCCTTTGCATGCCTTCCCCTTGCTTTTGAATCAGTGAAAAGTACCCGATTTATCCAAGTAGGTCTCTTGCTGCATCTCTTAGCTGTCATAATTTACATGAATGCCCTAGAAGTAATTTGTTTTGGAAAATACCAAAAGAATATCATTATGGGCTTTTTTTCTCTCKTCGACTTCATTTATGTGCAGTATTTCATATGAATTGGATTCATTCATTGAGAACAATTTTCCTGAGATTTTCTTCAACAAGCATAACAGGTTTTGAAGATCACTCCCTATCTGCTCTCTCCTGATGGGGAATAAACCTACAGAAATTTACCCCCTGTCTGYTCTCTCTCTTTCTATAGCTTCTCTGTCACTTTTTGTAGTACTGGACACTAGCCTTAATTGACCTAGAGCTTATTTTTGAATTCTAARTCTACATATCTTGAAATAAACAGTGCTTTGAGATGTTCAATTGCACTAAAATGTAATTATTCATAATAATAAACTGCTAGAATGGATCATGTCAAATCTATTCTAAATTGTTACTGAAAAATCAGAGCATTCTAGGAGTCATTCTGATTAAGCAGTTTTATGCAGTCACCCTGTTCTGGAGAAAAAGAGAGTTCTCACAGAGACATGACAGTTTTGTGCCAGCTAGTCTTAGTAAATGAATCCATTTACTACTATTAAATTCATTCATTGAATCACCACACTAAATGATACCTACATTTGGAATTGTACTTRATTAGTTCTTAGAAACTCCTTACTTGGTCATTCTTGCCATTTCTTACATGAATACTGAAAATTCCTTCTTTTTGTAATGTAGAAATATTAGATGCCTCAATGTCCAGGGATGGTTCAAATTGCAGCATGTGGCAAAACAATCCTGGTCCCATTGTAGTATGGTACTTCATCCCTTTACACAGATTTTGCACAGAAGCTTGCTGAGATTTGTGTTTATTGCACCAGATGAACTCGTAATTTACCATCCAAATGTTTATCTTTTCCATAATCACAATATTTCACAATACAATTTCTATTACAGATTATATCTTATTTTTACTGCTTTATTGCTAAAAAAAAATAAATATGGCACATTATAGTTCTCTAGATGATAACTTTGTCTCTTTACCATGGTATATAATTAATCATACATCAGAAACCAGCATCAATGAGAAATTCTTCKTCACTTCCAGTAAAGAAATAAAATAACAAAACTATTTTAGGGCCAAAAATTGCATTGCCCTAGGGTTMTTGAGTGCAGTTTATAGACCCTATTTGCTGAGAGAAAAAAGTAAAACTTTGGAGTAACTTTGTAATATATACGGTATAATGCRTTTCCACAGTATTAAACATGTTTTGATATTTGTTCAAGCCACTTGTGCTGACTGGACGATTCAAGWACTGATTATTTTTTTGTGTAGAACAACAGAAGAATAAAAAATACCTTCATAGACCTGCTAAGCCAAAAGACCTGATTCAGCAGAGTATGTAAGTCAAAAATAGTAACAGGGCTTGTATGATTAAGGAAYGCTATGTTCTCTAGCTGTCATGTGGAATAAAACGAGGTAATTACTAATACATCTAGTAGTTTTGGATCTCCAGAAAAAATGGCTGAAACATATTTATAGCTGTTTCAACTGGGAGAAGCTCTCATCATGGTACCTGAGGGAAATTCAGACTCAAATCTTCAGAAATGTAATGAGATACTAGTGTCTCTCCACTATTATTCAACAGAAGCATTTGGTAACTACAGTGATTAATGTTTATGTTAAGCATTTTTAAAAATGCTTTAGTGATAAAGGATCCAAGTAGTTAAAAATTAGAATTATCAGCAGCCCTTTTCCTCTCTGGCTGTAAATTAGTCAAATGTGATTGAGAGTTTGAACCAAGGGAAGTATTTAAACTATCCTTATTGGTACTTGTGGCAAGTTACATTACTGTAGCTGAAAACTAGGGTTGCCTTTCAAACATGAGAGTTGTTTCAGGTYTCTGAAAAGTGTTATCACACTTTTATCACACTTTTATCAAAATAATCAAAGAATCATCAAGGTTGGAMGACACCTTCAAGATCATCTAGTCCATTCATCAACACAGCATGATCATAATCACCCCTAAATTGTATCATGAAGTGATACATGCAGACGCCTTTTGAGCAGTTCCAGAGATGGTAACCCTATCACCACCCTGTGAAACGTATTCCAATGCCTAGGCACTCTTTCAGTGASGAAAACTTCTMTAATATCTAATCTGAACCTCCCCTGGTGCAATTTAAGGCCATTTCCTCTTGCCTTTTCACTTGAGAAATGGCAGAAGAGACCAATCCCCACTTGGCTACACCCTCCTTTCAGGTACAAAAGCAATAAGGTCTCCCCAGAGTTTCCTGTTTTCCAGGCTAAACAACCCYAGCTCCCTCAGTCACTCCTCATATGACTTATTGCCCCAGACCCTTCGACAGCTCCAGTGCTCTYCTCTGCACTCTGCAGCATCTCTGTCCTTCTCATAGCAAAGACACAGGACCTGAGGTGTGACCAGGGGAAGGATCACTTCCCTTTTCCTCATAGAGGCCAAGATGCCATTTGCCTTCTATTACTATGAAGCAATTACGTTTACTGAAAACACAAAAAAGTGTTGAATCAGGAGTTTCTTAATTCTGATAGGATTTAGAAAAAGAATGCTGAGGCCTAAATGTCTCCTCAATAACACGCATTTGTTAAACTCAGAAAATATCTGAGTCTTGAACACAATGTTACTAGATGCCCTTGATGGAAAAAGGTGTAATGAGACAGTGGAATCTGGTGCCTATACAAAAATCATTTCAACACAGGGGATGATCAAAATGTTATACAGGAAAAGTTGACTACTTTCAAGCTTTAACAAGGAGAAATTGGAAGTAATATAATAATAAAAGCAAGTTCAAGGTCACCTGCTCAGGAGGTAATAGGAAAATCCACAATAAACTTGTGCAGAGTAGATGAAAATGACAGAGGAAGGAAAAGATCTGTCCATTTTGATTAGCAAAGGACATCTCTGAGATTCAAGATGATGAAAACTGAAGTTTAATAATTATGCATGTCTTATGGCCACAGACAAAGTAATGGTTATCCCAGAGCATAASGTTTCAGATGTTACTAACAGATTAGAGAGGAACAGGGTGTATGTGCTCSCCATGAGTAAATTTAGACTAGAAGTTGTAAGTAATTCCTATGTTATAAAGCAATCAGGATTATCCTTTGCAGTGCCAGTGGTGGTAAMATTTAAAATGTGTTTCTAGATGGAATTTAAACAGCTAATGACAACAATAAGATTGGGTTATGTCTAGTCCTATATTTCCTGTACTGTGTCAGTGCTGTTGCTTCCAGAGAATAAGTTTATTTAAGATAAAGATACAAGCGTGTTATAAAGTTCCTCTTATTGTGGTCRCTGTATCATAATTTTGATTTTTCTATTATTCCACCCAAAGTATCTTCACAGACTGTTAGATGCAGCARTTACACAAGTAACTACACTTCATGTCCCTGATGTCCTTCACAAAGGCAAATATCTAATTTTTTTTCAGTGGTGAAACTACTCTAGTGTGTGTCCACTGCTTGCAGAGTAACCAAGTGGTTGCTATGTTGAGAGCAATGATGTTACCAGATATCTTCTGCACCTGATTAGAGTGCCCTCCTTGCCATTTAAGAAACCCTGCTTGCCTGGAGTCACTGAGATCGTTGTAGACTTCAAGGGTTTTCCATATATTTCTGGTGTATATCAAAGTTGGATACCTTCATGTAGTGATACCAYGTCTGGCACATTGAACTTGTCACTGTGCTAAGTGAAATCATTGGCCTGGATATCCTTTAAGACTCTTTCCACGGTGTTTTATTGGCAGACACCTCTCAATATACTGTTTTCCAATAATACTGTCAAAGTAAATGAAAAATTTGGGGTTTTATTTAAATGAAACTTGTTTTTCTGTATTCTGAAATGCTTATAAGGACCTAGGTTGTTTCTGGCTGAAAGAAGTGTTAAACCATTARCACTGAAACTGGGAAATTGAGATAGGAAATGATGATAAGGCTGAATTAGTGATGCTTGGAAGCAAACTGCAAGATGGGAAAAAAAAAGCACAGGATTTCAAGTAGGAAATAAAACAATGAATAGTAAAGGAACCAAAAAGGTTTTCCTTCTGTGTGTTGGTTTAATTTGTAGTATTTTGGAATTGTAAATTCTAGCCTGCCTCTGAAAGGGAAACAGGATAAAAAAAGCAATTGTTTAGTTTCTACTTCTCCTTTAATCATCATTATTTTGTAAAAAAAAGATAATTATTTCTAATCTAGATGAATTTTCCAGATTTTCCTTTAAAAATATCAGGAATTTATAAAGATTGCTTTGAGGCCTGAAATAAAGATTTTGYTTTGTTTTATAAAAGTTCCACTCATTTTGAAATTTGAATGAATAGGTGAAGTCTCTGCATACCCCAGAGAATGTGAAAATACAGAGYGAAAGAGCAGAGGGGGAAGAAGAGATAAAGGACACTCCAAGATTTTCATAAATCTAAGGACTATTCCTGTTTATATTTATATAAATGTTGAGTTTCATCAGAGTCATTTAGGTATACCCTCATTTAGCTGTCAGATCAATGATTATTGTGGGTGCATATTTATCTTAAAGAATTACTGTTTCTGATCTTGTATGCAAAAATTCATAAATGATGACATATAATAATTTATCTTTGAATATTARCATTTACAATTCCTTGCACTTGATGATTTTTAAGCTTATTTTTAGTATGCAGAGTGTTTGGCACATTTATACATCCCACAATGCTTTTTTCCAATGATTTGAGGAATGTAGTTCCCTTTCTTATCATGCATCAAAGTCCTAAAGAAACATCTCTGGCTATTTAAAACCTGAGTGCTAGCACTGAAACCCAGGTGGTGGAGYCTCTGGGAAAGCATCTTTAAGAAAGGGTAGTGAATAATGAGAAGGCAGAGAACGAGGGGGAAAACGTGAGAATCAGAACTATGAACACCAAAGTGAGGGAAGGAGGGTAGTGGATATCGCAGGCACCAGAGAAGAGTTTTCCCTGCGGCCTATGGCCACAGTGAGGGAGATAAGCATAATGCTGGTCCTGGACAGGACCATGCTGCAGCTGGCTCATTCCCAGGAGGAATTACATCCCACAGAAGTACATGTGGCAGCAGGGGAAAAGTGTAAGGGGAAGGAGAGGCTGAGAGGAGTTGCTGTGGGCTAAACCACTGCCATCCCTCGGCACTGTGCAGAGGTTGAGTGTGAGCCAAGGCAAGAATGAAGGAATGGAGTTGGACTTGGGACAGGGAAGAGAAAAAGTTTTGTTCCAATATTTGGCTTTATTTCTCTCCACTCAAATTTATTTTACTTGCCAATAAATTGACTTTCCCCAAACTAAGTCTGGCTTGTCAATGATAGTATTTGGTAAGTGATCTCCCTGTCATTACCTCCAGCCATAAGCTCTCTCATGGTGTTTTCTCCACCTTTTCCTATTGAKGAGCAGGAGTGAGAGAATGACAGGACAGGCTTCTGGCCCTTAACCAGAAAGCCAACCTACAACATTGATTTTTTCCTTTTTAATCAAAAAAGTGTGTTTTTCCTGATTTTGTAAGCCTCAAAATTATCTTTGATTGCCTTGTATTAGGAGAAAGTCTGAGTAGACTTTTTATAGTCCCTGAAAGATTCATGTCCAGTTGAGCTTGGGCCACATGAATTTTCTCCTACAGTGGCTATCAGCATCTCTGTATTATTCCCATGTCACCTGACTTTGCTTCCACTGGGCACACAACTTCCTTTTTTGCCTTATTTCCAAGAGAAATTCCTGTTCAGCCAAGCCAGCCTTCTGCCTTTCCTGTTTGACTTCTGATATTTGGGAATTGTCTGGTCCTGTGCCCTTTGGAGGTGATGTTTAAAAAGKGATCAGAACTGATGGATCCCAGCACCTGCAAAAACATTTTCCCTAGTGACATTACTTACTAATTCCCTGAACAACATGAAGTCAGCTCTCCTCATGTCCAGAGTTGAGGTTTTGCTGGCACTTTTCCTCCTGTCAACAGAGATTTTAAACTCCATCACTTTGTGCCCACCGCRGCCAAGAGAGCTGTCAATTTTGACTTCTCTCACAAGAGCCACTCTCTTGACAAGSAGTAGATGAAGGAGGGTGTCTTTCTGAGATGGTTGCCTTAGGACCTGTTGCATAACCTTGTCATACAGGTTTTTTAGGAATCTTCTGTCCTAGATTTACCAGCTGTGTGATACTTCTAGTTTATTTCTGGAAAGTTGAAATCTCTCATAAGGAAAAGGGAAGTTGGCTTGGAATTGTCCCTTAGTTCCTCAAAGAATAATTYGTCGTCATCATCATCCTGGCTAGGAAGACAGTTTAGACTCCCACAATGATATCCACATTATTTGTTTGCCCCTTAATTTTTACCCAGAGGTTCTCAACTCTGCCACTGTCAAATGTGAGCTCCATGCATTCTAAACCTTCTGTTACATACCGTGCCACCCGTCTGCCTCTTCTGCCCTGCCTACCCCTCCTGAAAAGCCTGTAACTCTCCAACAGGGCACTCCAGTCAGAGGACTCGTCCCACYGGGTTTCACTTACACTGCTGAAAGGGGCTGGGGGTCCTGTTTGATGGCAAGTTGACCAYGAATCAGCAGTGCCCTGRMAGCCAGGAGGGCCAGCCCTGTCCTGGAGGGGCATCAGGCACTGCATCACCAGCCAGGAAAGGGAGGGGATTGTCCTGCTCTGCTCTGCATTGGGACAACCTCACCCCCTCTCTGTGATGATCAGTGACAGCACCCGAGGGAATGGCCTGAAATTGTGTCAGAGTAAGTTAAAGTTGTATATTAGAAAAGTATTCACCCACAGTGTGGCTGGGCTCTGGAACAGGCTCCCCAGGTAAGTGGTCACAGCACCAGCCTGACAGAGTCCAGGGAGTGGTAGGACARTGCTCTCGGGGACATGGTGTGACTCTTGGGGATGGTCCTCTGCAGAGCCATGAGCTGGACTCAATGGTTCAACTCAGCATATTCTGTGATTTTGTGATATAGAAATATTTCTCTGAAAACTTACCTCTGACTGTTTAAAAGGCACAGTTTATGTAGTCCTGACAGTGCTCTGCTCTTTGATGGTCCATCAATATTTCACTTAAGAATGTGTTTAAAAGCCACAGAAATAAACGTCGATTTTCCCAAATGCTTAGCTGAGCTAGAATATAGTATTGCAGAAATGTGTCATGTAGTACAAAAAAAAAATTAAAATCTTTTTTTATTCCTGTCAGATTGCCACTGCATTGAATAGAAGTTGCAGGTTTTTGTATGCTCCAGTGTTTATTCCAGAGTGAATTGAACCAATTCTGAATACATAGTTAYACAGGCTACTGCAATGGATTTCAGTGTGACATTTCACCACTGTATTTGATATACACAATCTAATTTTTATAGGTCTCTCTTAAGTTAACTCAATTTTACGACCATGAAAACTGCTACCTACATAACATTAAATTTGAAAAATAACTTGCATGAAATACGATCCTTATGCGTGGTACTTACCACAGTAAATATAATCTTYTTTGTTACAGGCTGATTGTCACAGTGAAATGGAACTGGGATGTTTATAGGTAAGGATGGTAAAAGTACTAAGCACAAACTATTCTTATGTTCTTTTTATTTATTACAAAGCACAAAATTGAGACAACATAATTTCTTGTTTAGCGTGAATATTTCTTACACAATACCATGTTTTTCCTCTGTTCATATAAATTTTGGTAGTTAAGAAAAGGGTTTTTTCCCTCAGAGGAAATATTCAAAAAGAAATTAGTCTGTTTTGTCAGACCTGAGAGCCATGTGGTCCTGTGCCTGACTTGCACAATCACCAGCACCAGAGTCTTTGAAAAAGTGGAAGTTTGCTAACAGAAATGGAACTGTATGTATGTAAGTGTTCCACAGTAAATTTTATATAATCCCACATGATGCCTTAGCTACCCCACAGTAAATCTGCTTTTTCCGATAAGACTAAGAATAATTTGTATCCCCTTTCTTATCAGTTGGGAAGTTCAGTTTGAACTTCCTTAATCTTTGTGCAATTCCTTCAATGGTCTTCCAACCAGGAACCTGAGTCCTGGCCTCTGGTGTTGTCTCTATCTTGTTGTATCTTAGAGATTGTACACCTGGGTGTTAAATTTTTTCCTTCTCTCCCTTCTAGTGCCTCACACTAAGCTCTTATGCTGAGGATGCAGTAATCAGATATTCCCATAAATCACATACCATTCCACTAAAGTGATCTCCCATAGTAAGTGTCCAACTTACATCTTGAGGCAAAGTACTTAAGCAGTCATTCTCAATTTCCTCATTAGTATTTTTAACATGCTGGAAATGAWTCCCACAGTTTAATTACACATCCTGCAAGGAAATATTTTCTCCTACTGTTTTTTAAAATCCCTGATTCTTTTACTGCCATTATGTTGTGGTATAAAACCAGAAAAACAGACACGTATCCTCTGTAGGCCATTCATTATTTTATATGCTTACRTCATAACTTTCTATGAAAGTTTTTTTGTAAAAAAAMCCCCAAATTAMAAATTATTGTCTTTCTTGATCTTGGTCATTCTCTCCAGGCCTCCCTTTTCCCTATAGTTTTTTTGAGGTAAGTAAAAAAGAAAAAAATGGACCTTCCTGGGACAGGAAACAGAAAACTTAGGTAGCATTTACCTTCATCCCCCGCTGCCTTATTTTGGTGTTGGAAAACACCYTTCCCTGTTCCCTTCACCTGTGCAAAGAATTTTCCTTGATCTTTCAAATTCTGGTAGAAGYTGGAGTAATAGATGAAGGCTGGAATTTTGTACTAATCTATCTCCTAGCACCATGCTGTAGTGTATATGTGTAGTGTTCCAGTGTATCCAAGATATCTATTTATACAAAACTTTGAAACTCTGTGCTATTCATCATCTTACTTCTTATGCAGCTTAATGTTTTGTTTGCTTTCTGACTGCAGCTGTAAATTAAGCAAATATCTCTCAATTACTGCAATGACTAATGGTTCCTTTCTTGAGATAGAGGTAAGCAAGCAGTTTAAGATTTCTTTCATGTATAAATTATTTTGCACTTATTTATTCTGAACATCATCTCTCCATTTGTTTACTTCTCTCTAACACTTTACTAAATCCTCTAGTTTGGATTAAGTAAAATAATTTAGTAAACTTCAGATTTTGCTGTTACCTTGCTTGTCACTTACAAAAACTAATAAGCACTGTGGGATTTCAAATGAAAATGAATGATTTGATAGCAGCCAGCACATTAATACTCTGTTTAGCTGTGCATATCAAAATTTAGGGAACAAGTTTGCCTAATAGTGTAAATTTGTGACTGCATGAAATATGTGTAAAAGAATTGCAAAGCCTAATTATCATGATTGTAATGTCATTTGAATTCCTGAGTTTTCCAGTGTAGAGAGTACACAGTTTTTCAGSATCTTGTTTTGACCAAATCTTTCACAATTTTGCAGACATCACAATCTTAAAAAATGCATCTAGTTTTGTAGGCTAGTTTCAGTTATAATGTATTTTTCCAAACACCATGACTTGTCATCCGACTGCAAATTAGTAATCCCTGATTCAGCATAGCATTCAATCTGTCCTCATTTTCCTAACAATTCTGTATTTTTCCTTTACTAAAATCTTTCATGGTTATGGCACTGACTTTGATAAAATAACCTTAGAAGGAGCTCCTGGTATGGGAAGTCCTGACTCTGAGCATCTAGAAAATTACAGTCAAGGATATATAAATAAAATCAATACTTTCAGTTGACTTTATTAAGGATGAGTCTTGGCTTGTTTTTTGGGAAATATTCAATGCTTTCTTATATTATTCTACAATTAAATTCCATCCTACAATATATTTTTAATATATTATATTAATATATTATTATATTATAGTTCTATTTTATTATAATATATATGTGTCTGACACATATTCTGAATGTGTTTGTTCTTTCCCTTTAACCAGAGAGAGAGCCTTTTACTTGAACTTTCTGTGATTGACAGTAGAGGTGAGAGGAATCCTATTTTTCAGCATCCATTTATATACACGAAGAAGCCATAATTATATAATTATATAATTATATGGTTTTAGAATGTCTGATTTAGAAAACAGCTCACAATATTTTTGCAGTAGAACACAAACAACCATATTTTTGAAAAAAGTATGAACATTATTAAAACTAAAAGCATCTTAGCARTAAGTGACTAACAACACTTTTCTGTTTATACTAAAGAGCAGTGGCAGATGCTCTGACATATATTCAATCTGTTTCAGTAGACCATCACAGGAAAAAGAATTTCTTTTTCAAATTAAGAAAAGCAGAAAAAACCCTTTTCCTCAGACCTTCAAATACTTCAAGCCACATTTTCACTTTAAAACTTACTTTTTCTTCTACTGCTGTTTTGATGCTGAGCTGTTCTATAACACAGCAGAGTGTAAACATCTGCACATATTTTGGAGAACATTTTTTTTTAACCAGCACAAAAAGAAAGAATTCCAATTCTGTTTCTTCATAAACAGCTTTAAAGCAATGTGTAAAATAGAGAGATTTTTGCTTCCATGTCTACTTGCATAGATAGCAATCAAGTCTGTTAAAACAAACCCAAGGAAACTGTCCTTCACAGGGCAATAACATTCAGAGACTTCGTAGCAGAGATATCTGGTAAAATACAAACAGGGTAATGCACAACTGTCTCTAAACCTGTCATTACTGCCTTTTCTTTTGTTGTAATGGCAGCAATCAGTAAATTTTGCCAGCAAATCTCTCCAAGCAGGTGTCTCAGAACAAAATAAGAGACTTGAAAATGCCTTTAATTCAGTTTGGAAGCTCTCAAAATAATTTAAAAAAAGGAAAAAAAAAAGAAAAGAAAAGAAAAAAGAAAAAACAAGGAAAAAAAAAGAAAAAAAATAAAAAAGCTGATGTTTCCTTCTTCTAAAATGCTTTCTCAATGCTCAGAGAGCAATACCCTACCCAGAGAGGAGGATAATGGTAGAGTACCCCAGRCTGTTAATAGGTGTATTTCTGTTGAGGGACAGCTCTCTTGTACTTTTTCTTCCTGCTTGGTAACATAACAGAGGGCTGAGTGTCCTTTCCTATTTTCCTCATCCCAAAGATCTGTCTCTTTAGCCTGGCTGCTGGGTTTTACATTTGGAGCCCAGAGCAGATGTAYCCTTCTCTGAAGCACTAGTTGACACATCCAGAGAGTGGATATTAGATTTGATGCTCCACTCTAAATTTGAAATCCTAAAGTTTGTAAGTTTTAAATGCATAAAATCTKACAACAGGACAGTGCCAAAGATTTTATTGGGTCTGTCTCTTATATGCACCAGTATAAGTGAGCTTCACATTAATTCACCACATTGAGTAAAGTGCGTATAAGAAAATCATGAACAGTTCTTTTCTCAAGGGAAAAATGACTCTAACTTGAAAATATTGCCATTTCAGTGTGAGAGTGAGTTTGTACATTTGGCTAACATACATGGAAGTGTAAAAATATTCCTTTTACTGTCATAAAATTCCCTACATTTGTTTGAATTTTACAGGAAAATAACTTTGTAAATAAAAAAGTGAAATTGCCATTAAATAGAAAATACAACATGGTCTTTAGGAAAATACCTCCAAACAATCAGTGTCTAAATGTGTTTAGTTGGGCAGATAAAATGATTGTTATGGATTGAAGGATGTATAAGCACACACAGATGGGTGTATCAAATGGTATTTATTGTACCCAGAATAAGATTTCATGTTTTTTGCCATCAGGGCAATAATGAAGATTTTGAGTTAAGCTGAATTCTGCAAAAAGAATAATAATAAAAAAAGCCAATAATGATCTTTACTAAATAGCCTTCAGCTCACTAGTGTGATTCAATTTGCCATCAAAACACACGGTCTAAGGTGAATATAATGAACACGTTTAGAGAATGAAGAATTCCAAAGTTATTCTTTCATGTAGATGCATTCAGTGAGATGCTCATTAATCAGTGTGTTGCCTTGGTCTAATTAGGTAAGGTAAGGCAAACCAAGGAAAATAAACCAGAAAGAAGATATCAAAGAAAACAAGGATAAACCCACAAGACATCTTCTCTACAGAAACTAGTAATTACAGATTTTTCTGCAGTCGGCACTTAATATGATTTCTAATATTTCAATGAGGTGCACTCCTTAGGAAAAAAAGCATATGACCATTTTGTATCTATTGTTTGTTTCTTTYATAGTTCATACATCTAGAAAAAAATAAAAATAAAAAATTTGACACCAAAACACTTTTCTTTGCTGATGCTGTATTTGTTTAGAGAAACAGACACAAAAGATCAGAGTGATTTCTGGTTTTACTGACTGAGTGGACCAGTGTGCCTGATTAGACAAATTATGTTGACATAACAAACAAAAAAAAAAAAAAAAAAAAAAAAAAGGCCATATTTCAATTGATACAAATTGATAAAGCTTTGCTGAAGGAAAGGGCATAGATCAGCATGCCTTAGCTAAATATCTGGTTTACACCTTCAAAAGAAATGAGATCATTAGCCAGAAGCTTTGTGTCACAGACTGAGCCTGTGAAAAGACACAATCATTGTCCTTTTCACTGCTGGCAGTCGATTTCAAAGAGGATCCTATACCATTCTTAATTAGGACTTTATATTTTTTAATAAGCTTACTAGAGAGTTGCTGAATCTTGCTGGCTTGTCGGTAGACCTGTTATCATACACTCAAGAGGCAGAAATAAAATCCACAATTTTCAGTGGAATTTTAGTTTGAGTAAACACTGCATGATTGGACCTCACAGTATGGTTAAGATCAGTATTCCACTTTGCTACTGTAAAATAAAGAAAATGATAACAAAATTAGCTTGTTTGCTTTTGGAGGTTTGATTTGATTCAGGCCTTGCTGAGGTCACATGAGAGATTCTTAATGACTTYAATATATTTTGGATGAAGCTTCACATGTGAGAATAGAGTAGATATACAGTATTGAGATTTCCATGATTACTGGAAGTCTGATGACTTTAAATCTCAGATTTTACACCTGGCAATACGGTTCAGCCCTTTATCAGCTGTGACAGGGTTTTCCAGAACAGGGCTACCCCAAGTGTATGCCTGTTCATAGTCTGGCAGCATAACAAGAGAGAGGCCCTCAATATTGCAAAAGAGAAGTGTCTGTTAATTATTTTCATTTGAAAATAAAATTACTTTTAGCTTAGTCTTTGGCTGTCAGACTGCTCCTTTTTTAACAGTGCCTCTAAACAGTCATATTAATGAAAGAAAGAAGACTAGGTTCTCGTGTTAGAATTCCTGCTTCTTGTAAGAACATTTGCATCCTGAAACCTTTTCCCACTGTTCAGACTTCTGAGCTATGAGATGGATAACGTTGCCACATGCAAAATCACCTAGGCACGCATGAACTGTGTGAATAAAAGGTGCTGTGTGAATAACCCTGTGCTGATGCCACATTACAGATGACCCAGGTGATCTGGCTCACAATTCGCTATTCTGATGCAGCGTTAGTGTGTTGCGGTGTGCATTTTGGGTTTTCTAAAGCTCTGTATGTTTTGTTGTATGTTTGTAATGGTTTGTCCCTACACCCCCATCCCCAACCCCCCCAATGGTGTTTCCCTTGTGAYAGGCCTTGTCAATCACCTTGTAAGATCTGGAAGACTCTGGGGAAAAAGCCCTAGGATTTGRCAAGGTACCCTGGTACCACCWTYYTYCATTGTTCTGTTAAGTTCCCCCATTCTGGGTCACACCCYCCCTCCCCTTGGATTGGTTCTAAATTCTCCCCTGCTCAGTGTACGCCCCCTGTACTTAAGGTGRGGACAGAGGGGCCTGYCCTCACTSTCYTCTGCACAYGGRRGKWACCSGGKKGRAWWAAASCMKGKKRAAMCCMARSSAGAGTCCACTCTTTCTTCCACACYGTCGACCACGCTTCAGCCTGAGGTTCAGACCCACYAAACCTYYCTTATATAGTTGCCAGAGAGCGAGCTAGCTGGCAAAGCAGCTCCAGGACACAACTATATTAGTGGAACATGAGGTTAACAAGATTTCAGACATTCACTAGAAATCATGTCAGTACAGGAGTAAGAATCATTGTATAACAGAAGGAATTCCTCAAAACATCTCACAGGGAGAAATCATCTTCCCACTCAGGGCRAAGGTAATTTCAGGCCTGGACAAGGAATAACTGCAGTTTGTGGGAACTGCTGTGTTTAGTACTACCTGAATTAAAAGAAAAAATCAAAATTACRCTTTCAAAATATTACTTTCACCAAAAAACAGAAACAAAAATGAAAAACAAACCCCAACTCCTCCTCCCTCACCCCCAGCTGCCAACCCAGAAGATACAGGAAAATTGTGTTACTCTTTAATAAGCATATCAGGTCTGAATATTTATTATTTCTATGGATTTTACAATCCATGAACAATAAGCACAAATATGTGATTTYGAATTTGTATAAATGAGGGAAAATATTTCCTGAAAACATTTTCACTTTCCTTTAACTAACATGGTTATGTTAGCTAATATAAACAAAGTCCTTCCATTACTCTCTATTGCTCAGCATTAGTGACAAAAGAAGTTTCAATAGCCAGCCTTTCTGACTGTCATTATTTGTTGGGTACATAGCACCTTTTTTATTGCAGCATCTATTTATAAAAATATGCCTTCACATTTTTTCTGAGAGGAAAACCCTGATTGAGACCTTTCAGTACCTCACGGGAAACTACAGAAAAAGATGGAGAGAGATTATTTACAAGGACATGAACTGACAGAACAAGGGGGAATGGCTTCAGACTGAGAGTAGGTTTAGATTAGATAGTGTGAAGAAATTCTTTACTGTGAGGGCACAGGAATATGTTACCCAGAGAAGATATAGATGTTCCATCCTTGCAAGTGTGCAAGGCCAGGCTGGATGGGGCTTTGAACAACCTGGTCTAGTGAAAGTTGCTCCTGGTCCCCTTAAAGGCTGGAAGTATGGTCTGTGACTCTGATTTTTGTTTTGGCAAATATTGTCGCTTTGGTTTCAATGTGGAGTTCATTTAGAGTTGCAGTATGGATTCACAACATTTGTCTTACTAGAAGTGTCTCAGATATTTAATCTTTTAGACATATTTTGTTTAAAGACAAAATATAAAGGCAAAATATTTTTAAAAATTCTTTGTAATTTTTTTGGTGTTTTTKGATTAACTGACATAAATATTAATTATTCAAAAAAGCAGAAGTGGAGTTTAACCAGATTTTTCAGGCTTCCTCCATATGCAGTTGGAAAGACAGATGTACATCTGGGAAATTTACCTCAATATAATAATACTGGAGGTCAGCCCTCTGAGTAGCCTACATTTTCAATAAACAGTAGCAGGAACCCTGATGATAAGCAGCCTRGATTTTACACAACTAAATTAACTGAGGTGAATCTCAACATTAGGATGTCAAATTCCCATTCTGTTGTTTRGTTTCTTGCTTTTTGAGGCCTAGGACTTGCCTAGCCCCAGTGACATATTCTTTATAGAAAAACAGTTTTTCATTCTTTGCTTCTCCTGCTGCATCCTATAAAAATTAGTGATTTTAAAATCTCAATAATTTTTTAGACTCATGTATTAATTTCTGGTTTGTAATTTTATTTATAGTTGAAWTCACTCCCTAGATATAAGGCTATGGATTTTGCCTACAACCTCATTTTCCTCTGTAGCTCAATTTCTATTGATGTTTTAGTGAACACAGTACATGTCATTGCTCTCATTCTGCTTATGCTAATATATGAATTCTATTCTCTTAACCTGCTATTTAAAATATAATACAGTAGAGTTAATTATATGCTGAGAGTAATGTAATTCTGAACTCCCTGGGATGGAAACAGTRCTTCAATTTTCCATATCTTTCTTTGCTATCTTATTGCTTTTGAGATTTAAGCAAATTTAGTTCAGGTGAATTCATATTCAGAGATTTTATGAGTGAACTGTAGACATCATCTTCATATGGGCTTAGTTWTGACTTAGTTTTAGCTACAAAATAGCAATGAGATCTAAAGTCACCGGAAGCATAAAATAAAAATCAAATCCAAATCCTTCCAAAAAYCCAAAAATATTTGAGACCCAGTTTGTTAACGCTACAGTTGTATAGTAGCTTTACATATGTTTTCATAATCTTCTTTTTTTTCATRACACAACAAACATATTGTCAGTCCTGAGAAAATGTGTATACTCAGAGCTATATGTTAATCATACCAATGGTTTTGGTATGTTGTATTTTTGTATGTTGTATTTTAGGAAGCTAGTGGCAGAAAGCCCCAAAATTTTCAGTCATAGATTCTATTGTAGTACTCTGGGTAGTGCCTTATGACCCAGGCAAGATTTTTTAAGGTCAATGTTTTAGGTATTGCTGCAATATTTTTAAATAAAATGTTCAAGCAGTAGCTTTGCCTTTTTATCTATCTTTTCAAATGTGATTGTGACTATGAAAACTATTGGAAGACAGACTCTTCCACTAGACCTATTATTCTTTTTATATGTTGTTACAAAGCTGTACTAAAATCAGAGGTYATGATTTGGCCATAAGTTTTTCAGAAAAGTGTTTAATCTTAGAGATGCGAGAAGAATTTTTTGGGTTGTTTTTTATTTGACTGGGGACTCTGCGTGTTTGTGCCCTAGGCCTAGATGTTATATAGTACACTTCAACAWAGCTGTGCAATGAAAATGTTGGATCACACTATCCCGTTATAATTTTTAAATGTGTCTGAAAACAATATTAAACTCCTTGGAGTAAGAAAGAATAAAGGAACATGGATTCCACTGCAATATAAAAATATTAACAACAAAACTTWGCATTTTTGTCTCTCTGGTATTGGGATGGAGTAGGTAGGAGTGAATGAGATGGAAATCCTAGATTGAAATATGTATGTTTCCATGTAGTCATCTGATGGATCCTTAAATAAGCCTTACTTTGTGTTAYTGGAAGTGCGATTTTCTTTATTATCACGTGGTGTGTCTATTCTTGCAATAAAATAAAAAAAAAAAATCATAGATTGTGTTGTTTTCTCCTCTAAAAAAATGCAGTGTATTGTATCTCTGGCTGTCCAACAGAGCTGTAAATTGCTTCCATTAGTTTCCTTGCTTTTTACTTTTGTTGTCTTGGTAACAAAACATAATATGTTCTTATACGTGTATTATAGTCAAACTCTGTAAGTTAAGGTTGCAAAATTTCTTCCAATAATAAACTCATATTTCCACCTGGACATAAATTTTTGGAGAAATCTGACATTAAACTAAAACTTTCTTGGCTGAAGTTTATGAGAAATGCATTTTATCTTTAAAAGTTTAAAGAAAATAATTTGCTTTATATKAATGATACACAATGACAAAAACTATTCCTAAGGGAAAAGAAGAAGTAATAAAGATGGGATTCTCCATAAATTTAGAAATCTAAAAGTTAACCATGTAGGTCTAATAACTTAAGGGTCATGCTCAATGAAGAGAAACACACACTTCTAGACACCTATTAATTACATTCCAAAACAGGATTTTAAAATAAGGGAAAGTGAGAAGCTGAATTGCTCTATGGAAGTGTCAATTTCTCTCCTTTAATGGTAAGTAAAATGTTGTGAGTTACCTGAAATTTGTCTGACTTAATTTTAAATGCCTAAACAGGTGCAGATGAATCCCATTCAAGCATTCTGTTCTTAATAAAGGAAACTCAAATGTATATTATTTAAAAAGCTTCTTATTTTATGTCTTGCCAGTTCTAAAGAGGGTCTTTTTAATTCCATGAACTTGATTTTGAACAAGAAACTGTTCATTAAAGGAGAAATTCTTTGAAACAAGAGGAATCACACATTCCCGGCTATACACATTTTTTTGTATAGGGCTTCATATAGGTGTTTTACTCAAAGAAGATTGAATGTCAACAACTCTATTTCAGCCCTTGTACCAAAATCATCTAATGATTTTATAGTGCTTGCTGAATACTTTTCACATTTGATCATGACAAATATAGAAAATGTTCCAGGAGATGGAAAGCGTTCTGCWGAATTTCAGGCCACAGAGAAGTCAGGGATCTTTAAGCAGTCACTGAGTCTATTCTTCCCTGTCAAATGTATCATCAGACTTATGCCCGATGAAGAAATTATAATGATTGATTTTCAAATTACCATCTTTATATGGTTTAAATCATCTCTTGACTGTTTCTGTACACCACTCTAAATATTCYGGTTAACCCAAGAAGTGTAAATAAGAATTTCAACTTTTTATGACTTTTWAAAATACATTATCTTTCTAAATTTCTACTCTTTGCACATTAATATCAGCATATTAATTGGATTGTAGACTAATAATGCATAARCTCTAGTCACAGACATCCTACATCTTACTCAAAGCAAGTCATATGTTTTCTGGCTAGACATGTCAGAAATTTTTTATTCTTAACTTTGCTCAAAGGCCAGCTCTGGTCCTGGAGAAAAGTTCTATTTGTTTGCTTGGGTTTGTCTCTTTCTTGTAGAAAAATGTGAGATCCTGAGGTTTTAAAGGTAAGTTTATATATTTGTARTAAAGCATCCCCCACACACCCAGCAGGTGCTTCCAAATAGGGAAAGAGTTTCAGTTTACCTTTAGACATGTTAGGAAGTTTAGCTAGACGTTTCTGTGGGTTTCTCATTGTAATTGGCTCAGAGCCAGCACAGAAATGTGGATTGGACTCTGAGAATGTAACTCAAAGTCTGTTGTTCATCTCATTGGGCCAGGGGCCAAAAAGCCCACCTAAACTGTTAAGTACTAAAGAGAGAGAACAAAGAAACTCCACGCTTTTCAAGGTGTAGCAAGCAAGAGATTTTTCTCTGTGCTGTGCTCGGCTTTTTGTTTTYTGTATTATTTTCCTTCTTTATTAAAACCTTTTTGATTTTTCAAGACATACTTGATCATGCCGTCTCACTAATTAACATTAGCCATGTTTCTGCTAGGCTGGCCCTCAGAAGTGTTGGTCAAACCCATATATATATTTTAAAAAAAAGCTACATTTGCTTTATGTGCAATATTCTTTGGTCACTCAAATGTGAAACCTACCCTTCATGAAACCTAAACTCTTGATGATGTATGTCTGCCCTTTTTCTAGGCCTTTCAAGGACTACACCTTTTGAGATTTCCATACAGACTTCAAACCTCTCTAGAGGTTTCCACAGACACATGACAATATTTTTTGCTTTGTCCTTTTCCAATAATTTTCAAAATGTAATACACCTTCRGTGCAGTAGGTCACTGATCACTGAGCTTGATAGCTTTATATCAAATCTATTCACAGTGACTCCGAGCTCTCCTCTCAGAGTGATAACAGCCACATGTTGTTTGCAAACAGAGGAAGGCTTGTGGGTGATATGATGGTTTGAGACTGTCTGGGGCATAGTGATAATGAAATGATGTTGTCCTCAGTTCTTGAAGAACTAAGAAGGGGAATTTCCAGAATGCAGACTTTGGCCAGTGAGGAAGACTGGCTGAGGAGGCAGTCCAGAAGGRCGAAGGATTACCAGAACGCTGAGTGTTCCTTGAGAGAGACATTTTAAAGGCTAGGATCAGGTTGTCCACATATGCCAGAATATGAACCAGTGGGGAAGGAGACCAGCCTGGTAGAACAGAGTATGTCTAGAAAAAACACAACAAGAGCTGTTGAAACATCTGGAGCACAAGAATTATAAGGAGTGGTTGAGGAAGCTGGGGTTGTTCAGTTTGGAGAAAAGGAGGCTCAGGGAGAAATTATTGCTCTCTACAAATGCCTGAAAAGAGCTTGCAGCGAGATCGAGGTTGGTCTCTCGTCCCAATAAACCAGTGATAGGACAAGTGTAGGGACAGCCTTAAATTGCACCAGAGGGGATGTGATTGATTATTAAGGAAAGATTCAGTCACTAAAAGGTTTGTCGAGCCTTAGAACATGTTGTCAAGGKAAGGGGTCAAGTCACCATCCCTGGAGATATTTAAAAGATGTGTAGATGTGGCACCTGAGGTCAGAGTTTAATGGTGGGCTTGGGAGTGCTGTGTTAACAGTTGGACTCAATGGCCTTAAAGATCTTTTCAAACATAAATGATTCCATGATTCTATAACAGCTGACTTAGAACACATGATTATGCATCAATACCTAACACTGCTTTACTTGTGGACTTTTACATGATAATAGTTATTTTATTTTACGGTGAGATCTCCCTGCATCTCTCTGCAATCACATTTCATTTTTACCATGCTGCATAACTATGCATAATCAGCAAACTTTTTTTCCTCTCAATACTTTCTTATCAAWGACTTTTGGAAGTCTAGAAAGAAGTGGATCATCACCGTGCACTTCTGCAGACTAATTCAGAGAACCCAAATATGTTTGTGAAACATAGTTTCCCTCTATGAGGGCTGTATTGATTCTTTATCTTAGTTTATTTAACTGAATATTTACTTAYTCTGTTCTTGTTCTAATTTTAGACAATTAACCTATTTCTGAAATGTAGTCTGTAATAGTTTGACTTGCCCCAAAGCAATTCTCCAAAGTTGCTGTAATTTCAGCCATTCATTCCTCTGATTCTCCAGCTAATTTGTTAGTATATGTAACACTGTTATTACTTAAAGAAATTTTAATTCTAGTTCCYTCAATGCTTATAATTAAATAGTACCTAACTTTAGCAAGTTACTATTTATTTTATTTATTTTTTCTTACATTCAGATGACAATGTAATTTGAGAAAATTGCTCCAAGGTATTCCTGTAAGGAAGAGCTCTCACATGGGTCTCTTCCTAAATTTTTCTGTGGCAGAAAGTGATGTAAATCACTGCTTCAGATTTTCTACCATAGTCTTTTCCCCTTCCTATATTAACTACCCTTCCTTTGCTATATTAAGTGTCTATTGATCCTTCAGATTTTGTGTCAAGTTTTTTGCTTCTAACATGTTTGAAGACATCTAATTAATATCTTTATGCCTTTGGCAAATTGTTCTCCAGAGTAATTTTTTGGCTTATTAAAGTCTCCGAATTAATTTGACAGAGCTTATTTCTTTTCCATTCACCTTATCTGGACACAATGCTCATGTTCTGAAAGATAACTCTTTACTGCTGTTATACATTTTATTTTAACTGTTAAACTATTGTTATTCTCTACTGTTTCTTTTCTTTAGCCAAACTGAGTTTATAATTACTTTTTCCCTTCAGAATGGTGTCTTGAAGAAAACTCCGTACTATCTTAAGAGGATTTGTTCTTTGGCTGATTCTTTTACATTACTTTAAGTGTTTTGGTTTTGTATAATTTCTCTTTTTGAAAATGAACATCTCTGCAGTGGTTTATTTTGTGTRTATGTTTCACTCCTTCTGTAGTTTTGAACCAGATTGCATCGCCCTTAGAAAAGCTCTTTCAGAGATACTTTCTGGAACAAGTCCAGCCTCACAAGAGTTACTGGTTACCACCAAGAGTAATTTTTCTGAGTAACTGTTTCAAGAAGCTGAATTCTAATAAAGTAACTTCTATCATCTGAAGTTTGATCTGATACCACTTGTTCAGATAMCTATCCAAATCTTCCTAGAAATACCTAAAATTTCCCATCATTACAGTGTTTATTGCTCTTGCAGCTTTTTGAGTCTCTCTTATTCCCAGTTAGTGACCGAAGGCCGAAAATTAATATGTGAGTTTCATTATTCCCATTCTGTTTAAGTATTATTTTAAATTATTCTTACTTTTTAAATCATGGCTTCTTACTCTATTTGCTCAAGAAAAACATTTGTCTGACCTGTTTAAGTAATTTGCAGCCTGACAYGACACGTTCACAAGAGCAGCTTTCTTTCCTCAGTTTGATAAGTCTTCATAAGTTACTGTCTTCATTGAAAATCAGGCAAACAAATGCACCTATTTTATGCCTTACACTTCAAACATTTAAATAGGTGAATGTGTTCATTTCCTTTTGGGATGGTTGTCTCCTCACATATGACATCCTGAAAAAGTGGTTACTTCTATTTAGAAAATAAACTTGACTTTTAAATTAATTTTGTTTTATAAGATCCTCATTACTCTTTACTTTTTTACTCTAACTAAATTGTTACTAAACAATTTATTTCAATGGGATCTGTGTGCTCTTCTGCAACTCTGAGCTTTCTCATAGTGCTTCATATAAAAGTTCCCCATAAACTTTTAAGTTTCAGCATGATGTTTCTGTTTTCACTTAGATGGAACCCATCTGAAATAACAGACAGTTTCATAAAACAGACCTCCACATTCATGATGAGATTTTTTTCCAGTTTCTATTGAGTTTGATACATTTTCCTCACACGAGTGTCTACAGATGAAAAGAAACTCAGTCTGTSCACACTGCATGACTTTGATCTGTCCTTGTCTTCTCGGCTGTTCATTTAAATTTGGCTCCAGAATCTATATTCTCCTGTCCCATGTCATTCTACAAATGTAAGCCATACAAGCCATATATTCCATTATTTCCACTGTCTAGACCACGATGTCCTTTGCTATATTAAGTCAGCATACTCTCACTGTTGTCATCACAGACACATCTGTCTATCTAAATGATCCTGTTACTGTTCACTTCATCTTTTCACCAGATTGCTCCAGTAGTTCAGGATATTCCTATTTATCTAGTCAGATCTTGTTTGATAAATATTTTCAGCCTCTAGAATGACAGAATACTGGAACATTTGGGATGGAAAGGGGCCTCTGGAGAGCAGGAATCCACCCCATGGCTCCCAAAAGAGTCTACCAGGAGGTTTCCTAGTACCGTATCTGGTAGGTTTTTTAATATTTCCAGGGATTGAGACTCCACAATGTCTCTGATCACCAAGTGGAACTAGAGATGTTCATGTCCTATTTTGCTGTGGGGGCACATCACTGGCTCGTGTTCAACTGGCTGTCCAACCAGATTCCCCTTTTTCTGCAAAGATGCTTTTCAACTGCTCAGGTCCTCAGCATTTACTGGTGCATGGGCTTATTTCTCTCCAAGGTCATGGCTTGGCATTTCCCCTTACGGAATTCAATACCCTCCTTCTAGGAAATGGTTTTCCTCAATGGCAGTATTTGCTAATGGCCTGGAAGCGAGCCTACTTAGGATGCCTGTGCACTTCCTCTGYGGACAATAATGCCACATATAATTTATGTCGCTTATAAAAATGAAAAATAAAAGGAATAAAAAGGCAATCGTGATTTTGATCATGGTCAGTGCTCTGTACAGGTATATTCTAAATCATTATGTTAGTTTCTTTATTTCTAAATTTATATTTCTGTACCAATGCTTCTCAGATATGTTCTACTTTGATATTATAGAATTAATAATTTCAGTAGGTTAACTTATTCTCATTCAGGTTTTCTTAACATTTCAAATCATCATAATTTAACCCATACCATAAGTCAGCATATGTGGTCAGCTCAYATTGTTTAGTGTCTTCCAGTGACTTCTGCTTAACGAAGTGAGTAGCACTGAATTCTTCCATAAAAATCTCCAACATTTTTTTCCCTGATAAGCAAAGTCTATGTAGTTCCTTAATTTTTTTTTTTTTCCCCACGTCCTGCTAGGGCTGTTCCTAAACACTGAGCGATAGTCTTGCCACCACAGTACTGCTCAACAGAGCTTGAAATTAGCAAGAGCAGCTCAGGCTGTCTGACAGCTAGTCCTACCACGACCGCCAAGTCTGAACAAACAGCAGCAGCTATTTTGCCCACAGGGGAAATAAGGTTAGTGAAAATATTAAAGAAAAGTGAATGCCACTGCTGGCACGGCAACACTTTGCAGTAATTGGTTCCTTGCGATTCATGCTGGCCTGATTCTGAGAGCTACAGATGGGAAGCTTGCRAAGTTTAGTTTGGAAGCCCTAGTGTGGAGCTTATAAACTCTTAAGAAASAGAAAACAGATCCAAAGTTCACTGAAGTAAGTGTAATTCTGTAAATTCCAAGAACATTTCTTCCTAATTTTCTTTGAGAGAATTCTTTGATTTGAACACGTAGAATAGCAACTATTGTAACCATTCAGCTGCAAGTGCTGTTTTTCATGAAAAACTTCAGTCTTTGATTTTTTCCTCAACTAAACTCTATCTCATTCATCAACACCTGACCCTGACCATTCCTTCTTATTATAGAAATCAGATTTGTATAACTAGATAGTATGATTAATTTTGAAAGACATTGCTGACAATTTTTTGTAAATATTATTAAAATTACTAATAAAGAAGAAAACTTGTGTTCAAAGGTTAAATACGAAACCAGAAATCATTAACTAACACAAACAAATGATGAAAACAGCTTGCAAAAATTAAATCTTCTAGCTCAGATATGCAAATATGAACCATATCTGAGCTGCCCAGCTTAGCAAACCACACTGGAGTTCTCAAATGAATTGACTAGACTCTCAGTAATTTTGAGGAGATTATTTGCTTTTGCTACTCTGTTGTTTGGCTAGGAGTGTGGTAGTTGATAGAGCTTATAATTCTCTTCTGGTTCTGCCTGAAACTATGAAATGGATGAGAAAGATTGRAAAAAATAAAAGAAAGTGAATTTTCCAAACCTTTTCCAAGCCTTAAATTTAAATATGACTTAAGTTTAAATTGTTTGAGTGAATTTACTTCTGTCGTTTACAGASGAGCAATTCTGGTTTCTTGACATCATCAAACTTGTACTGATTGACAAACATGATAATACTACAGATTGAGGATGATAATAGGTATTCCTGAGAAGTTGTTGAGTTCATCCTTGGAAGCATTCAAGCCCCAACTGGACACATTGCAGAGCAACCTGCTCTAGCTGACCCTGGTCTGTGCAGGAGMGATGGACTAGATGTCCAGAGGTCCCTTCCCAACTCAGACTTTCTGTGATAATCTAAGCATAATCCTCTCCAAGAAGACCTTGATGAATTTAACAGCTGTGATATTTTTCCTGATATGCTTGTTGCCTGCCTTGCTACATCAGAGCGCTGCTCTCTGAGTCAGTGTGGGGTCTTATGAGGCAGATAGTTATTTATACTGAGCTTTTTCATTTGTTCCCAGCTCACTTATGTGCAAAAAAATGTAATTAGTCTGAAGCTGAGTATACAACAATATGTCAAGAAAAAGAGTATTTTAAAGAATATTACTGTCTTCTCAAATCCCCAAATGTTAATCTGGGAATGTAAATGTAATGTTGGGTTTTAAGAAAAGCACACAGTGTGAATTAATGCAGCACGGAACAGCTGCCTTAATAACCCTGACAATTCAGAAGGAATAGAGAGAAAGAACAGAGTGAAGCAGTGTGTTTCAAGTCACTGTATCAGGTAGATGTAACACCACCCATGTGGCTGGCAGCTACTGAGCCAGAAAATCAAGCTTTACCATGAGTGAAACCCTAGATCCCATGAGTCTGTTTTCCATTCTAAATGGTTAGTCACTTTAGTGGAATTTCATTAGGACTACTCWCATCATCCCATCTCAGTGATCCTGTTCCATATCTGCTCTACCATCAGTTTCCAACAAAATCTGCTATACTCTGCTTTGATTACCTGCAATTGGGAAACACATTCAAAGATGACCTTTTTGTGAATTGTTTTATACCTGCTGAGGTCAGTTCTATTTCGACAGCTGAATTACAATATAGAGAATATAGCTAGTCAAGGGTCCAAGCATTTTTTTTTTTCAGCTTAGTAACTACAAACAAAACTGCTTTAATCTTCCACAAATAAGTTAAGCTTGGAATTAAATATACATGTAAACATAATGGTCCCACCCCTCAGTTCGTGGAGAATTTTAACTATCCACTGGATTATTTGTGTTTCTAGATGCCTTAGAWATTCAGGTTGCCAGCTCAATTCCTTAAAGATTTGTCATGCCTACCCAGCAAAGCAGCACTACARTTGTTTGATTAATGTCCTGATATTCTGCTCAAATTAGCAGTACCATTTCAAAGTATTTCATCTCCTGAAGGGAAATTGCAGCCTGATATTCAAGGGATTAAGCTGCAGATAAAACAATTATCTTTTAATGACATCTCTCCTCCTCATTTTCATGTTTTTTTCATTACAAGGCAGTAACATAATTTATAAACAGAAGAAGGCTTTGTAGCCTTACATATTTAGAGATGTTGCATATAAAAGTCTTCATTGTTTGTCTTAGCAATCAAACAAAAGAAAATGTGATAGCTCAATCATTCTGCACTTCAACAAAACCATCTTTTATTAGGATTGTAGAAATTCAGAAGAAGTCTCCGTCTTCCTATAGATCCCTTGTCATGCGGCTATTTTGAAATAAAGGGACATATTCAGACTAATAAGAACCAAATATCTTGTCTAGATTGCACAGTCTGACTGAGATCTCTTAAATAGACCAGTGCTGTAAATAAACCAGCTTTTGTTATGCTCTAAAGGGACAATAATAGATACATAGATAAATACAATAGAAGGAAAGAAAAACTTTTGAAGAGTGTCCTTAAAAGAAGAACATTACTGGAAACTGAATACTGTGTTATAGTAAACAAAAACCATTGGTGCAAAACAACAACTAAATTTATTCAGRGTTTTATTGATCAGAATAAATAAATACATTTTATTTTTATCTCCATTCAGTTAATGTGAGACACCTGTATATTAATCCACTGTTCATACTCTTATTTGAACCCTTTCTGTACATCAAACCAGAGGGATGGGTGTAGTTTTAATCTGAACAAGCAGCTTGTGTGGCTTAGTGGCAACAGTGATACTGTACAATAAGACCAYTCCAGATACAGCAGTGAGTAGGGAGCAGGGAGGCTCTGAACTGTCAGGACACACAATGTTCTGGACATGGTAACAGCACTTTGGATGTTGGTCTCCTGGTACTTTCAGAAGAGAAGCATGGGATGCCAGGATCTACCAGCAGTTATTTTCCTGTCCTATCCCTAGCCAGTTCTTGGTGGGGGAGGGGGGAAAAGTTACCTGTGCATTTTTCTCCACTTGCTAATCTTTTTTCGTTATGTTTAATGAGAACAATAGGCAAAGGTTCTGTAAAACACAGGCCAGCCTTAATACTGAATACAAGGCCTTTTCTGATCTCTATTAATCGATCTCTGATGAAATGAATAAAAGAGTGTCTTTGGAGGATATTCTATATTCAAGTGATTTCTTTTGTTCCTTTCCTTCTCTTTGCTCAAACTTGAAACTGGTTTAGGACTGGCTTGTGAGTTGTGCTAATTTCTGGCCAAGGAAGAATAAAGATGCCACATCAAGACATGTATTTATTCTGAAATATCGCAATACCTTAGTATGAAACAGACAGCTCTAAAATGCTTTCACCGACCATTTGATTTGAAATAGATGTGCATGCAATATGCTGAGTTTTCTTCTGTGCAGTTTTTGCATTCTTCAAACACTCGCTTTTTAAACTCACAAGACAGAATGTTAATTGTTTCAAACAGTGTACCAAGAACATTGGCGGGGCTTTCACTTCCTGTTAATACATGTGTGCGTGAGGGAAAACTTCATTTATGTCAATATTTACAGTAAAAAAGCCAAGCTTAGGAGTACACCTTGAATAAAGAAATTGGTGCATGGTAACTTCAATAAAAGATATACCTTTTAGGAAAATATTAGTGSTCCTGGATATATTTTAGTTTTACATCAGTAACAACTCAAGTGCCTGTTTCTGTATACATAAAAAAAGAAAGCTTAATTTTTTTTTTTTTTGCAAATAAATAAATAAATACCAGTGTCAAACATACAGCACAACCACACACACAAAAACACATTATCCTCACAATCACAAATAGAAAGACAAGATATTAGAGAATATATGGCAAAATCAAATATTGTAGTGTGGAAATGTCAAGAAGTTTCCCTTCCTTCCTTTGTTCTTTGCAGAACAGAATAGCTATGAAAATTTTCCTAGCTTTCTTTTTCTTTTCCCCACACCCAGAGCAGTCTGTCTTCACACTGATGGATTTTTAGCAGTACTAAAGACACATCTCAGACACAAAGATCATCTCCATCAGTCAGCAATGCATACTTTGTCACCCTGAAATAAATGCTAAACATTCTCAAGAAAAATCTTCCAGAGTATTTTTAACGTACGCAAACAAAATATTTTTACTTCACATGTTCTTAGAAATGTCTGAATCATTTTGGCTAAAGGTTTTTGGTTGTTTCTTCAGTGACAGATGGATTAAAGATCTGACAGATGAGCTAAACTTTCTACTAGAAAAGAAAATTCTTGTGTGTGTGCCTTTTGGGTATTCAATCTGCCTGCGTAAAAACTTAAAATACGTATTTCCATGTCTTTACATATGTATTTCTCACTCAACCAAGCCACYTTTGGATGTGGCTTTTGTTGTTGCTGTTTAATTATTCATTTATTTCTTTCYCCCTTTATTTTTATCCATAAGTCATTAGACACTTCATTTCCTYGGGTTCCAAGACTGCACTTTTCACTCTTTTTTTTTAAAGCATTGCCTCCTTTTAGGAAAACGAGATTGTAAGACAGGAATTTTGAGGCAGGCAACAATGCAAAGAACCTTTTTTTACATATGAAGAGAGATATTTTGTAAAAATAGGGTGACTGTGCAAAAGAAAGTGAGAAAAGGGAATAGAGGAATGAATTTTGTATTTTGCTGATCTAGTATATTGAGCATTTCAGTGGCATTCAGAAATACTGAACTGACACTCAGRAACACTGAATCCTGCTCAGATCCCTATTTTATGTGTGACCTTGGTTTCTCTGCTGCTGGACTCCTGTGTGTGAGCTGGGGACACTGTTTTCCAGTATAACTAGGTCACTGGAGAGAGAGACACCTCTGGAGGCCATTTCATCCTATTCTAAAACAGGGGTTTAAAACAGAACCTCTCTTCATTGTCTTGGAAGGAACTGGGAGAAGTAACTTAGGTCATCTACCAAATTTATGAATAGAGAAAAGAAAATTAAACATATCACAATATTTAGGAACAAACTGCTTTTGCTGATTAAAGAATTGTTTGAATTTTGATACAAATGCTTAGAAGTAAAAAAAATTGAGAAGTTTCCATGTTTTCAGGTAGTAAAATAGATTTCTCTTCTTTCTATGYTTCCCTTGTATATTCACCATATGACTCATTATCATTATTTTGTGTTTTAGTATGTTTTCATACATTCTGTGTCCTGAGTTTTAGTCTGTAGCCTTGAATCTTTGCAGCCCTTTTATCTGAGTATCTGGTACCACCAGTGTGAAAAACATGATTTATACACATGYTCTCTAACTTAAATGTACACTGTCTTGGATATATAATTAAAACCAGTTTTCCAGACTTCTTGTCTTTATTTGAGTGCTATTTTTTGACTTCTTTCTTTCTTTTTCTTTCTAAAAACTATTTTTTTTTTCTTAAAATCTGTTGGAAATGTAAGGACTGTCTCTTAAACCAAATAAGAAATTAACATTTAACAAGAAATATACATATATATATTTAAATAGATATTTTCCATATGCACATTTCCATAGGAAAACAATTTCCAAATACACATCATAAGGGRTCCAAAGATTCAGTTATTTCCTCTAGAAATTATAATATAAGGCCACATAATCTCTCCAAAAGAACATTGTACATTTTAGAGACTATCATGGTTACTTAGCCCCCAGAATAAATTTATAACATTTATGGCTTTATAACATTAAAGGGGAAAAGAGGGAAGAACTGCCTTGCTGAATGCATTTTTCAAGAAAGACATTCCTTTTTCACTTTAATACATTTAGAAATATCATAAAAGTATCTATCCAAACAGCTATAAAAAGCTGACTACGAACATCTTGCTGCCTGAATGCAAAATACAGAAAATTTATGGCAAACACAGGCAAAGTCCCATATCATATTTAAATAGTTCTCATTCATAAACATAACAGACTTCTAAAAATAGATTTTTAAAGCCAGAAGAGAGACCACTGATTTCCAGTTTTGCATATGGCAGGCACAGAATATAATCAGAACTAGGCCAAATTACTTATAGTTGCCTAAAACAGATGACCTAGACACTTCTTTATCTTCCCCTGAAAATTTCAGGAAATAGAAAGTCTGAATGAAAACTGAACTGTCGATTTATCTTCACAGGATGAACTGACCTTTGACCAAGTGAGAACATTTGCAAAAGCAGCACAAGTTATCTAGTGGGCTTGATCAGAAATTGTGGCACATCTACATTATATCACTGGTCCAGGGTGAGATCACAAGAGATTARTTCCTTGATCTGTTACCACCTTTGTAAGTACTTGTGAGTTTCCACATGCACATCTGAAAGGTTAAACAAATAAAGTTCAGACAACTGCTGAAGGCTAGCTCTGCTAACAACAAAGCTTAACAAATCAGTATCATAGATCTTTCTCCATAACATGATTTGGGATGTGCARCTATTAGACTTACTTTACCGAATTTTCTGTCTTCCCACTGATGCATGATCTCAGTGTGCTTGCTCTTACTTTGTTTCTCCAATTAGAAATCTAACAAATTAGTTGAAACYACTAGTGAAATTAGTTTTAGCAAATAAATGACTTCCTTGGAAAGGGCAAGTAAAGGTCATATAATCAATTTGAAAAGAGGTATCTTCCTCTGGATCAGTCTGTGGCAGTAGAAAAGGTTACTTTGTTAACTGCCTATGYATTCCTGAAAATTTCTGGCCTTCATTGATCTGTCAGTTACATAACTTGTATGAATACTCCCTAATTTGCTGAAACAATTTAATACTTTTTTGTCAAAGATAATGGAGMTGGTATTCAGAGTGCTGCAATGATGGTAGGTTTGAAAGAAACTCATGTTTTATGAGGGTTGAGGAGAAATATCAGATACTGAGCCAGCTGGATCAAAGAGAGTAATCTGTCCAACAGCATCATTTGCATCTTAGAGRCAGTTCAAGAAGCAGCTGACTACTTTCTCAAAGAAAATGAGGTACTGATGGTAATTTCTTGTTACTGATCATGTTAAGACATTAAACTGGTTGATAGGCACACAGATGAGATGAGATGAGGATTGTAGCATTGTTCGTGCCTGAGATGTTTTGGTTTTCTGAAATTCTTTTCCCAAGAAAATTTCTGTAAACAAGAAAAGTTTCTTTGTAACTGTACCCATGTTTACATTCTTTCCCTAAGAGGGACTTCTTCTTGATGTCCCTCTAGTCTGACCAATGCAATTGAAGAAGTTTGTCTTCTTGTCACCAATCAAATTGGTCTGTGTAGAATAATATGAAAGGGAGACACAACCCAAAAATAAAAAAGTCTTTTTCAACCTTCTAAAGTCAGAATCTTGTGTCATTGTAGTGTACAACAGTGTCAGAGGATAGTGAAATAATTTAACAAATTTTCAATCATCAGTTTAAATATTTGCCCTTCTCTGTGGTTTTAAGGAAGAGAGATATTTTTTGCATTAATAGTTTTCTACCTTGTTCTGTTSTCCCCACCCATGCTCCCCTTCCAGCAAAAAGGTATATGTGCTTGAACAAATCTTGATGCTTGATTCCTCTCATGGCATTGTGTTCCATGATGTGACCTGACTGACTCCAACTAAGTGTGAAGCACATTCTGTTACACACATTTTTGAACAGTGAATTCAACTGCAGTTGCTTGATACATATATTTTAGCTTTGAGTCCACTACTGTCTGCTGCYGATTACTTGTCAGACTTTTCCTCATTTAAAAAAAATGATGASAAATCTAACATATATTTAAAACACTTGCCAGCTCTTATTTTTCACAGCAATTGTCTAAAGGATTGTGATTTTTGGATTAAAAGAAAATGCTCTTACTAGAGCGTAAATACAGTGTTCCATCCAGCAGTTTAAATTGTATGTATTTTTCATTTTTCATGGAGTCACTAAGTGTTATAGCTATTAATTTTGTTGGCCACCTCTTCTGCTTCAAAGATCAAAAGAGAAATGAGCATTAGTTTTAGCGCATATCACTATCGCTCTGGTGATGTGCAAAAGGTTTGCTAAAATTTTATTCTGGAAAACTTCAAACCAAGGTTTTAAAAAATGACAAAAAATCACCTCCCTTTTCCATCTGAATTTAACGTGGTGTGGGATGAGAATGAAGTTAGTGCCTCAGCTGGCCACACTTGATTTGATGRTAGTGATTATTAGATTTGTTTCAAGTTCATTGCTCATTGTTAAGTAGGGATCCTATGTCATACTGCAATTAAAAAGAAAAATTGCACATGCAGCCAATAGACTACTTCATTATCACAAAGGAACAACAAAGGGAGATTTATTACCACCATTAAATTTAACTAGATTTTAATTTTTCCATACAATCTRTWCTTTCYTTACATTTCTCASAAAATTCTGTAATTYCAATTGAGCATCCTGATRTCTGACTGTTATTTATRCATTTATTTATTGATTGATTTAAGRGTATCAGAATATATAARATAAAKGAAYATTAGAAAAAGAAGTTTTTRCCRTTTCACTGATTTGTGGATGCATATATGTGAGATTTATAAGGTAGGACTGTAACACCTGATCTTGCTAAATCTGAAAAAGAGACAGCTAGATAGGGATCCTAGTGCTAATCTTTAACACTTTAATGACAGAGTATAGTGAAGGTGGAGTCAGACTTCTCTTGGAGATGTGCAGCAAAATGAACTTGTGTCTGAAGTCAATAAATCTGCTGAACAAACTCTCAGAGTACTATTTACTAGGAAGAAAAGGGAAAATAGAAGGAGAAAAATACATCCCAAAGAGAGTCAAAGATAAAAGGTGCATATGTGAAATGTTTTTTCCCAAATTTGTGGCCTTAAACTATAATATAATGAAATTATGATTACTTGTAACATATCATTTTGCTGGGCTGAAATGTAGAAGGTGAATTCTTAAAACCTTACATGTTGATGGTCCCAGTTAATATGTATAAAAAGAAATCATGCGGGAATGGCTGAGTAGAATATTATAAAATTACTGGTTTATCTATGAGAGTTTTTTAATAGAGAATCATCTCTTAAGAGGAATAAAGTTTTTTAGGTCCACTCTTAAACAGAAAAACTTTCAGTTCTTGCTGTTGTATAAATATTCATACCTGTTCAGAGACAATTTCAGAGAAAAAGGAATAGGATAACATTAGAATTTCATGGTACTGGCTCTGTTAGAAATCCTGCTACCAAAATGGGGGGGAAAAAATGTTTTGACAGATACTCTTTTCAAACCAACTAGCAAGTATTCATGAAGTCCAACAAATCCTAATGATTTTTCTTTTATTTCCTACTTCATCCTGGCAGCATAAAATATATGGGTTCAACACGTTCTACCAAAAGTATTCCCAGTCACTTATATAATTTATACTGATCACTCACAACTCCATAAGTTACCACAAAATTCATAAAGTGCAAATTTATTAATAAATTTTTGCATTATATAATCTGTGGAATGAAAGACTGAATGTGAATCTGGGTATCCAGAACAGAGAAATTAAACAGTGTTTCTTTCTCAGTGCTGACATTACCTTTTGGTAATTTTTCTCTTGTTTTCAAGTCTGACATATCTAAAAAAGTGTTCTCCTTTTTCTGTGTCAAAATATCTGTTTCTAATGCTTTTAAACAATTCACAGTACTACGTGAGCAGTCATTATTTTTTCTGCTGTGGGCATTGTGATAATGCATCAGCTCAATCAGATGAAATAAGGTGCAACATTACTTGGTAGACTTAGTGACTGGCAAATTAACCTGGTAATTTTCTTTAATAAACTTTTTTTCTAAATCAAAGCAACACAGGAGATGTTATAATTCTGGACCTTTAGTAAAATATCAGTTCCATAGCAAAGATGAATAAAATCTTTAATTAAACCAGAAAAATGCATAAAGAAGAACTGGCTAAAATGAAAAAAAATTAAATAGACAGTCATATTAGGAACATTATATTACTGTCAGAACTCCTTAAGGTTCAAAATAGGGTAACTATTAACATCAGTGAAGCAATTTKTTGCTCAAATTTGCTAAAATATTCTAAAATTCAGAGACCACTACAATGAAAGCTCAACAGACTATCAAAAGAAATTGAAAAATTGCCTAACGCTTATGAATGAAATTTAGTGRTAAGAATTTCAGAAGACTCTTAGGAACTAATAATAACAATCCAAGCATTACTCTGAAAATATCAGCAGTTGGAATTTACTGTGGAAGAGAAAGAACTTTTCACATTAATTGATTACAGGTCAACTATGAGCATGTATCATTTGGCTGTGAAAATGGGAATGTGATGCTGGATAATGTCAGTCTAAATACTTCAAGTTAGTTTTGGGAGATTTTAAACAAATTATAGAGCCTACAATTTAACAGATACTGTGAGCAGTTTTGTCATTCAAGTCACCTGTGTTGAAGCAGAGTAAATTTAACCTCAATGATGGCAAACAACTGCTATGATGATCTAGAGTCCCCAAAAGTCAAGTGTATAAGCACAGAGTACAATATGTAAATCTGGTTAGCAAAAGTCTAGAAAAGATAGAAAATGGAAGGAAGGAAGGAAGGAAGGAAGGAAGGAAGGAAGGAAGGAAGGAAGGAAGGAAGGAAGGAAGGAAGGAAGGAAGGGCATGGTATGTCAGTGTGCATGTACAGGCTGGTGGGAAATGAGGGATGCTGAGGGAACTGGTAGCATAGCTGTTTTCATTAGTGGACAGTGGTTGTACTAGATGAATTAAGTTATCCTGTATCTCAGATTTCCAAAGGGAATTTGCAGGACAAAARGCAATTCAGAAATGGTATTTGATTCATTAACAAGTAACTTGTGATGTAATAGCATTTAAAGGACTGGATTCAATAGTCCAGAATAATCCCTTCCTATAAAAAGTGCCCTTTTCTATGAGAAGCACTCATGAAGTCAGTTGCTGCAAAATGATCTGCCTTAGGACCTTAGCATTAACAGGGCAGGGGGAGGCGAGCTGTAGAGATACAATTTTCCCTGCATGCAAATAAGAGAGATGCCTCTGCTGAGAGACAAAGTAACTTTAGAGTACACTTGAGTTTGGATGGAGACCAAGTATTTGCTTTCATTTGTGACACAAGAAGGTCTTGGGCACATAATTTAGACCTCTTTCTGCTGAAACTAAGATGGATTATTCACTTTGGGAGCTGCCTAATGTATTTTGTGCCCAGTTGACTGCTCAGTGCACAAATCAGCTAGTCAGAAGTAAAATTTCCTGCAATGCGTTGTGCACACTGGATCCTTAGCACCAGCTGCTCCTCTGTGTGGATCTGCTCCCTTTGGGGAGCTTGTTGATGCAGATGTAACCTGTAGATCACCCAGGGTTATGCATGACAAAGAAGTAGCTAGGCCCACAGTGACTCTGGAAATCTGCCAATGGATGGCAAAGGACATGGCTGCCATTCATGTGTACCAATGACAACTGGTCTTGTCACAAAGTTGTCAGTGTCTTTATGAGTTGATGTGCCCACAGGAGGGAATCATGTTAATGTTTCATTTGGCCCTTGGTAGTGGGTTCCCAGTATAGCAACCATTTTCTCAAAGTGTAATGAATGAAATGAGCTAAATTCCATCCTGCTGTAAGAGATTTGACTTTGGCTTGGATTTGTATGTTGGAGATGCATTGGTAATCTTAGGACGGGTATTTTCAGTGTGCACATCTTTTTGTTGTGTGAATGGTTCTTTCTGGCATCTTTAAAGATAGTAACATTAAAATCATAACATAAATCAGATTTGGATTTTATTTATCTCCTTTTCTGTTAATGGTAGTCTATGCATTTTTTTTTTTTTAATATGAAAACAGCTGCAAGCTCTGCTTAATTTGTTTTCTGCAGAGTGAAAGACTGTATGAAGACTACACATGTGAGTTTATTATGCAATAAGGAAAAACTTATAGTGGTAGCAGCATGCTTTACTACTAAAKATGAGCTGTTAAAGACTGTCTCACYTACACATGGATTGSCTGTGATGAGTGRTACCAGATGTAGATAAAAGTAAAGTAGCTGATGTAGATAATCTACTTTTGTAACTGTAAATTATATAATGTGTTTGCCTTTACTTTAGAGTCTATCAGAAGTAACAGAAGATAATGATGACAGGTGGTAGAAAACATGTTGATTTTTTTCTTCATCTTCATACACTTGTAACTAACTCAATAATGTTTGCTCCATGAGAATTCCTATTCTCCGTGACCCTGCAGAGGGAGATAAACATCCAAACCAGGTGAGATCTTCTTAGGCAAAAGACAGTCCCAGAAAAGGATTTATGCTAGAGCCCTATTTTCCCACAGTTTCACTTTAGTAAGCATCTCACTTTTGGTGTGATACTCCCTGAGGGAACCTGTCTTCAAATTAGGAAAGGTTTAACTCATTCTGGGGCTAGACTACTGCAGCTGTACTGACTGCATGTACTCCAGTCTCTTCCATGGAGTCAGTGTATTGCAAAGTTAATGAAATATTCATTGGCATAAAGAAGGATTGAATGGATACCTGGTCYATCTCTAAATTCTCCCTTTTTTTTTTTCTCCCAGGAAATATTTACTTCATTCACACAAWTATGGTAGAGCTTCTATAGGAGTAATAGAAAGAGACTTTTTAGCCCCAGGCTTATTTCTTGGTGGAATGGTTATTATATGTAGAAAATGTTAGGGGTGTGACTTCTCTAGACAGCAAAAGAAATTGGAGCCTCAAATTCTTAAAATTTTAATTGTCCAACCAAAGTCTACTGGATAAAATAGGACTGATGGAAACATATTGTCTTGGTGTTTGCTTTCTGATATAGTGTGTACCATTCTCAATCTAGTGAGGACAGAATGAGTTGCCTAAATGTAGGCTATTTTACATACTCTGGGTTATTCAAGACATCTGCTTGGAATTTACACATCCCACATCCTTCTGGGGTGGCAGCTGAAGGTATTTATTTAGATAATTCATTACTAGTGTTCCAWCATTTTCTAATTCTCTGTTGGGTTATGTTCAGACAGTGTGATTGTGGAATCCACAAGAGTTGGGGTAATTTAAGTACATGTTCACTGACAGAAGCAATAAATCATATGAAATTCATGAGTATAATTTTTGGAAATACGGGCAACCATTATATTTCAAGATAATTCTAGGATTTGAATTCTGAAACTAGTGTATGAAGCTGCTGTTTCAACTGATTCTACATGTGAATATGATTTCAAGGGRCAGAGGAGCAAACTTCTTGGGCATCCATATAAAGCACAGTGGCTAAACTCAGCRAGGTTATCACAACATTTTCCTTAAGATAGTATTTCCTGATCTAGACAGGTCAGCTTAGCAGAGAGTTGRACTGAGACAGCTTGAAAATCATTAATTATTTTTCATGTGAAAAAGCAAATTAAAAAAAAAATAAAAAAAGAAAAATAGGTTTGTTGTTCTTTTTCTAGGAAAACAAATCCCATCAAACCCCTAAGTCTATTTTTAAGATTCCACCCACCCTGCTAGCAACCAAGCTCCATGTAGTCATTGGCTCACTCCCCCACCAGCAGGAGCAGGGAGAGAATCAGAAGGGTAAAAGGTAGAGAACTAGTAGGTTGAGATAAAGACAGGTCAATAGGGAAAAAAAAAAGCCATGCACACAAGCAAAGCAAAACAAAGAATGAATTCTCTGCTACCCATGGGCAGGCAAGGGTTCAGCCATCCCCAGGAGAGCAGGGACCCATTGTATGGARCAGTGACTTGGGAAGACAAACCCRTCACTCCAAATGTGCCCTTCTCCTTCCTTCTTCTCCCACTTTATGTACTGAGCATGATGTCACATGGTCTGGAATGTCCCTTTGGGTCAGTTTGGGTCACCTGTCCCAGCTGTGTCTCCTCCCAAGCACCCCCAGCCTCCTTCCCAGCCTGGAAATACAAGAAGCAGAAAAGGCCTTGGCTCTGCAATAACGAAAACATCTCTGTATAATCAACCCTGTGTTCAGCACAAGCTCAAAACACAGTCACCTATGAGCCACTGTGAAAAAAAATGACTCTGCCCCAGGGTGGAACCATCCCACCCCCATTTTATTTTATTTTATTTTATTTTTTCTACTTCCTTTTATTAGAATAATCTTCTTGGTTTTCCAATGCAAATAGTTCTGGTGTTTGAATTATTTCTGGTTAAACAGGAATTATATAAGAAAGTAGAATTTCAAAGAAAGTGGATTTTAAGAAATTTAGACAAAAATAATTTTTCTTTAAAGTATACATTCATGGGAAAATTTCATTTGCTCTATTTAAACCCTGTGATGTGACTGCAATTATTTCTACTATTTTTGTATTAATTATCACTTATGTTGTCTACATATATGTAKTTAATAAACTAATTCTGTACTAGTTATTTGAAAATTGAGGGAACAGCTAAGAAATAAGTATTATCTTTTCTGTAGAACTTTCATAGAATTGTTAGATAATGTTCTATATCTTTTAGAAGATATGCAAAAATCCCCAACCCAAACTTCAAACTTTCCTTAAGTTTAACCTAAAGAGTAGTGTTACGGAAATACAGGAAAAGACAAACTTTATTTCTAACAGTTCTGTAAAATTACCATTCTTATCTTCTGATATAAGATATAAGTTTTTGCCAGTGATGTGAATATCTTTTATTTTATTGTCTATTAAGATATTGATGAACATTATATGCTTGTGGTATAGTCCTTTGAAAGCAGTYTTAAGTGGACATGACATGAATATCTTCTCTTTTTATTACCCTAAAAGAGAGTAATGTCTTTCTTTAATGAAAACCAGTTATTTTTATTTCAGTAATTTTGTTCAATATTAAAGGTTTATAGTTAACTGCTGACAATTTCTAAATCCAAAACACCAATTCAAAGGAAACAGCCATGCTCTTTTTGTCACAATTCTGATTTACGTGGAATTTGTAAGTTCTCTTGAGACTTGGAACACAAAAATAATTGCTGATACTATATGAAGGAAAAATAAGAATATTATTTCATTGAGTTTCATTGAGTTCAAAAATAAGCAAATAAATTTGAGTGAAACAACTCTGAATTTGTGTACAGCTGAACATGAAGACAGAACAAGGACTTCAAGGTTCGATATTTCACTTGTGGCTTCATAGTAATTATTTGCTTAACTGGCTAAGGAAGACAGGAAAGGAGACATGGGTGACTGTTGAGAAAAGTGCTGCATAACCCTTTAAGAAGGAAGGGTACTGTCATACAATGTTAAAGGGACAGTTACTCATTCATACAGCTGTGTTCCAAACTTTTTACACGTGATACACACAGAACTGTGGCTCACATGAATAACAAGCTTTTCATCTTTTAGATTTTGGGGGAACAAATCAAAACCTTTATGTTTAACCTCACAACTTTACACAATATTACGTCTCTTTGGTTTGGAAAAATATCTACAAGTCCTAAAGATGCCTGATTTTTTCTCATACAAATGTCTTGTTCTATTGTGAATGTTTACCAAATTCCCCTGTTACCCCTTTATTAAAAAGAAGAATTTAAGATGCAAAAAAGACCAGAATAACTCCAGATTTTTGTAAGGAGAGAAATTATTTTTCCCGTTGATGCTCTCCTGTTTAACTATTTCCCACGTGGTAAATCTATRTCAGAAAACTCTATTGTCCCTTAGGTCTCATGACTAATACCTYGAATGTGGACAGCTTACACTGTAATACTGATGGGACCTGGCACAAAACAGGTATCCTGAGATCCAAATTCTACTTCTATTGATCCATAAAAGACCTGTAATTTTGGTCATATCTGCTTCTACCTTTTTAGTTTTCTAACTACTCTGTCCTTTGTGCGTGTTGAGATTATTTAATTMATTGAGGCATGAGCAACTTATAAAGCAGTTGGGACATTGGATCCCTTATTTCACTGAGACATTCAAAATACTGGTSCATTAATAAAAACAGCTGAGAAGTGGGTGGACAGAAAACTTCACCAACAAAACTGGTAAGTTTAGGGCCATTAGAAACACAGAAGTTTCCATTGGATCAGCATGTCACTTCTTCACTAAAGAAGCAGTGGGAGAATCAAGACCAGGTGCACTAAGGGAAGGTAAAAAGAACTGTCTAAAAATTGATTGGATGAAAGAAAATTACTATTGTACAACTATTTAACACTGAAAGGATAGTTATTTTGAAGGTTGTAATATAATGAGAGGAAAAAAGTTCTGAAAACCTGTGAAAACTATTGKTAAAGTTTTATTATTGTTCAGCAACGTGCAAGCTAAGGAAAGATCCAAACTACACACAGGCTACAAAAATTTGCTTTATATGCTATTTATAAAGTCCCATCACCTCTCAGTGTAGCTGATTAGAATCACTTGTAGCTATGAGAATGATTGTGTAATCAAAGACACATAAACGTGGTGGGGTTTTAATTATTTGCACCTGCACACATTCTAAACTGCACATCCTGCTGTATCTTTCAGATGCTCTAAAAACAAACACTCTCTTCTGATTCAGTGTGCTATTTTTAAACATCCACAATTTGTTAGTTAAAGAACAATTGTCACATGGTTTGGTTTTTTTTTTCTTAACTATAGCAAAAAGCTCTGTTTATTATGCAGAGAGATGTAAAATTTTGTTTCATTTGATTTGAAAGTATTGTTTCATCAGAACTCAAAATAAAATCTTCGGTGTGGGGCTCTTGTAAGAAATCTAAAGGTRAAAGAAGAATGGATTAATTGAATATATGTTTCATCCAGCAATTTGGAAATTACAGAATCCCCCTAAGATGTTAATTCAATTATTTGAAGAGAGTTCTTCAAGGAGAGATGAAGACATACCAATACCTGTAATGTTACCTGTAATTCTCTGTTAAGGCTAAGAAATGTGGGATGGTGAAGGAAAACAATTCTTGTCATATRAATAGTTGGACAGTTCTAACACCTAATTGAAATCACCACCTTTTCTAGTGCATGTCAGATAAAACCCAAATGAACAGTCCAGTGCATGAGTTCCTGACTCACAGAATATATAAACAATCCTTACAGAGGAAGGAGAAGCCAGAAGCCACTCTAATATGAAAAATAGGCATTACGGTGCTTAATAAGCAAGTGCTTGGTTTCATGCTGGTATCTTGACCAATTCTGATTCTGTAATTTGTCTTTGTGTCATTCAGAAAAGGCATCTGACTTGYGTCTTGCACTCTCTTCTTGTATATGTTAACTGCACTGGAACACCAGCCCACTGTTGTCTCATAAGAGTAATATATCTAGAGAAAAGATGCTGATATTTTGTTTTGACTGTGATTTTATATGAACTGTCCATTGCTTCTGTTKTTTCTCTATGTCTTATATATTCAAGGAACCCCTGGGAGTCTGCTTGGACTGCCCAGGCACAGCAAGGTTTACTATTTGAACTTACTGAGCCCCAAGGAGGCTGTTGGACACACTCCAAGACAGTTGTCATTGCCACAGAATCTTGATGCTCTTTATTTGTATATGTTCCCCTATGTCATTTCCCCCCATGCTGATAATTCACATTAGACCTCCAGGATGTTGCTGTTTCTGTGCCTTAAACTCTKTCTACATCACCTATCATTATTTTCAGGTCAAGCTAAAGCCAGACCTTTTTCTTTTATGGTTAGTTGGTGCTGCTGCTTTTCACATTACCTCATCTGSCTCCCTTTCTGTGAGAAAAAGCAGAGGAGAAACTCATAGCCTAATACTTTATTTGCTCTTTGCTTTCCCTTTCCATCTTCCCTCTGGGTGGGCATCTTTTTTCACTTTTTTTTTTCTTTTCCATTCCTATCCAAATAGTGATAAAAAAGAAAAACCTGCCCAACACCATAACTCTGCCCCTAGATTTCTCCCCTCTCCTTCAATATTTATAATCAAATAAATGCATACATTATTTTAAAATTAATCTATGCAGTGCCCTCTGTATAGATGGTGACGGTAGTTCAAGCCTGAGCAGGCAACACCTTCAAATACTGCAGGACCAAGCTACCAGAGAGAAAAAAATTTCCTCCTGTTGTGGAAAAGAAGGAAGAGGGAGGTGGGTAGTCTGAGTCACACAGAGGGGCTGTGGGCTCCAGAATGCGTGGTCACCCATTTTGTTCAACACCAGTTGAACACCAGTTCAACACCAGTTCAACACCAGTTCACCAGCCAAAGCCCAAAGGCTGCAAGTGCCACCAGTTTGTGGCCTTGCCCACAGAGGCAGTTGGCACTAGGGCCGTCCACAAGCGCTCATGCAAGACTTTTCCTGATGTCTCTGCCTAGAAGCTGGTGGACTCAGCCCAAGAGCAAGTAACCTTCCACAAACTTTCCACAAGCAGCAAGATCTGTTTAAATTTTTATTCCATTATACCTAATGCCTAAAGGAGAAATATTAAAGAGAATATTGATGATGTCTCTTCAACATTTAATTTCATAATTTATTCTAGCAAGAAAGATTGTGTGAATGCATTTCTTCATAAAGCCCTCACTGGTGGAAAGCTGAATTCAGTTCTCATGTGAGGAGACTCACAGAAAGTTTCAGTTCTGGCCTGCTCACACTCCTGGTTCTTCCTCTTTGGCTGCAATTTCACCCATTGAACATTTCACCCATTGCACCCATTGAACATTTTCTGCAGGTAAAGCTGTTGATTATGAGGGTACCCAAACCCACTGCTAGCTCTTGCTGTCCTTGGCCACCCATCCCATGCCACAGCAGGACCTGTCTCCTGCTCTGTCCTGCCTGACCACAGGCCCCCTAAGCCAGGCACACTCGTGAGCCCGTGTCCCAACCTGACCTTTACCTGTCCCCATCCCCAGTGAGGTGCCCGCTGCCCCCTGGCTGCCCTGCCCCTGGGAGTGGCACTGCCTGGCGGCCCTCCAGGAGGCCCTGGCTCTGACTGCAAACAGAAAACTGAAGGAAATGTCATGAGAAGGCATTTTACAAAAGTAGTACATTTAAAATAATGAAATACTCCCTTAAAAGTTTCTTATATTGAATTTCATATAGCTTCACATAAAACCCTGGAACAACCGGATTGAGCTATCATAATCCTACCCTGGAGCAGGCATGGAAGTGTCCACCTAACTCTTTCCCAGTTAATTTGTACTCTGACTGTGTCTTTCTGTTGCTTTCCTTACACTGACATCTTCTTTTTTCTTTTTTTTTTTCAGGAGGCGAGGGCTGGGAGGCAAGCATGGCTGAGGAAAAATGCAGGACGTGGGTGGTCTATCTTTAGCTGCAGCAGCATGTTTTTAAAATTACTTGATCTTCTGAAGACATCCTAAGAAACTCTAGGTTCACCCTTGCTTCTACTAATAGTTAGTGATCATGATTTTACAAATATAAACCTTCATGAGAAGATTCATAGGTGACTTAAATAGGGAGTTATATCACCTCATGGATGGAAATCACAACATGAAAACAGCTGAGAAGGGTCGTGTGAGTGAGCTGATGCATCATACKTATTTAACACTGGAAATAAGTAGTGAGCTGTACTTGGACGTGCAGAGCACTCAGCACTGAATATTTTTCTCTTCTTAACAAATAAGGGAATAACTATTTAGCTTTACAATAACTTATCAGCTTCTTTTTTTTCTTTTTTTTCTTTTTTTTCTTTACTTTTTTTTAATCTACATACTTATTTCTGGATATATGACTTGTCAAATGCATGTGGATAAAGATAATTTATGGAGCATGGAGACATAAGTCCCAAGCTCCAAGCAGCAATGTGGAAACAAGATACCCTTATACTGATGGATTCTATGTTAGCCTTAATGTAGTCTAAAACTAACATATCCTCCCCTTCACCTATACTCCACGATATCCCTAGTGTGTGTGTATATATATGGAAAAAAAAAGATGGAAAACCTGAACGTTAAAATTAACTATGAAAATTGAGAAATATTAGAAGCAGTGTGCAGTTTAACATGAGACATACACACAAACCACAACCGTGGGAACTCCTGAAAATCTTAATWAGAGTTTCCAGAACGTATCACAGGCTAGTGCAAACAAAAAAAATTAGTGAGTTACTTCATTAGTGCCCATTAAAAAGAGCTAAGTTATATGAACATCAGGACTGAAAAATAGGGCAGGGATGATGGGGGCAAGTGCGACAGTACTTGACACATTCATGGACTCTTCTTGTAGTGCCATTGCCAGGTCAGAAGTATCTGCTCCAGATACTTGTYAAGAAAAAACATCTAATTTCTGTCTGTTTAAAGTGCATATGCCATACTTGTTCAGGTGTCTTGCGGAGTACCAGCTGAAACTTACTGACTTTTGACTCATATCTGACTCATATCTGTTCAAAGAGAATATCCTGGTTTCTCTGGTGCAAYGTTACTGCCCCTGTTGAATATAACTCTGGTATGTATTAGTGTCCCAGTTAACCCCAGCATCAGAGGTGCAGCAGATTCTCTGTGTTTTTGCTTGCAGAAATTGAAGATTTACCACAGAGAGAACAGGTTTTTTATTGATGAGAAAAAAGGTTTCGGCTCTGAAAACACATTATTTACACACAAGATTATACACGTTTTTGATTTAATTTGATAATGTCTAAAGTTCTTTGTTATTGTGTTATCAACTAGGAAGACCTAGATAGGTTATCAGAACTGAAATAACAGATCTGTCCTCTCTGTTTCATCCAGTCCTCTACTTYCAGAGTCCTTGGAGTCACTGCAGCTTCTTCCTGGACATTTTGTACCCCAAAGAGTGTCCTACAGCACACTGCTCTCTGTTCTCATGGTGGAAACCATCTAGGTCAAAACCTGTCTTCTCTCCCCTGGCATCTCTTTAGAGGTACACAGGAGATGGGCACATCTTTTCCTCGGGTTATTGTCACTCTGCTAGTCAGTAAATGCAGCGCAGGGAACCTAACTGGTCATATTTGCAAGAAGGGTTCCWAATGTTATCCCCGATAACATGGCACCTTGCCTTTCTCCCTCATATTGAATGTGTTTTCACCTCACTATCCTTTGCTTCTGCAGAACAGCTACAAAAGCAAGTTAACACACTTATAGAAGAAAAASTCCTCTTTAATCGGCTGTGGTGATGCTCTTGGCTTTCTTTTTAAGCTTCTTTTGTTATGGTAAGGTTTCCAGCAGTGGTTTTCTTTAGGCAGGAAATCAAACCAGTCTTTTTCCTGCCAAAAAGAAGAGGGCCTGCAGCTGACTGTGACATTGTTTTAAGGATGTAGGAATCTGGAGGAACAGGGAAAGACKTGGGCGCACAAAACTCCTGTATTACTGATTTTTCAAACAAGTATGGAGGGTTACATGTATTTTTTAAAATGGGTGTTTCTTTGTGGTTTGGGTTTGTTTTCTTTTCCATATGACAGGTACAGAACTTTCAATCTTGAGTGCTCTTGACTGATTTTAAGAATTATACTACTTCTTTCCTAGCAAACCTATAGTAAGATAAAACATTCAGAAAGTGAAATTTAATAATCTCCAAGTTACGTGTCTATGCAGCAAATCCCCAAGTCCTTATTAAATGTTATTCAGCATTAGCCATCATTAGGCAAAGTCTCCTCATCTCTGTTCTCATGATCCTATATATTATATTGAATTCTACTTTTCAAGTATCTGCCATTGTCTCAAACAATGACTGTTAGGTCAATAAGTGATTAGCATGGTCAAWTTTTTTTATATTACATGTTGTTTTTTAAGCCAAAACTCCCTTTCCTTAAAGACTGTATGGCAAAAGAATTCAATTTCTTGAAATGCACACTAATGTATGACTAAAAGGACAAATTGAAATGGAGAACTTCTAATTTGTTTCATACTGCAGGATCTTTGAATCAATCTAGAGATACTTTATTGTTACTAAAATAAGAATTTTTTTTTTGGCAAAGTTTCCGTTCCCCTTGATAAGAAAGGGTACTCAGCATTTCTTGATGGAATCATGAATCATTTCATGGCCTCTAACCAATGGTCTGCAGTTTGACAAGGGAGCCTCATGAAAAAGCCTCAGTATTTTTTAGCCTGAATATAATGTTTACAGACACCATAGTAAAAAGAACTCCTGATGTTTTTTCACTGTGTCAGAATATATCAACAGATTATATATGAGATTTTGTCATTTAAGAATAAATTCCTAAGTAGTTTTTGAACATCCTTTGCATTAAAAAATTTAAATTATTTTGATTGACTTTACTGTCAAAGTCTCAACAAATTTCAAATAACACATATTACAGAATTGTATATGACATCTACTAATAATCAGTACGTTAAACCTCAAGTGTTACATGAATTGCAATTATAAAGGTCAGAGATTCCATATCGAGTATAATTAGGCATTTGGGGATGCCTTTTCCTTAAAACAAACAGAGGAAAAGGTATTTAGTGAAARTTTTACTTAGGTCTTTTATGATAGTCTTCCACTGATGAACATTTCCCATAATCTCCTGAGAATATACATCCTGTAAACTGAACAGGGAGATACCTTTYTTGTAGCCGAAAAATCCTTAGGAACTATTTTTAGACTTGGTCTTTATTATTTTATTTTTTTTTAATAGTGACAGAAAAATAACAAAGCCTATTCATATTTATATCAAAGGCATGTTTCAGGTGCAAGCTGAAACTTTGTCTGTTAGAATGGATGGGCAGAATTCCAGAGCAGAATCTTGGCATAGTTGGCAAGGGTGAAATTTTTAAAGCCATGAAAATGTAAAGAAAATCTGTAATGATAATATAATAACATTAAAAATGTGTATAAAATGTGTATTTATTCTCCTGCCATACAGGCATAATGAAAAATAGATTAAATACAACTGATACTCTAAGCATAATTTTTTTTCCCTTCTCTTATCTAATCTACAATATTGTTCACCAACCTGAACACCCATTACCACAGACTATTTATCCCTTTCTACATGGCTGGAAACTTTCTTTCAGTTTTCTAGTAAACTTGAAGGAAAAAAATGGGATGAAATGATGAAAAATTATAAATAAAAATGAAAAAGTGTTAAAGGCTTAAATTCTTTGTTGATCTTTTAAATTTATTTCCTATATCAGAAATTAAGACCTATTCATTAGAACTGGGAATATGCACCTGCTATTTCAAGYTTTAAGACACTTAATATACAAGCAGATAATAGCATCTAATTTTTTTTTTTTTAATGCATTGAAAACCTTCATATTATCACCACTAAATCTTCAAGCTTATATCTTGGCCTTGTTTTCAAAATATCCATAGTCAGCTGTCCAAGTAGGTTTAGATCTCATGATACTTTGAGTTAAAAGGTCTGTGCGTCAGGCACCTAACTCTGAGACTATAATTCAGTTTTCCAACTGAGGTGTTACACATGTCCCTGTACCTGCCCCTCCAGGAAGAAATGCAATTAGACAGAGGCTGATGCAGAGAAAACTGCACAGAATGTTGAATTCTGGGACTCTTTTCTTAMCATCTTAGAATAAAAAGCATCAAAGACAGAGGTGCATCTGAATTGCCTTTCTGTGGGATCTTGCGTAGCGAATTCTGTGCAACTGGGATTTAGGGTTTTCAGCTTCCATTTCAGCTCATATGAACAGGTCACGCTTTTCCCTCAAAATACAAGCGGGTAAAAATTCTGCCTTTCAGGAAAATAGTTCAGTGACAGGAGCGCACTGCAGGCATCACAGTTCTTGGTACAGTTCTCCTTAACCTGGGAAGATCTGATTTTCCATCTCCTTCCTCTGTTCTAAACCAGTAAATAGAACGCACTAGGTCCCCCAGGGTAAGTGGTGTGACATAACTCATGTCCTTGTGGTGACACTCTCTATGGGGTCCCATTCATGCTGTTTAACTGTAACAAACCCTGGTCTGGCTATGTCTGGGATGGTGCCTAGGAAAGTGCCAGTATGATAAGGGCTGGTATGGGCCAAAAACCATGCTGAAAGCAGGCTGATGATAAAACACTAAGAAATAGCCAGTATTAGACCCCATGTCCTAGTTCTGCCTAATCTAATACACTAGATACAGTCATTAATACCAAGATCATTAGTTTCCTGGGTGTTCCATGTCCTCGTCACTCTGCTTTTTGAGGCTGTGCTGCTCTTCAGTCAGGAATACTTCATCCAGAAATCCAGAAAGAGAGCAAGTGAAAGACAAGTCAATGAGTTTAAAACTCTCAGTGAACAAAGAGAAAACTAAATCTGAGTCTTACTTGCTCGAAAAGTGTTCTCAAGGCAATGTAGAACCAGCGAACATTATCTCCATTTCTCTCCTTATTGTTATTTCAAAGAGAATAAGAACTGCTCAGTTCCTTGAAGGCGTGCTTTACCCTGTGTATTCAAAGTGGATGAACTCACCTTCAGCTCGAGGAGATAAAATATAGGAATTCAAAGATTTCTGTATCTCCACAGTTTCCTGATTGTGATTCTATAATGCAGATTGCACTCACTTTAATAGGAAAAGGCTCTTTTTAAACCCTGACTAATTTGTACTGCAGATTTTTCTTCTCATTCACCAAACCAAATGAAAGGTAATCACTGAGATAAGGTAGATTCTGCTATTCTGGTCTGAATTTTGATGAGAGAAAGAAGCAAACAATCCTCAAAGGGTATTATTTATAGATTTTTTTTTCTGTCATTCTCCTTCAATCACAAAGCTTGTGAAAAATATGCATAGATATAAGTAGAAGTGAGATTCTTTCAGGAGAAAGCCTGCATGAGACTTTGAGTTTCACAAAGCTGAAATACCATCTACAGTGAGCAGAAATGTGCTCGCTACCACCAAAGTCCATTTCAGATCACAGCTATCAGCAGAACCCGTGGGTCTCAGTTATTTAATCCCTGCAGGTGCCGTAAATGGTGTTGATTATTTGCGTATAACAGCAACAATTGCCGTGGCAGTTCTGYGGCTGGATTTTGGCGGAGCCTTTTCGCCGGGCCATTGAACACGCTGCCCGCTAGGTGGGGGTAGACAACCTCCTACGGGCAGCCGCGTCCTGGGAGAGGAAAATGTAGTCCAAGATGTTATAGAAACCCGAATAAAYGTGGATACTTCGAGAGGTGTTTTGGTTCTGTTTTTGTTGCGTTTTGGAGYTGCGTTTTTTCTTTCCCCTCCCTTCTCCTCCCGTGGCTGTGTTCGTTTGTTTTTACGTAATTTGTTTGTTTTGCTGTGATAAACCAAGAATTGTTATTTGTGAACTGMGGGGCTTTAAAGGTGATAATGAACTGAGAACTCAGGCAATTAAGTTCATTTTGAGTTGATGGAGAACTACGGTTTTGAACTTCCATTATTACAAGTCAGGTCATTCCTACAGCAGTACAAACCCAGTATTTCACTGGAAAATAAAATAAGTAGCTCCATTACTGAAATATCCCACCTGGGTATAATACGCATGCAGACTAATGTGGATTAATTATTTTTAACTGCTTATTGAACATCAGACTCAGTTGATTACAACTGGTAGTCCATAATAAGTAGATCTAGTAATTTTGAAGTTAGGCATAGGAGCAACACAAAATGATCTACCTTGTCAGAACACAGTGAGGCACCATAAGTCAACGAAAGTGTAATTTAATTAGCAAGTTCATGAGACACAAATTACGTGTGCACCAGACACGTGCCTTCTGTTTCTGAGTGAAAATTTAAAAGAAAGCCTAAATATAGTCAAAGTGGCTTAAATTTCTAAGCTGCAACACAGCTGAATCACACAAATAAGACCATATACATTTATTGCAATGAAAGAATGACTGCTTTTTCTGCAGGTCAGCAAATAAAAATATATTTAAGCAGTATAATTAAAATATTATGAAAACCTAGTTGGCAGGAAAGGCCAGTTGTTGCAATTTCTAGAGGCGTTTCATAAAGCAGRTTAGTGGGCAATTGGAGGATATTGTGATATTAATGTCTTTTTATGATATCATCTAGCATTTAAAACGTGTGGGACATGAAATCAAAGGTTAGTAGTTTATTCTACTGTTGTTTTCCTTTTAAGTTGCATCTTTACTGCTGCACGTGTTTCTTAATTGTTGTAACACATAGTGGGAGTTGAGACAAGAAATTTGTGATTTTATGAGCACATTCAGTTTTGCCTAATTAGACAGAGCCAATATGTTATTTGAAAACAGACAATTAAAGTTCACTTTCCATCACTTTCAGAATATCACTACAAAAAATCAAAAATGGAATCATATTGCAAATCTCTAATACTTCAAATTATTTGTGTGCTGTTGATGTCTCATTTTTAGAGTTTTTTAAAATGAATTTTATCACTTTCCTTCCTCAAAGTACAAAGGCATTCCATCTTTTGTTTTGCTCTTTGTCACCCTTCTTTTGTTTAAGCTGTAACAGTCCACTTGCTGATGGTTTTTTTTTTTTTTTTTTTTTGATCTTTGTGTTTCCTTTACTTGTGCTGATAAATGATATTATATAAATGTTAAACTTGCTTTACCATGCTAGTGTTTTCCCATAATTAAACATTACGTACAGAGGCATTTTTGTATCTGTGAAGAGACACATCAACTCAAATTTGGAACTAGYTTGCTTGCAGTTGCAAAAACCCACTTGCAGCAGCTGTAAGTCCGAACAGTGATAAAATGCTTCTTTCACTAGAGCACTCAATAATACAAAAAAGGATGGACAAAGCCAGTGGATATGCTTTGAAATAAGAAAAAGTACTTCAGGATTATCATAGAGTATTTATCTGTCTGATTTCTGTAATATTCAATGTAATAATATTAAACTATAACACAAGTATTTTAAGAAAATAATATTATAAACTTCAAGTGTACCATAATCAGATAATTTCAGTGATGCAAATGATATATGGAAGTGTATTGAAGTATTTTAAACTTCTCTACTACTAAACAAGCTGAATCATATTAAATAATATTTTCTATTCAGATTGGTTTAACACAGGTTTAAAGGGCTTTTAAAGAGTTTTAAAATTTAATTTGTTATGAGAACTAATTTCAAATGTGCCAAAGTATCAAGTGCTGAATATGTTTTCATTGCTATCAAACCATCCTTAATGTTCTACCTTTTCTAAGWCACATTTCACTGATAGATTACTTAATAAGGCTTAAAAAGTGTTTTCATATACTGAAGCAATTCCATGCAGTGTCGTGATACATACTCATACTGTATTCATGATGAATATTAACTGCTCTTGAGAGTATCAGCTTGGTTGTCRTAAAATATGCAATTTTGTTAACTGACTATATGCAGGTTGGAAGACTATCTTCTATTTCTTGAAGTGTTTTAGTCAACCTWTTCAAGAATCCTTTAAGTAAAGATATATGCCAATGACCATAATTGTTTTTCACCTTCTTTTGTCACAGTGAGATACTCTGCAGCTACTCTGAATGATGGAATGCCTCCCTTCTTCCTCTCCACATACTTTTTTTCTACACATCTGTCTCCACTTCTTGTCCAGTGGCATAGCCTGAGCACCTTTCTAATCCAAGTGTTCTGCAATCTCCTTTCACTTTTCCACAGCCATCATAATCTCAGACCTACCGCAATTAAGCACTTTACACACTTCAGGATAATTACACAGTAATAGCTGCAGTAACGAAAGAGAGAAACCTGGATTTCTGTGAAATCAATGGCAGCTTTTGCACTATGAACTGGATGTCACTACCAAACTTTTAAATTGTAATATAAATATTCAGGTCAATTTGCAAACACCAACTCTCTTTTGKTTTTTTTTGTCCTTTTTCCTCAAAGTGTGAAGGGTTTGTATATATGAATGAACATATATATGTTCATATATATGAATGAACATACTGTGAGCTGTGCAATGCTAGATTGTTGTATTTACTATTTTTCTGCACACACCAYGTGGACACTGAATACATACATGTGCAGCCAGTTCAGCACTCTACGAATATGGCAGGTGTGTTAAACACTTACTGATACACTCTGTGAACAGTGCATTCCTGATGATTTCAGCTCTATGTAATTGCAGAGAGGTTTAATTGCTTTTTGTTTTAATTTATTTTAATTGCTCTTGTTCTGATGGAGCAACTGTACTCCTGGGAATCCAATACAAATGATCAAATTTCTCCTTTTCCACCAAGATAAATTCTTTTTCCTGTAGGCAGAAAACAAAAAAAACCCAACACACAAAAAAACCCCCAAAACAAAACAAAAAAAACCCCCCACAAACCACNAAAAAAAAACGAAAAGAAAAAAAAAAAGAAAAGGCATGTTCTGAGAAACCAGGACACAGCTACACCAGAAGCAGTAAATTAAACACTGTCAAGACCCTGTCTGTGAGGCCAACCACCACAAATAAGCCATAGCTAATTAGCCATTACTAAACTTTCGTAGTCTTTAGAATATGGCATCTGCATTCAAACTAGTAACTGGAAATTCTCTTTGCTTTAATACAAACTTCAAGCCACATCTGGAAGAATACTGGTTTGATCAGGCCAAAATCATGCCAAAGCACTACTCTGACTACTTAACAGGATAAGGAAGGATTTGTCAAGGTTTAATATGTTAGAATAGAATGGTAACAATGCCTTCAAGAGTGATGTTGGTTGGGTGAAAAGATTGTTCTGAAAAGACTTSTGCAGTATTGTGCCTCTACATTTGAGAGTATTTTAGCATTTAAAATATGTTTTAGTTTGTGTTAGGAAATTTTAGCTTTCTGAAGTATACAACRCATTGTGATAAAAAGTTTTTTGGTTCTTTTTTCCTTTTGGTTTGGAAAGAACTTACCAAACTTTTTCTACTACCTGAAACTACCCACAAATTTGGATTGTATCCTTTCAGCTAAAAAACAATAAATGAAATGCTTAAGAAATCAGAGATTACTGACATCTGAATCTGATTACTTAAGAAATCAGATTACTGACATTTCCAGATGACATAATCTGATTTTGCTCTGCAAGGAGAAGTGTTGGGATTCAGGTGTAATTTCATAAATTCATGGCAGAATTAGACAGGTGTAGAGAAGTTTGTTTAAAGGGACAGGCCACTGTAGAGTTCTGTCTCTTCCTAGCTCAGAACACAAACTTCAACAGAAATTTTCCCTCTCRCAGCAAAATGCCTTGGTCAGCAAGTTATAGAGCAGCCTGGAGTGTGAARCTTTTTCAATTTGTATTAATTGAATGCTTATTAATTCAGAATGTGGTTTTCACCTACCTCCTCTTCCCAGATGAGAGCCTGGATCACAAGGTTTTTGATAACAGGCATGAAAAAATGAATGCAGAATGGTATAGTAACACCTTCAAAATTTTCTTTTTAAAATGTGTGGACTTGAGACAATACCCTCCCCCTTATTTTGAACATTTTTTCTATTTTCAACAAAGGTGAAAAAAAGCCCTAATCCCTAAACAGAATCCAGTATATTGGACTGAATTTATTTCTTTTACAGCTGTCAGAACATCAAGTACTCAATTACCCATTGGATTTGAAATAGATAAGAAGTCGCCCAAAACAGACTTCTGCATTTTATTTTTACTTGAGTCTTTGAGATGAAAAAAAGCTGTTGCTTCATGGTACCCACTATTTTTTTTTTCCCTCCCAGTTCTCAACTGAAGTTTTAAAATGATTTGATCTTCCTTTATTTCCCATGTTTTAGTCGGAGAGTCAGCAAGGACACTAACATCCTGCATATCCTGGTGTGTATGCAAAATAATAGGCTCAAAGCATACTAATGACTGCCAGTTCACGCTGTCTGCGGAGGATTACTAAGGATTACATGTAATTATCTGAAATTGCACACTGTTTTTTGCCAATTTTTTTAAAAAGTGGAATTGATAGGGCTTCTAGTTTCCTGCTAAGATCTTGCTTTTATATTTTGCATTTAATATTTTTTCTTTTATGAAAAGTAAGAAATCACTGCAATAAATGAAAGTCACTTATGGATTAAATATATATAAATCTCAAAGCTGAATACAGAACTCAGAGACAATACCACTAATTTGTTCAATATTTTACAGAATCTTGCACAAAATACACTTTTAAAATGTCAGTGATGAGACCATGRACCAGATTTTTATTTTCATTYCTGRTTTCTGGGAGTCAGTGTAGGAAGCAGTGTAACAAAACTGATTGTAAGAATATATGGAGGAAGAAGGTGACATTTATTTTGAAAAGTTTCTATGTGATTTCACTTACTCATATTGTCACACTCCCATCTTTGCAAGCAGGGAATTCAATCTAGCAGTTGAGCCAGTACCATTTTATACCCAGCTACTGAGCCCACATCACATCTCRTGTTATTTTTGATTAGTGATCAGAAACTAGTTTTTCTGTTAGTCTTTTTATACTTTTTAGATGCCAGCAGGTGCTTAAGTGACTCTTTTGCATTAGAACTTAGCTTATCTAAGCCTCCATACATATTAGTCAAGGTTGCCAGTCATTTTTCTCTGTTTGGAACACAAAAATCTTTATGGTTCCAGCCTGTCATSCTTTTGGTCAAACAGAAGAAATAATGGTGTGTGTGTTGTGCTGTAGCTTTGTTTTCAACCTCCTGTTGTCACAGTACAAACAAATCCTTCTGCCAACAAGTTCCCTGTGCTCTGGCCTTATAGATTGCAGGCTTTCCAGTTTTGGTAGAAAAAACACATTTTTCAAATTTATTGCTGGAACAGTGTTTTTTGTTAACATTACATGCCACTGTCTTAACCCTTGATTTGCTTTTTCTTCCAATATTTGCATATATATATTTCCATTTAGACCTCACATCAATCTTTGTTTTTCAATGTTTAAAAAATTGGGGGAGATGATTGAAGCCATTTCTAGATGACATATTCTGATTTTGCTCTGCAAGCAGACATGTTGGGATCCAGATATAATTCCACAAATTCAGGCCAGAATTARACAGGTGTAGGGAAATTTATTTGAAGGGACCTTAATATTCCTGTTAAAGTTCTCCTCCTCTGTTGGCCCCAAGGATACTGGTGTTTATTTGTAGAGCTTTAAGAGAGATTCTCGGTAAAAATTTTCAGCTTTAAATGTTAGTGGTGGCCAGTAGAGATGAGCGTGTTCTGGTCACCATTATCACRTATACTTTACCACAAATTAAAAATTCTGTAGTTAAAACAGGAAAACAGAAAGAAACAAACAAAAAACCATGAAGTAACTAAAACAAAAAACAAACAAACAAAACCCAACAAAACCCCAAATGAACAAATAAAAAAACAAAACCAAAAAACCAAACCAACAACAACAACAAACCAAAAAAAAAACAACAACCAAGAAGAAAATGCTGTACATGAGACAGGGCAAAGCCCAGATGCTTTTAGTCTGTTGCAAACACTTTTATCATACCAGTCCATCTCTCACTAATGCAGTGGCAAAATGGAATGGAGATTCACCAGGTCTAGGTGTAGGTTCAAAGAGCAGAGGCTGTACAGCCAACAGGTGGTTCTTGCTTAGCCTAAAAAGGYTGTGATGGGATAAGAGAGAGATTCTGTTATTTAAAAATTCTTGGACCATATTTATTCTCAGTGTTGTASCTGCTGTGTGGAATGGTCACTCAGCTGTACTGCAGCCTGTGGTGCATGTGGCATTTCAGGTTACTATATGAATAGAAGTTATTTGCCGTATTCAATTTTCTCAAGGTCCATCAAGACATGTACCTTGTATTTTTGCCAGAGAAGGCCTCTAACAGTTTCTTTTGGTCATTGGGTGTATTTTGCTGCATTTTACAAAATCCGCTATGTCTGAATTAAAAGGCTTCCATAATTACCATGTCCAATTTTTCAGCGTATATGGAAAGCTTTATTTAAATTTTTTGTCACTGCTAATGAGTGATCTGAGATGATGACTGGTACATTCTAATTAGATTTCCCAGTCTAGGGAATTACCATAATTAGACTTTGCAATATAATTCTTGTCACTTTACCATGAATCCAAAATTCCTAGTAGAATGTTATTATCACAGGTTCCAAAAATTCATCAGAAATTCCATCTCTACACCCATATTACACCTTCATTAGCACATCTAATTAGCAGGACAGTTATGGGAAAGTAAGAGGAAAGAAAGCTTCAGTTCAGTGTCAGTCAACTAAATATTTGACAGACTTAACGAAAATCTTTATAACAGGATTCACAAAACAAGAACCCTGAGTGAAAATTGACACAATATTCAGCAGAGGATCTGAAACCATTGAACATATCGTACAGACAAGTAAGAAATGTTTCTGTTACAGCTGATGTGCTAAGTAATGCTTCTGATACTGCAATGGTTAGAGACCTGCTCGGAGCTCATCTGGTGAAACCAAAGTTTTCAAAAGTATCAAAAAATATGTCTTGATTTCTTATCTAAAAGTGTTGTGATTTCTTATCTCCACTGTTTGATAAAGTCATGAAGCCTGTTTGGTCTTCCTCTTWATGTAACTTTCATCTGAAGACTATGCAAATATTATTGGTCAAGGTAAAAGCTTAGAAATATAATTTCTTTATAAAAAAGACTTTCAGAGACTAAAGAGGAGGTTATGTATCAAGGTCTCTGTGATTTCCTTTGGGAACTGACTTTGCCCTTGAAAAAATTCCACCGAGAATCAGTCAAAATTGGAGAACATCCCAGAGTGTCATCTCACTAAAATCCTTTGGCTGCCCTATATGAGATGATGAGGCCATTAGGGTGTGAATATGCTATGTGTAAAGAAAAGAACAGAATTAGCTTTTGAGGTCATCCAAAACTCTAAAGGCTGGTGCTGACTGAAGGAAAAAAAATGTCTCCGTTTTATTATTCATTAGGATTGTATTGAACTAAAAATTATGGAGTAGTTTGTTAAGAGGGCATGTAGAGTAGGTTCATCCAAAACAGCAACATATAAGGCAGATAAAATCTAACATCTCAAAATGTCCATATAGTTCCAGCTTTGTCAGCTGGCCTAAATTCATAGCATTCCACTGAAGTCTGAGGGGTTATTCCTGGTTATCCCTGCTGAGCATTTGGACAATTAAGTGTCTGAAATCTTGGCAGTCATGTCAGATGTCAAGCAAGATGCCAGTTTGAATGAAAACATAGAGTTAATGAAATCCTCCACATACAGTTAAAGAGTGGGCTGCCAAAAGGTTAAATCAATGCACTTTATAAAAAAAAAAAAAGCTAAAAAAAAGAGAAGCACTTCATAGTTCAACACTCAAGGAGTTAAAAGTGAATCAAGAGCTCATGAAAGGTCTAAATGCTAAGGTTGGGGAAGTGCCAGAGAGAGGTACTTGGGAAGTTGTTCCTGTTGCAGGACTATCAAGGGGCTGATTAAACTTCCCCCAGTCTCCACGTCCTCAGATGGTTTGTAACCTCTATTAAATCTAAAACCTTAAAATGTCTCAAAGGTCAAAACAGTTCAGGACAGATGCCTTCAGGATTTAAGAGTGACAGTTTATAAAGGGAATCGAGTGCTAAAGTCAGGTCTGAATAACAGTATGCTAAGCATATCAATCTGCTTGGATTACAAAGAGTTTTGGGGATTTGGTTGGATAGGAAATTTATACCTATGGGAGGCGATGACTTTCCTATCAATAGTGTTGAGAACATTCATCACGCTTTTTAGTTGGCACTTTTGATAGCAGTGCCTCGTGAACCTCTTCAAACCAGGTAAAAAAATCTACCACCACCACCAAAAAAAMMCACCCAAAAAACCACAAAAAACCCCAACAAAAAAGCCTGTGGGAGAGTTGCCTTCAWGTGGGAAGTTAAGAATGAGAATGACTTAAAATCCAGATTAAAGAGGATCAGCAGCTGCTGTCAGGATGCCGCAGTAGATGAACACAGACCTGTAAACAAGAAGTGAATTGTTAACAMGTCTAAGAGCAGCAAGTGACAGAACTAATTCCTCTCCAACTTGTGCTTGTGACGATTCTGCTGCACCCTGTTGCTTTACAGGAGGTAGATGTGTGAGAACCAAAGRCTAATTAGGGAAAACAGATTAGTCTTTTAAGTTGGCCACCTGGTATCCACCCAGTTCCTGCACAGCTATGGACCCATGCTGTTCATTGTAGGAAATGTATAGATTTTTTTTTTTTAATTTATTTTCTTTCCTATTAATTTCCTTTCTTTCAAAACTATCTCCTCAAAACTAAGCTTCACTAGGACTGTCAGATCAAAATCATATCAAAATCTAATTAATCAGGGCAGACTCAATATAAAATTAAAATTAAAACATTAGATTAATTATAAAAATGATTAATCTTTATAAATTATAAGAAGTTTGCTATCTTCTTGGGTATAAGTTCTAATTAGATAATTTGGTCAAGTCAATCAATACAATAATTTGAATGTTTAATGCTGAATCCAAATTAATATCCAATTTTTAAGCCAAAATTTCAAGAGAAATATTAAAGTTTCTTACTTAAAATTCTACTCTCATATGAAAGCTAACAGTTTCCTGCCTAAGAGGAGATACTGACTAAAATTTCAATAATCACCACTGGTAAGAAATTGTGGATGGAAATTTTAATCTTGGTAGCGCTTTAAATGCAGAAAATAGAGCATAGTTTTATGGTGCATTTAAAAAGAAAAAAATCTAAGTGAAGTTAAGTCTAAAACTGTTGGGGTTTTGTGCTTTCTCCAATAAAAAAATTAAAGAGGTCTATGAATGTGCCTTCAGAAACAATAATTGGAATTTCAAGCCAGCTACTTAACATTTATTAACATTCTGCAAAATGGAAAATAAGCTCAAATTTATGATTAGTAGACTGACATCAAACTGTTCTGAAACAGCATTTTATGTTGATCTTTCSCTTTTGGAGCTGTCAAAAACCTTATCTCTGGGAACAGGACTATCCAACATAGTTACAACTGCAATTTTTCAGTATGTTGCTCAGTGTCTGATAGAAAATATGCCTAATAATGGAATGCGATATTGGCAAAAAATTGGGTTACAGAAATTAATTTAYCAATAAAAATGTCACTTAAAAATGAAAAATAAATATTTTTTGCTCAATGAGATATGTCAATGTTCCAATATTTACATTTTCCATTTTTATGTCATGTAGGACCTCAGTTTGACCAAAATTTATAGATGTACTTTTCTTCTACCCTGCAAAATATTTTATTTTCTGTTTTTGGGGGAGAGGTTACAAATTTCTTGTTTATCAAAAATTCTGTCTCAGCTTTAATTTGACATTTGGAACTACTTGAATTATTTCATGGCCAAAAAGAAAGCATTTTGTTATTTGTTGTTGTTATTGTTTTTGTTGGTTTCAGTATACTTTGTKTGGTGGTTTTGTTTATTTCAGTGTTAAAAATATGGAGAGCAGGTACTTTGTATTTGAAACGTGGAAGCCAATTTTCTGGTGCATTGACCCTATCCCAGAACTAATGTTTTGCAGACAAATAGCACAAGATACTTAAGATACATTTTCAGAATCTGAAAATAAAGGCAGGTTCTGTAGTAATTTGTATATTTGAGGCCCCGTGTGTATGTGTGTGTTCACACAGACATGTACATGTACATGTACATGTACATGTACATGTATATGTATATGTATATGTATATGTATATGTATATGTATATGTATATGTATATGTATATGTATATGTATATACATATAAATGTATATTTTTCCTCATGACACAAAAGCCTTTGAAAGGAGTGGAACTGTTCATACTTCCATATCCTAATTTGAAAATTTAGTATTTTCTAATAGCTCTCTTAGGTACTTCTCCAAAAATCTCATAAACTGTTTCRAGTTTATCCAAATTTCTTAGTTGATGTTGTTCTAGATGCTTCCTTATTCTACTGAAATATAGAGAAGGAATAGAATTCTTTCAGTCAAGATAAAGGGTATATTAGCAATGATAAATAAGATATCTTGTATGTAACCAACAGACATTCCTTCCTACCCCTTTCATCATAAGCCAGGGAAATAAAAGCCAGCTCCTTAATAAACTCTAAGAAAGGTTAAYGAGTTTGCCTTCAGTGAATCATGAGAGGGAGTAGAGAATGGCTTTTTCAGTGAAGGATCATTCAGAGAAAATGCCTTGCTTCTCCTGCTAACTTCTTTTAAAATGAGCAGGGGGAAGTTCAAACCCCTACACTGAATGCAGTAGTGGTGTTAMCACATACAGCAAGAGAAAAGCTGTCAGCCAGCCATAACATTAAGCCTAAAATATTCTACCTYTAATCTAACTTCAGAATTTGATGCCATCACTTAGCAATAATCATTTACAATTAGTAACTAAATTGAATGGTGTTTTCTACAACTTTTGATTCATATTGCGAWGTGTAGGTAATTTTATTTGGATCAGTTTTCCTAACTTGATTTAGGACTTTAATTATGKAAATATTATTCGCCCTCCATTTCCCCTTTAAAAATATACTGTGTTCCCTGGAAGCTTTATTTTCTTGGTAATAGAATTTAATCTGAGGTCAATSACACATAAATTCTACCTGAGTACTTAATTTCATGTTTAATTCACTTTTTTTCCTTCTTTCTCCTTCTCTTTTTCTTTTTTTTTTTTTTTTAACTTGGTTAAAATAGGCTATGGTAGAACTGAACTTAGCCCCCTGTGCTATTTAATGCTATTCTACCTTTTGGTGTGCTTCAAAAATATTTACTCTTCAATGTTTTTCTGAGAACAAGTGGCTTTAATCATAGTAATTCCAAGTCCGTAGGTAAAGTGCATTACTTGTTGAGGAGCTCACTACAAATGTTTAGCAGGACTGTGTTTGTCTTTATCCTTTGGCTGTGTGAGAAGCTCACCACAGAAGGTAGGGAAAATGGAACKYTTAAGATTTTTTTTTGTTTGTTTGGGAATGCACAGTTCTAGCTCATTCTTCTGTTCATATGAAACTTCTGATGTAAAGCAGATCCAAGTTGAAGTGTTTTGTCTTTCATGGAGAGACAAACTCCTTTTCCCAAGACARCACCAACCTGTATTTGTCAGAGACAAATGCAGCCCTGCCATGCCTCCTTATACCAGGGCAGGAGACACAGCTAGCATGGACAGAGCCATGTTCTGATGGGAACATAACACACTTTCCACATAATAAGTGAGTGGAAAAACAAAACATGGATTAAATAAATAGACAAAGCCATGCTTAGGTTTCTGGTAGGCAGAGAGCCTATCAGMCCATTGCTCTCTAAGGCTCTGTTGTATGTCTGTATGTACCTCTTGTCCCAAGCTTCCTATATTGTTATAAACTCTCTGGTGGATTTTTGCTGCCTGAATGTGTTTAATGTCTACAGCAAAAGAGTTCCTTGATCTTCACAGTGCTCCTGATTGTTCACACATGACAAAAAACTCCAATAATAATAATAATAATAATAATMATCATCATCATCAGAGACAGGTGTAATACAGGTGGATGAAGTGCTACTTGAGGCAGCAGGATGATTGGATCACAGCAAAATCATGGCTTTGAGAGAAGAAGAGAAGGAGTAAGCCATTTCAAGTAGGATTCTGAAGGAATTTCAAGGGATGAATTTGGTCCTCCAGAGTCGATGCTTCCTGCAATGGTGCAGGCAGCAGGAGTCTATCTATGCCTGGCTCTTCTCTGGACCCCATTCTGACTGCTGCTGCTGGGTGTGGAGGGGACACATGCTGGTTTACTTAAAGAGAAGGATAAACTGTCCACTGGCCCTACTGTCTCCCTTTTTTCCTGGTTGAACTGGCTATAGCATTTMTTTTTAAGAGGAGACAAGCAAGTTTTTTGAATGGGACCAGAGAATGGGCACAGCCCCTAAAACAGCCCCCAGTAGCAATGTAGCTACATGCTGAGGACAGAGCCTGGGACAGTCACTGTCTGGTCTGCGTTGCTCAGAAGCCTGAAACCAGCCCTGTACAAAGAAAGGAAAAACCCAGGAATCCCTATTTTCAGTCAAGGTCAATGCCTGACAGGAGTCTGGTATTGCTAAAACTGCTCAGGAAGTCTCTGAGATGATGGTGAATTCATAGCTTTACTCTTTCCTTGAGAAACACCAGCATCCTACACAAAGAAARGGAAACATATCCTCAACCAGAAGTCTTGGGGGGTATTGTGAGGAGGTGTGTGTATGGATTAAATCAAACTCAAACTATTTGCAATGGTGATAACATCAGAAACAAGGAGGAAATGCTCAAAATGAAATAGGAGTCAGATCAGAAAACATTCATGGAATAACTAAAACAAGTCAATATGTCAGGAAAATAAAAAGGCAGGCTAAAATAATTAAAATAGCACCCTTTGCAGTTCTAGCCAAAATAAATTATTTCAAAAAATCTCTAGAAGATCAGTCATGAAAAACCCCAGCTCACAGACCCAGAATATATTATCAAGATSTGGAGAAACATGTAGGGCAATCCATCCAAACTGCACAACTTCAAATGAATTCAGATGGAGATTCTATAACAGGAAAATGCAAACACAAATAACAAAAAATTACTAAGACAACCTTTAAAAACAAAGAACTGGAAAGTGCAAAGATCAGATGTCATCCATGGTTTGGGATAAATTCTTTTGTTCTGCTACAGTCACTRTTTCTACTTGTTTCATAAGAAGAAAAATCATTCAAAGGATGACATGCAGCAGAAGAGCGCCAGTACGGAAAAACAAAAGCAATTAAGTTTTTTGTAACTAAGAAAAAGGCACATGTCTCCCTTCCTTTACCTTGCTCAGAAACTGCTAAGGCTGGTTTTATAATGTCAGATTTTGAACTGTGATTGACATTTAACGTAGGATCAAAACGTAGACAAATGAAAAGCAAAAAACATGAAAGCTCTACTGATTGACTTCTGATTTCAAAGATTATTCAGTCCAAGTTGAGAAACTGTAGCTGGAACAGAGTTTTCCTGCAAAATATTTGTTTCAGCAGCCACCAGGACTGTTGTGACTGGTTCAGCTTGCACCTTGTTGCTGCTCCCTAGTGTCTATAATTTACCAGGGAACAACAAGAGCTACAAGATGTCTTTTCTCACCGGATTAGGCAAAGTCTTTTACAGAAATGTTTCCTTGTAAGCTGTCACTTTGTCCTTAAACTGACCCCTGGAGCAAAACAGGAAACATAAATCTTGCTATTCCTAGATTCATCTCGGCTTATGGGCTTCCAAGACTTTGTCAGGGTGTCTCATTTCATATACATCCTTTTTTTCTGCAGAAAGCATCTCATATTTCTTAGCCTCTTTAACTTAAGTCTTAAAAAAATGATGAAATTTAAAGTCGAAAGCAGGAAAGTTTGATCTAGAGATGCAAATGTTGAAACTCTTGATTAGAAATCCAAAAATAATGTTACTAAWTTGGGAAATTAAAACAGTAAAATGTATTTCTTATTACTTTGTTCACACCAAAGATACCTGCTATTTAAGCTACTTAATACATATACAGGCTTTTAAAAACAAAGGCACAATTCAGCTGAGCATTCATCCATCTCCTAGATGCCAGCATTCAGAATAGCAACTAAAATTAGTTCAGCAACCTCTACATTTATGTCCTTTCTCAGTTTCTGCTGGATTTTTCTGAACTCACTGTGTTCAAGATTTTTCTCTCTCATTTTAGTTTTTTATATGGATTAAAGGGTAACTGCACTGAAATGAACTTCAGTACCTTCTCTACCTTCATAGGCATTGCCATAGTTCCATTTTTAGCTTGTGTATGCTTTCCGATTTACGTGTCTTTCTATTAGCAGAGCTTTCATGATGCTGTAAGACATGTATCATAAAATGTATTTCYTGAATAGATGTCTCCTAAAATATAAAGTCTCTAAGTTTGCCTTGAACTTTTTATAGCATCAYGACATAATAGTAATTGAACAACAACCTGATCCTCAGAAACATTTTTTTAAATCACTTTTTCCAAAAATTTTAGAATGCATGAGAATAGTATAAAAGACCACACACAAAATTTTAGGGTATTTGTCCATCAGCATCACTAACATGAAAAGCATATCAGAAATTAGGAAAAGGTTGCATCAGTCAGCTCATGACATTGAAGTGGACATTAAATTATTTGGCAGAATCAGGCCTTCTCAGCTGCATCATAAAACTGGGCTTAGGAAAAACTGACTGCAGCAAAGAGGATGACAGGCAATCAGCACATGTAGTCTTTTCCTTCGTATATTATACCAGCAGAAAATCAGCTTTAGAGATGATAGGCAAAACCCTCTTAGATGGGCAAAAGTGTTAGGAAGCTGATGAGTGTTCTGCTAAGTGATCCAGAACAGACTGCTTAAAACTGTTCATTTGTTATAGACTCACAAAGCCCGGCTCTTCACGCAGATTCACTAGTACATCATGTTTTGAACCAGCACACGAACGAGAAGGATCCAATATACAGAGAGATTATGTTTCAGAACAGCACTGGTAGATTCAGGACAAAATATTGGGGTAGTAAAAACAAGCCTTCCCTGGGACCTGCATGGCTAATCTATCTCCCTACAAAAGTGAGGTACTGGGAACGCTGGCATGAAAGCAGGAAATGCTTTCCCCAAGTGACCTGCWAGGTTATTAAACTACCACTTTATGAATAAGAAGCCAAAAGAACACACGTGTAAGACACTCTGTAAAAGATTTGCCCACCTGATCACGGCAGTCCTGTGTGATTTTAGACAACCTAAAATATTTCATGTCACTGATAGCTGAAACCTCCAAACTGCATTACATGCTAGTGTTTAGACACCTTAATCTTCCTCACACTCTGACGCACGCTTGTCCCTGGAATGAACACCTGTCAGATAAGAAAAATAGGTTAAATAATGAAATAAATTGATTAAATAAATATWAATGAATAATAATAATAATRAAAAGTTCTTCCAAATATTGATATTTAAGAAGGGGGAAGTAGTCAACATTTAAAGAAAACAAAGAGTTAGGATCATCTGCAGCTCCTCTTAAAAGTAACCATGCCATGGTTATTTCCATCAGAAACGAACTTAAAAAGTGGTGTTATTATGAAGAGGTTTTCCATACTGGTAGATCTCACTGTCCTCCTAAAGATCCAGTTGCTTTGACATCTAGATGAAAAATTGCACATGACAACACTGGTACATGTAGATGAGATTTGGCATAATAGGGATCGTGGTGTAATAAAACTGCTCTGATTACACTTGAAACATTTATTTAAAAGCTTAGGATATATATCAGTTTATAACAAAGTGTCATAACTCCAAAATTTGGAATGTGCTGACTACATTTAAATCTTAARTGTCTTTTCTTAGTGCTACTCATTCAAGCAAAACTGATTGATTTCAAAAGGTATTTTGGCTGAGTTATAAGCTTTGGACTGTAAATATGTAGCCCAACCAAGGTGAGGAGGCAGATTGCTACAGCAAACATAATTAAAATCTTGAAACAAAAATTAATTCAGCTAGTGAATTTTAACTTCTCAGTAGAACCATAGCAGGAAAAATGAAACAAACCCTCTTTGTTGTATATGAGTATACTCTCAACCCAGTTAAATAAAAAAGGTCATTCAACCAAGTGTCCCTGCTGCCAGTTACTGCAAAAGAAGAGGAGAAATCCTGTGAAATGAATTCTCAGAGCATAAAGTTTTTCGTGAAAACAAAAATAAATTTAATTCAACTGTTGCTAACTGTAACCTGCTAACCTTAGGAAAATATATCAGTGGTGTAAAAAATAAAAAAAATGCAGCTAAGGGAAACAGCCAGATTCCTGAGGGAACAGATTGAATTCTCACTGGTAGTGGCTATCCACTCACCTTTCTTATCCTGATAAGCAATTAAGATGCTATTCTGTTAAAGCCCAATGCCAGCTACTCTTAGTTTGTCACAGCTTAGATGGATAAATGAGCATGGACTATTCCTTCAGTTGCCTGCCTTTTTTATTAACTGCCTATGCACAGCAGGTTGGCAGATCTTGTGCAAGAAGTGTTAATTAAGGCCGCTTATTTCTCTTTTCTTTTTTTTCAAACAGCAGAATTAGAATTCTTTACACTCTTTAGCAGCCAAACCCTACAAAGAAGTACATATGTAGTACACACACTAAAGGAATTGGAAGTTTTGAGTATCAGTATGCTGCAAAAACATATGTTCTTAAATGTGGCTGACTGGGATAGCTTGCAAGCCTCTTGGATTTCTTTTTTTCCCTCCATGATTTCATTCTGAGATAAAACATATTTTGTTTGTAGAATTTTTAATACCTATAGTTAGGATCTTAATYGTGACTACTGTCTGACAGTAAAAGCATCAATAATGAAGATAACTGTCCATTTCTCTCTACTATTGAATGTTTATTTACACAAAATGAATAGGCCCAACGTGATCCATACCCACATCACAGTGGCTTGGGGGTTAAACTGTCACCCTCCACTGAGAGGAAAAATAAAGCCAAAACCTGAATTYCTTTCACTTACTTTTCGACAGAATATCATCATAACACCTTAGTTTTCCTCTCTGTTTACTGTCCATGACTCATACCCACTAACCAGCTGGCTTAGGAAAAAGCGTTCTCTTCAAAAATTTTGACAGAACTGGTATGTTTGTGTTTTTGTGTAAAAAAAATTATAGTTATGATAAATATTCATCTATAAGAAGAAAAACCCCAAACCCAACAAACAACAGAGCTGAGAAATAGAAAGTTAGATGACATTTTTAGGGGCTATCCTAATTCTAGTTTATCTGGTTTAGTATTGATCACAGATACGTTTTATACCTCACTCATATCTTGACAGTAAAATAATTTCTGAGTTTTCTAAGCCCACCACTGGCTTCAAGCAGGCTGCAGCTTTTTGTCATTCATAGAAAGAAATAAATGGTTTGGAACTTCCAGCAGAGCTGAGAGCCAGACTCACCTAGCCAAGATCAGTGTGAGGGTTGTGTCAACACAGACGACTCAGAAATYGTCACCGCCATAGCAAAAGCTTTGACGGCACTGTTTCCAGATGACAACAGAGAACAGAATGAATGTTCAAGCCTCTGTTCCTCTCAGAAAAAAAAAAACAACAAAACTCTATTGAATCTTGCAGAGACAGCTGACAGGATTATTTTCCTGCAAATGTTTGCCCTGCCCACCTTCTGTTTCACATTTCTTTCTAGCGTATTAGAGCAAACAGCTGATGAGGACAGGTGGGTGGTGGGAGAATGTCATGTGAATGGGATGGATGAGAATCAGGGGGATTTGCCATTCTTTGCAGGCTACTAAGGAGCTGTTTATGTTGCTTTTGCACCAGATGCAGTAGAGGTGTGAAGAGGAGGATTCCTTAAAACATTCTAGATAGAAAACAGTAAGAGTCTAAGTTACATATCTGGCACTCTGTGTGTGCCAGCAGTTCCTAATACTAATGAATTTGGTAGTGAGGAACTAAATAATGTCAGGATTTGGGTAGAGGCCTGACAGAAATTGAGGTGCTAGCTGCAAAGAGGAGATTGAGAGAGTCTGTAAAGTATTTTGTTGATAAATCAGGTTGGGTGACCAGAATATCTTGAACAGTTTCTGCAAGAGTATWATATAATGATACTTCAGAGGGTTCCCTCTCATGTCTCTGCATTCATACTTCTTTGTAACTACTAAAAGAATGTTATTGTATTATGATATATGTTTGTTTAATTTATATTAGAGTCAAGGAGGAAAAAAACCTGTTGACATAGACACTGCAACTGAATCTAACATAAAATGACAATTCTGGCATAAATCATTAACCCTCCTTCTGATTTTAGGATTAAAAAAACATAATTTTTACTATGCTGACAACATTTTCTGTTTGGATATTATGATTAGACTACATTAAAAAAATAAAGCTTTAAGAACTGGAATTAGAAAAAGTGCCTCTTTCAAATTTTTAGCCTATTCGAGAGTTTTAGAGACTGGACTGKTTTTTTATTYTATTTTTTTATTTTTTATTATAGATGCAAGAGATCAGCAGCTATAGGTTGAGCTTCCTCAGAGACTTACATCATTTTGTGTAATTCAGTCTTGCAAGGAAGTGTGTGTTCTATGCATAGTCTAAAAGAACTTTATTTTTTTTCCCCTAAGAGCTAGTTTCAAACTTTGTGGAAGACTCAGTCAACATTTTACCACCATTAAATTTCGTTTCAGAATGGTTTTTGCTCTGGAACTGCAATAAGATTGGATCAGGAACTGTGAAATGGCATCAAAAAGGGTGTTTTCCTTGTCTGTATTCATCATATGACAGCAGAAAAAGGACCAAAATGGACCAGTAAGCCTTCTGGTTCTTACCAAATAATGTTTTTGACTTTAGGCCCCCAAGTATTCACCTGAATGCAGAAATCTAGAACAGCACAAAGACCAGGAATAGTGTTTCAGTTGCTAATGTCTGTCTCCTATCTTGGAGGCTGAGAAGCTTTGGATAAGTGCCTAATAGAGCTGCTGTCCTGATGCCAGACATATTTCTTCCTACCTTTTGGTGCTCTGTTTATGGCATACACTTGAAGATAGGATCTCCACTGTAGTTCAGCTGAAATCTGTTATCCACTAATGCATAGCATACTTATACAAAGCCACTTTCAATTTATGCTGCTGTGTTTACATATATTCTCATAAAATACACACATTAAACTTCTCCAAAATTCCTAATGGCTATATTAGTCCTCCAAATAGCTGTTGTCTAATGTGTGGGGGATATTGAGGATTTGTGCTCTGAGAAATAAAAGAAAATAGAAAAAAATCCTGTTTTTTTTTTTAAGGGATAATAGACAAAAAAAAATCCCCTATAGTTTCTTTTGTATTAAAAAAAAGGCATTCTGAAAACTGTAATAAACCCACAAATTAAATAATCTTTATAAGAAATATTCTGCTCACACTGAGATAWGAGTCATGACTTTCCTTCAATCAGAGAATAATTCTTTATTAATAAGGGATACATATCTATAAATCTCATTCATCATTTTTATTTAAGAATATTASGTTACTTAATATTTAAATCTCCTTTTTGTTTAATTCAATGTAAATTCTTGTAATTTGTAATTAAATAATGTGATAACAGCTATATGGACACTTAATAGGTTTTATTTGAGTATCAACCAAATTAAGGTAAGCCTTGTAGCCTTGTTTCTTTTTTTATTATTCTTTGKTTTTTTTTCTTTTAATAATATTGAGACATGTAAAATATTAGTGATCCAAACATGCTTGGGTTTGTTATTAGCAACAGTCACATTTTTTCTTAAGAATACTAGTTAGGTGTCAAGTGTTGGGTGCAAAAACCTTAGTTAGGTATCAAAAGTTCTTTATTTCTTCAAGTCTTCCTATGCACTTTTTAGATTGAGGCTATATCCATTTTTTGACTGTGAATGTAGACTTTGGTGGCTCTGCAGACTATATCCTTTCATGTAACATGTTGCAATTTTAAGTTTCAGAACCACCTTACTATTTGTTGTTAATATTTTAARCAACACAGAACATGCACATCACTTAATACACTTGTCATAAACACAACTTGATTTGCATACTTACTGCAAGAAGCWAGAATGCTGCTTCTTAGTGGGGAAAAGAAAGGTTAAAAATCTGACCTCATCTCCATAAATATAGCCTCCTTTATGTTCCATGGGCATTCCAAAGGTATTTTTTTGATGCTTGTCAGGTTCCAGTCTCATAGCATTAGCTGTAATTAAACAATAGATTATTTTAGTATAACAATATAATAATTAAAAATTTAGTATGATTTTCACATTTTCCATTAATTCCTTTAAGCTTTTGCACTATAATATTACTATAGAAAGCACATATAAAGTAATAATTTCAGAACTTAAAAATAATGAGACAAATAAGGAATAAATAATGAMGAAAATAATTTGAGAATCAGTTACATTATTTGTGACTTACTGGCATCAAAACTCTTGCAATTATTTTACTAATTAGATGGTGTTTCCACCAGGCATAAACTCATGCTCCATTTGAGATAAAATATTTGTTTTCCAAAATTAATCACTTTCTTTCTTTTTTTGTTTTTTTCCAAAAAAGGATTGCACAGTCAAGTGGTGCACTTGAGCTAGACAAGCATTCCTTATCCCAGGCTGTGCTGTGAAGCAGGGAGCAGAGCTGAGAAGCTGGGAATAATAATGGAGATCARAAGTGACCTGTCTGAACTTGGTTGAGGGAATAGTGGATGTTGTTAAATAAGGATCATTTCCTTCAGTTTGTGTATTGTAAGAAGCTGCATGAATCCCTGCATGGATGAGACAGTGACACAAGGGTCTTGAAACTGTAAAATCTAAATTATGGAAAATAGCATTCGTTGGATATTATAGTGACCCATGCATTTAATGGAGTAATGATTACTGGTTTATTTTCATAATTTTGTACAGAAGATGTGTGTGAGTGGGATCAAATTAAATACTTGCATCATTCCCCTCTTTATCKCATTACAATAAGACTAAGAGTAGTTAGTGATTTAAGATATCCGTATAATTTATTGGACAGAYTTGTTTCTCTGAAACCATAAGAGCCCTTACCCATTGAAATCTTTTAGATTGGGACATTGTATTTTTAGGATCTATTTTAGATGTATGGCTCTCATAAATTTCCATTAAAATATCCTGACCTTATAATGATTTCCTATAAAAACATTTGGAGTCTGTTAAGATTTGGAGTATGGGATTTGAAAGGAAGCTATTAGGATTTATGTTCTTGACATGCAAACAAAGGGTCCTGAATGGAGTATATGGAGATTTACATGTGAAGATTCTTCTCATCTGACTTTGACTCCATAAAACTTTACTGTCTGCTTTGCACTTAAGACTAGACTGTCTCCATGGTCAGTGGATTAATTCTTCTTACCCTAATGTGGTAGTTGTTTTTCTTTATTGATTATGGGAGTGACTTCAATGGTTACCTGGGAGGTTGGAAATCAGGCCATATAATTATTATTTATTTTGTTCATAGCAATTAAATAATGAGAATTTTCATTAAAATACAGTATTGATATGGACTAATTTTAAAATATTCTCTAAAATTATGTAAAGAAGGGAGTAGATTTCAAATTATCTGCAGCAAATATAATCCTAGGATTCCTGGTTCATGAATCCTGGCACGTAATAGAACTAGTTGCACTTTGTCCTTTCGACATTTTTTCTGTGAAAGAAAAAAGGAAGGAAGAAATCATTATGCTGCTGCCTTCACAGCCATCTATTGTCCATCAGATCCAAAGCCCTCCAACACTGTAACAGTTAGTTTCTCATCTGGTTTAATCAGCCTGCCCCACGGGAAGCTTCTACTGGCAAAGATAAGCTGCCAATTCCTACCTTTGGGCRACAAAAAATGTCTATCTTGTCTTAATCCTCTGCCTCAGAGCATTATCTGGAGTTAAAGACGCTCTCATGACATCTGACACAGTAAGAGGAGCAAAGCAGTGAAGTCAGGGACTGAAAGGCATTGCAAGAGTTTGTAAGGGTAAACGGGAGTTTGGAGAACGAGTGAATAARGGAGAGCAATGGCACTCAGCCATGTGCTCTCTTTGCTGCAGCTGCCTCATTGGGATCAACTCCTCCCTGCCAAGGGCACAATGCTCTTTTTGCTGTTGGATCAGACCTGTAGGATCCCAGAAAAGATGCTTGAAATACACACACATTTTATTCTAAAAAAGATAGACATGAAATCCACATGGGTTAAATGGGTTTCAATGGTTACTTTTGCTTCTTTGTAAAATCAGAACTCAGTTTCAGATGTGCTTTCCTAACTCTACAGATAAGCCATTGGGAAAAAAACAACCAAACCTGACAATGAAGATTCAAAAGGTGGTCAAAAATCAGCCTCAAAGAGTTGTTTTAATGAAGAGTGCAATGTACTCTGCAAGCACAAGTGTCCCTGCAGATTATGCACTGTATTTTATCCTCTTATCATGAGCTCCTCCCCAGTTRTTCAAACTGGTACAGACAACGCAATCATTTTTGTGAGGTTTTCTGTGAGTGTCCTTCCAGGCTTTTCTGTTCTGTGCATTATTTTGTGAACATTCATCATGCTGTCTTCTAATCTGGACTTAAACCCCCTTCTCATCCTGTATCCGAAACAAACAAATTAAATCAAACCCCAAAAAACTAACTCAAAGATRTAACCAAAACCTAATGAAAACATCCCACAAACCACAGAAAACCAGGGTATGCAAAAAAAGCAAACTAAACCAAAGATTTCAAGAAGTGAATCTAAACCTCAGAAGAATTTAAAGTCAACTTTGCAACCATCTGGTTAGATGTAGCACATCAAAACCATAGCATGCTGAAGTTAGCTGCTTCTCAATCTCCCTCCTTCGGGAGAAAAAAAAAAAGGAATATAGTCATCTAATACTCCTTCACAGAAAGCAGGAGGATACGGAAGAAGAAAGGATTAATGAACACCATTCAAGACAGATTTTTTCAAGAAAGCTCCACAACAATAAATTATTAAACATAAAAGCATAGCACCTGCTGCAGACAAGCTAATGGCGAAAATATTTTAAAAACAAGAACTATCCTGGGGTATAATCCATTAATATATTCTGCATCTAGAATTTTTACTGTAATTCTTCAGAAGTCATAGATTGGGCAGCAAATGCATTCATTACATTAAAATGCTTTTACCTGTATAAGGGATAGGCCTTGCTGTGATTCTGTAATGCTGCCAGTCCTCTGTTTATCTTTGTTCTGGCTGTGTGGCTCTAAATCAAGATAAAAACCAACTCAACATGAAGGAAAATAAAAGGAAGGTCATTTAATCACCACGTTAGCTTAAAATGATTATTGATTCCTGGAGGTGATGTCTAACTCTGCCAGAAAATCCATTTCAGTAATGATTACTGCCCTCTGCCTTATCTATTATACTGGAGGTTATTAAAAGTGGGAGTCTCTAGGGAAGTATATAGCTTTAGACCACTAATATCATATTTAATATGTTTTTAACAGAACAGAGTTTCAGACTGTGCCCTTTAACCTGCAAGCGAATCAAGGAGAGTGTAGGTCTAATTATTATATATACTCCACTGGGATCTAGTCACACACTCGATAGATGGATAAATATCACCTGGGACAAAGATGTATTGAACTCTTCATCACTCTAAATCRCCAGGTGCACACAGCTCTAGAAATAACATACTCAGAAAACTTACAGTACCCTTTTGAAATTGTTACTCAACTTGCTCTTGCACTTTACCAAATAATGTTCTCATCCTATGACACTTGTATCATGTTTTCCTCCTGGCTGCTCTTTCAAAATCACAATGATATAAACTACTGTGGGAATAAAGAATTGTCTACATACTGACACTCCTGTCCTGCCATTATGTACACACAGGGACTCTACTGTGTCCCACTTCAGCTAGATTACATAACTAAATGCATAATGAGGGTAACCTGAAAAAATCAAACATTAAGCTTTCAGAAAATTAGACTGGGCCATCTACTCTAGTTACTTTTTGTGATACTAATTTTTTTCTTTATGTGAATCTCTAACTTAAGGAAAAGAAACAGGTAAAATGACATATGAAATAGGATATTAGAATTATGTTTTGATATTCCATGGACCAACTGGTTAACCTTTTTGCCAACCACTATTAATCCTTGAACATTTTGAACCAAAGGATCAGTATTAGTGCTTACAAATTTTCATAGGTAATTTTTTTTTCATTATATTTAAAACTGTAAAATTAKATTATTTCATGGATCAGTTGCAGATCTTTTCCCATAGAGTTTTGGACCACCACTRATGAGAATGTAAGACTCTCTGCCACATGGGCTATTGAAAATAATTTAGTTTTTTAGATCCCRGGGACAATTTTTGAAAAGTTATTTTAAAGAAAAGGGTTTGGAAAAATAAATTAGAGAACTCAATGAATTAATTAATCTGACAGTATTTACAATATGAAAAATAGTTTAATAACAATAAGTGAAAACCATATAGCAAAACTCATGACTGCTTCTTTATTTATAAAATTATTTTATTTTCTGCCATGACCAAGAGATACTGTAAATCATATCAGTGGAATTATATTTGTTATGAAGAAATATCCAGAATCAATGAATCAAAAAAAAGTAGCAGCGAATTGCAGTTCCAAACTACTGCACATATTTTGGGCATTACAGAGCATGTGGCACAAGTACTTCTTATTCTCTGATATGTACTCCCTATGGCCTTGTGTGAATTATAATAATATTTTATTTATTTTATATATGTGTGTGCATGTGTGTAAAATTAATATATAYATAATATAAATATACAATAATATATTTTCTTAACAATTTGTGAAGCCAATTAATAATATTATTTTACCCAAAAAGAAAGATTATATGATTTCTCTGATTTGCTCTGATCTCATTCCACTTCACAAAGGGAAAAGAAATCGGAAGTAGTCAATTTTCTTATAAAGGCATTCCAACAACAGTAAATAAGTGCAAATAAACTGCAGTCTRCGACCCTGGTGAGATGAAGTGCCATTCACACAAGGAGCAAGCCCCCAAAAGTTATGCAAACACTAWTAATACCATGTTTTTTAAATGGTTTGTATGTGGAATTGTGCTATTCTGCTACATCTCAGTAAAAAGTAATTTCAATAAATACTGGTCAGAAAATATATATTTTCATTTTGTTGTTCTTTACAGAGTAATTTTCTTTTCTCTTTCTACTCCTGATATGAGCTTTCCCACTTTTGTTAACTGATGCASACTCAGAGAAGTTGCTGGAACGATTATCAGTGGTTTTAAAATCTTTTGTATCCATCAAACAATTAATTAGGCCCTWACAGAGGCAGAAGAGGCCTGATGATTACATTTTGAGATGCAGTGTTCAGATTATTGGTCAGACAGAGGACATACTGCTAATTATTAAAAATGTCATAGAAAAGTTTCCACATCAGTTGTTTTCCACATCACACAGAGTTGATAGCTGAAAGATGATATCTGATATGTGATAGATTTATAAAAACAGTACGTGAAATACTGACAAATGTTTATGTTAATGGGTGTTCTGTCATTAACTTTAATGGGGACTATATACACTATGCTGTAAAATTAAGAAAGGCAYGTATGCCCTCTAACACCCTATGACTCACAGTTTAATGGTTAATTATTTTATTCTTGAATTGCTGTTCACTTTGAAGTATCTGTGGCCTAATAAATTACTTATTTCTATTTTGTCTGTGGATGCTTTGATATTTTGATATTTTTATAATAATGTATATAATTCAATTATTTTCATGTGGTGTCAGTAATTCATTATAATGCAGAGAGCTATGTCAGCCATGCCACTTGTAGGATAGTACTGCATTTCCTGGCTGTATTGAGTGATAACTCATTCATTTATTTTGAGCCATTATAAGTGGACTTGTATTGCTCACCATTAGGACATTTACCAGGAAACCTGCTGTTGCTTATCACGAGGACTTCTGGAAGAAAAAAACCCACAAAACCTAGATTAATGTCCTCAATGTGTCACTGTCAGAGAAGTCAGCCAAACCACAAAGTACTTTTTAATGGAAGAAATATCAGTTATTTTCTCTTTAAAATACAGACATAAATATAATAATAAAAATGAGGAAAAAAAAAATCTAATTCATTGACCAAAGCTGGGGTCAGATTCTCAGCTGGCATGAATTTGCATGCTCCATTACTGTTAATTKGATTTATGCTCCCTGAAGGCCAGATATTCTGTTTCTTGGTGTAGAGTGCTTTCAGAATCATAGAAGGTTTTTGCTTTAGTATTCTCGCTAGGTTTTTTTATGGACTGGGTATCACTGTATTTGTTCTGGTCAGTCTTTTGCTATATTTAAACTCTGACATGGTTTAGACAGTTTATTATCAGATTGTGGTCTTACATTTTATTAAATATTTTGGACCTACATCATTTTTAGTTAAGCAATTCCTATGTTAATCAAATTAGATTAATTATTTATATAATATTCAGCTGTGAGTGCACATAAGATTTTAACTCTTTGTGGTAGTTTTAACACCTATATTTTCTCCTTCCACACACCTCTGCTARCACCTTCATTCTCCTTGCTACCTACCAGAAACAAATTTATTTTACCCATAGACTTAAAGTAACTTTTTCATAAAGTCTTAAAAAT
>QVAJ01000004.1:4001633-4030183 GCA_003546035.1 Mixornis gularis | reverse complement strand
TGAGGATAAAATGAAGACTGGATTGAAACAAACAAGCAAACCTCCTACTACATGTTACCTAACATACTTCATAATGAGACTGCTTTTTTGACCATGCCATACTGAACATTTTGTTCAAGATTTTGTTAATGAGAAATTTGTGGTTTAGTTAAAAAACTTGCAACTAATCATCTTCACTTCTGTAAGTCTCATGAATCAGACAATATTAAATTTTTTGTCCATCCTTGTCCTTTTCTGGGGAAGGAAAACAACGAATTATTCCACAGTATATGCTGTGTTTGCGAGTTACTAAATTTAATAAATTATAATCATTTTTATATCACAAAATTAGTTGTATTTTGTGTCTGAGWTACTCAGACTTCTGCTGATTTAAAGAGAAAAAGGTCTTGGTTTGACCATTGCCTGCAGATCAAGTGAGGTGATCCTGCTGCTCTACTSAGCCCTGGYRAGCCCACACCTGGAGTGCTGTGCCCAGTTCTKGACTTCTGAGCACAAGAGAGACCTGGAGCTCCTGACAAAGGTCCAGCARAGCTTTACAAATTTGATTAAGGGTCTGGAGCATGTCTCTTTTGAGGAAACTCTGAGGAAGATGGGCTTGTTCTGCTCAAGAAGACATGACTGAGAGAGGACCTCATCAATGTCTGTAAGTCTTCAAAGGGAGAGTGCCAAGAGGATGGAGCCAGGCTCTTGTTGGTGGTGCTAAGAAGTGATAATGAGCCAAAAATGATGCACAGGAAGTTCYACCTGAACATGAGGAAGAATTTTTTTACTGTGTGGGCGGCTGTGCACCGGAACAGGTTTCCCAGAGAGGTTGCAGAGTCTCCCTCATTAGAGATATTCGAGAACTGTCTGCACACAATCCTGGGCCACGTGCTCTAGGGTGACTGTGCTTGAACAGGGAGGCTGGACCAGATGGATCAGTAGTTTGGTCCCTTCCAACCTGACCCATTATTTGATTCTGTGTTTCATTTTCACATGGAAATCTTATAAAAGTTGTTGTAAAAATAAAGTTGACCTCTTAAATTTTTCACTTGAAGAAAATACCACATGTACATATTTGAGGGAAGAACTCGCATCAACAATTTCATTAACTGACAAGAAATTTTATTTATTATTATTACTTTTATTCTGTGTAACTTGTACTTTCTTGTTTTATACAAAATCACTAGGACAGTAGCAGTGGATCAATTATTGATAGCTCTCTTTYTCTTTATCATGTTCCTAACAACTAATTTTCCTTTTTTTCCCCAGCATTGTAAAAGAATAACAGAGATCATGTGGGTTATTCACTGCTCCCTTCTTACATCCATTTTACCTCAAAACCACATTACCAGTGGCAAATATAAAACAAACTTATTTTTTCATAGCTCCTGACTATCAATAAATGACCCATTTGAGATCAAATGTTCATTGACTGCTTTTTGGGGGGGAAAGATGTGTCAAAACAAGCTTCTTTTTCTTCTTGTCACTTTCAGGCAGCACAATGAAGACTAGAAAAACTCATATGYGATGGGAAACCTGGTGCCTGTTGAGCTGTGAAAAGAGCTGCCATTAGGAACCCAAAATATTTCTGCCAGGTCAGCAAAGTAYGAGAAAAGTTCCCATTAAGCAGTTTATAACTATACACCTCTTTTTTCTTCCTTTCCCTCCCTCCTCCCCCTCCGAGCCTTTGATAGCCAGCAATTCACTTTGCTGGCACACACTGTGGCCTTTCTCAGAATATAATTCACAATGTTTATAACTGTCATTTCAGTCTCTGTACTTTGTATTTTTTCATCTCATAGCCTTTCTCTTTTTCAGGTTCTTGTCACCCTGGAAAARCACTAGTGTTTATAACCTCTCTGGCTGCACTGACTGGCTTTGTCACCAGAGGTTTTTGTAGCATCCTTAATGACCTGTTAGGAAGAATCCTGTAAACATTCTGTCATAGTAAGTGTTAGGCTGAAAATCTGTTGCCTTAACTTGTATCCTCAAAATATTGGCATATTAAGTGCTTGGAAATTGGCCGACGTGATGGGTTCAATAGAGTAAATTCTTCAGATACTCTGTTTTCTTAGTAGTATTCCTTTTTGTCAGAAAATGGTTGTTCTAATCAAAGAATGGGTGTGTTATTAGGATGTGATTTCTTGGAACCTTCTGTACTAAATATTTATAACTAAAAGAATTATCCAAAAATAGCAATATACATCTAGAATAAAAATCAAAACACTTTTTTCTGAAGTTTTGAGCAATATCCCAAATGAGATATATAGGAAATTCCAAGTATATGTTTTTATATATATTGCCATGGGAGAATATAGAAAACACCCAATTCTGCTCTGTTATTTCAACAATAAGAAGTCTCTGAGGCATCCAGAAAGTTGTAAGTTGAGGCTTAGCAGAAAGTTGTATTTTCTAGCACCAGTAGATTTTCTGTAATCAGTGGTGCTAGTCTTGCAATAGCTTAACTTCTCAAATCCTTTGGAATAGTTATGTGATATTTTGTACTAATACTTTATAGGTGAGAACTGGGTATTGTTTAAGTCAAAAAAAGGCACCAAAAATTAGGATGGTAAATTTACAGTTTGTTGCAATTTCTGTTTCTGTCTCAATTTTTAATTTCTGTCTTAGAAATCTCCGAGAACATTCAAATTGAAGTGTGATACTGGAAAAACATGAACTTTTAGCTTTAGTGTCTCCAAGGTGCCACAATCTAGATATTAAAATCTATCTTAGATAGATTATTATTGCATATGTATATAAATAGATATATAAATAAATATAAATAGATTGTATAAATAAAGACATGATAAATATATGGTATGGCTCACACATTATGAAACAATGCTGATTTTGACTTATGGATTACGTTATAAAAATTTAGACTTATATCAAGAAAGTAGGTTAAAGTTAACGTCTTGTCCCAAGAAGGTACTAGGATGCCTGTCTGTAACAGCTTCAATACTCATAAGGTTGTGAAGAGTAAAAAAACCTCAGCTATTACTTTGGCAGAAAATTGTGAGACAAATCAAAGAAATTAAATAATTCTCTTCTCTATACAGATTTATATCTCCCATGGATTTGGAAGTCAGAGAGACAAGTATGTGCTCTGGCAAATGGTTCTTTTTTCCTTGGAWTGAAGCAAAGGACTTGCTACAAACTGATCACCAATTCACTGCTGCCAGGAGCGCACACTGGGTGAAATGGAGAAGTCCTTTGAGAAAAGGCTGGGATTTATTTGAGTGAAACTRTAAGTGCATGAGTATTAGTGACACTGGAAAACTTAGTCATCTGGAAATCAGGAAATGAGTATCACCACTTTACTCAATCCTTTTCTCCTTGCTTAGAGAKAGAAAGGCATATTGCTCCATTTTGCAGGGATCAAACAATGCTTATGAACGATAGCATCACAGTCATGGTGTTCATGTCAAACAAGAACATACTGAAATACTTGAATACCGGGAAAAGCTGAAAAACACAGTGAATATTGGAATCCATCCTAGATAGTGTTAAATAATACCAGCCAAAACCTCTTAGATTTATTCCAGGAACCACTTCATGCTTATCGGCAAAAATGTAGAAAACTTATCACAGTGGTCAGATGAATGAAGTACTAATGGGACAAAGCAATCTGAAATAATTAAATTTTTCAGATAATGCACAAAATATAGTTGAATGAATAATAATGTAACATTATCTTGTGGTCTCCATCAGTTCTGTGTTCATACACATACAGAAAACAACACCATCCCCCTGACACTTTCAAGGATGATCAGAGTCCAGAAATTGCCTCAACCATGTTTATTCCTCTCTTTCATCTCACTAGGACTGATCAGTTCTCATTTTCTTCATGAAGGTGTGCATGAAATTTTTTTTAATTGGATAACACATTTTCTTTTAAATACTTGCTAAAAATAAAACCATAAGAAAAAAGAGCTTAGATTCTTATTGCTAAACCCAARATATTTATTCAGAATTTTAGAATATATTTAATGTGTGGGAAAAAGTTGTTATAATTGTAAAGTTTGTGCTTACAGAAAAGCATAAAGATTGGTTTTGGAAGGAAAAACAAAACAAAGTAAAACAACACAAAAACAACCCTACAAGAGAAGGATATATTTTAGTCCCAGTGCTTTGATTTTCAGATGTTATTATTCAGTTATAGTATGGGCATAAATATGATCTGGATAGACAAAATACCTAAACTGATAGTTTGTATGTGGTTGCTTTTTGCACGGTCAGTGACAGCATCAATTGACTGGCTGGAAGAGAAGATCATATATTCCTCAACATTAGTGGGAGGATCAGCTGATAGCAGAAATAGTAACGATATTTTTGAATTTGAGATATGAAACCAGATAGATATTTTGTAATAAAAATGGCATAAACATGAATCARTCAAAAAAGAGAGTAGTTTTATGCTGACCCAGTTTGGGAAAGCTCTGAAATGAAGACTCTGAGAGTAGTAAAAGTTCAGTAATACACCCAAGCTGGTAAAAGTACTGACAAAAATGCTTTTGGGGGAAGTAGGATTCAACTCCTTTCACTTTAGCTGTAAATTACAGTTTTGTTTTCCAGATTAATCATCTGAGCTATTAAAAAATCAGTGAAAATTCTTGCATTGGTTGGCTGTAGATTAGTAGTTCAGATTACTAGTATACAATTTCTAATATCTTAGTATCTGAGATATGAGACTGACCTAAAGCCTACTTAACCTCTCCCTCTCTCTTTTTTTTTTTTTAAATTTTTAAAATAACCAAATTATTTAATAATTTAGGTTGAAAGAATTCTTTGGTGGAAACATGGTCCAGCCCTTTTAYTAAAGCAGGGCCACGTTACTGCTTCTTCACTCGAAGCAGTGAGATTGTTATCCATGGTGGGTGTCTCTAGTGGGCTAATTTGTTATATTTCCTTTAAAATCATTTCCAGCTTAAGTTTCAAAGATMCACACCTCCCTCATTCAGTAAAAGCTGCTTCCAGGTTAAAAAAAAACCCAACACAAACCAAACTTCACATCTACCAGCTTAATGCAATACCTTTTTCACCAGAACTCTTCCTGATTTGTGTTAAAGTTATCACTGGGCATGAGAATCTGCAAGTAAGTCACAAGATTTCTTTTTCTGCCTAAACTGTATTTTATTGACTGGCTACTGGAGAATAAATATATGCATACAAAATTTCAAAACACATATGCACACATGTTTCTAATGCATTTATTTGAATATAGAAATTTACAAATTACTTAAGAGCTAATAGAATATTCAAAGTATGACTGAAACAACAGTCTGGCTTTTTCAACATGCAGCATCACTGTCACGCAAGTTAAAGTGAAAGGAAAGAAAATGTATRTAATATGTGATTATGTTTCTCATTTATATTTATTCTACACAAGAGAGACAAAGAAACACACAGCAGATATTTTACACCCATCAGATAATAACCTCAGTYGTTCTGATGCTCTGGAATGCTTTTTATGGCATTCCTTCAAATCATCAGGCAGAAAAAGGAGGAGATATTCTTTCATTGTTTAATAAAGGTTTTAAAGATGGAGAGAGATTGCGTTGGTTTTGAGGAGATAGAGAAAGACTGGTGAAATAAAATTAAAGGAAAAAGAATGCAGTTCCTTGGTGTCAGCATATACCTGTTCCACCAAGTTCAAAGAAGKGCTTTGACACCTTCTGTTGAATGAGGGTTTAGCTCTATTTTCCCTTAGTGATCCAAAATAAGTAACTTGAGAGAAYAATGAAAGCTGTCTGCTTCTTTTGTTGTTATTCTAATCCCATTAAATTATTCTTAATATATTCTGATTATTCATTACTACTGACACCCTTTAAACACATTCAGTGGACACGGCAAAAGGTAGTTGACATGCATCTGTGAGTGAGTCCTCCTAATCTCAGCAAGACAGTACATTTTGCTGGGAAGACTGACATTAAAGATCTTGTTCATAAAACATCAACTTCTTAAGGATGTCATTTTGCATTGTACTCAGCCATGTCCATTCCAACATCTTTTCCCCTCCAAGATTCTTTRATTTTTTTCTAATCATCTCCCAATCATCCTTTCTCCTCTTGTTGCGTATTGAAGCYCCTAACGGCCATGATCTCCTTCAACTCTGGCTCTGGTAAACTGTTGAATCATCCTCCTTTCTGAAGGGCTTCCTTCCCTTCTGAATTGCTGCTGAATKCCCCTTTGTCTTCTCTTAGCATTTTCTTTTTCTAATAGTCTGTGCACCATTGTCCCACTACAAACTGAAATTCAAWTCTCTGTGTCCCTCGCCTTCCTCCATGAGCAGAAGCCATTTGCTTCTATCGACTAAAAGTTTTGACATTTGTCTCTTTCTGGGGGTCATGCTCTCCCTCAGTTTTCTTGTCTCAATCTCTTCTGATTAATCCTCTTATAAAGCCTATTGATCTAGATATAATTCTATATTTATATATAAATTTATACTTATATATAAAATTATACATATACCTGTAAATTAAACAGACATTGGAAATATATATTTTCTTGTCTTTATTCTATTTACAGGCTACACAATAAAGATAATGAAGAATTATTTGGGTAATTTTTTTCTGAAATTAAAATTATTGCATATTATTAACTAATTAAAAGAAGAAACAAGTCTGAATTTGGCAATAAAAAAGTAGAGGAAGTACCATCTAACACAAAATTTAGTTTATAACTGCTGACTGGCTCATAAAATGGGCAGAACACTTAAGGATTTAGGATTGTGTCTTCTGGAATACAGTGTGGAGCAGTCCCATTAATTTCATTATTCTAAAGGTAGAACAAGAGGATAAAGCACAGAGGGAAGGGCAGGCAGATCACATGAAGCTAGAGAAATATGAAAAAGTTAACCTGAACCAAGTCTCTCTTGAGACTAAAAAAAAAGTTGTAAAAGATGATGTCTTCTGGAAATCTGAAGAAATTAACAGGATAATTATGATGAGATTATTTCACTTTAAAAAACTTTAACTTTGATTTTATGAACAAGTGGCACAAATCTAAATTAAAAACAATGTCTAGAGGATTTCATTATCCAAGAAAATAGTAAGACATATACAGAATAAGTATGGTTGTACTGTGATTTTCACATCAGAAAATATACCTTTTCAAATTACTCAAGATCTCATTTCCATTTGGGAGTGTCTACCATTATTCCTTCTTCTTTTAAAAGCAAACACATTGTTTTGATTCATTGGCAAATTAATATTTTTTTTTACATAAACTGAAATAATCTGAATTATTCTGGGAGAACTGAACAATTATCCCTAATGGTGTGAGAAATGTTTTGTAGTTCTCCAAATGTATTACTCAAACTCATATGCACAAGTAGTTTTATGGAATGAAAAATAAAAACAAGTATCAGTGTAATATATCTTTAAATTCCTAGGCTGTAAATCAAAAATTATGTCTGTTCATCATGATGTGGACAGATGCACAAAAAATAATTCTTATATAATGGTGATGCTGTCATTTGTTCTGAATTTCAGTATTCTTTTCATCCTTGCCAGACCTCTAATGAGAGGAAATCAAGCCGGAAAGGGAGACACATAAAACATATAATGCATATACAGAACGAGTTTATGGACATGTTTKGGGATAAAGTACTTTGCATAAGGCCTGTCTATTGCTTCTAGTAGGACTATCCAGCACTATCTTCCTCTTTTTTTTTTTTTCCCCAATGATAATGTTTTTGTTTAGTCTGCAGATGAACTTGTTCTCAAATGTGTCTGGGTAGTATACAAAACTAGAACTTTGAACTGATTGAAAAAACGAGATCCAAATGTAACCAARAAAACTAAATCCCATCTATCAATTTTTATAACATTTTTAGATTAAAATCTACCTATTAATCTATTTTTCCATTTAAATTTGGATCTATAGTATTTCTGCTCCAAATATCTTCTCTCTTCCTGAAAAGTTTTATATAAACCCATCTTTGCATATCAAGTGTGACTTAYCCAATGTATAAAAACAAAGAAATATAGCTTTGCATGACTTGTAAATCATATGAAAATTAATCCCTCCACCTACAAAGAGATTACATGGAGCAGTCATATTCTGACTTGTGGAGATAAGTGTAGTTAATCAATACACACACACAAGATACATGGAGTTTGTTGTTGCGTGAACACATCGGCCAGGTACATAGGAAATTTTTGTGCTTCTAAATAAATTTGCACTATTTGTATACCTTGAGGCTGAAAATGAAGCACTTCTTTGAATTTATATACACTGATTTTGAAAATTACATGTTCACTTTAAAATACATTTCTGACTAATAGTGCAGTGGAAACRCTAGGTCTCCTTACACTCTTGAAAGCCTTGTTCTGATTTCAGAGGCCACACACTGCTAAATGACTGACTTCACCAGCAATGAGAGTACTCCTAATTCAGGATTTCTATTAAAGTGAGAACAAACTACTTTTTGTATCCCTATTGAGAAAAGTATATACTCTTTTGTCTGTGTAAATGCAGAAAGACAGAAAACTTTCTATTTTCCTATTCATTTATGCAAAAAACTACTTTTTAAATTCCACTTATCCAATGTTCTTCAAAAGAGGGTTTTACTTTTATGACTGGTCTATTAGTATACTATTTTTACTACATGTAAACAACTGCATTAATTTCCATTTCTTCTTACAAGGAGACYGAATTGAGAAGTCAGATTTGAAGAGTTTTTACTTCCATTCATGGGAATAGTTTATTAGCTTTACAAATTAATTTCCAAGATTAACATTATTAGCTGGGACCCAAAAACCAGGCTGAACTCCATAGACTTAACACTGTTACAAAACAGAAGAGTCCCTCACATCACTGTTAAGACTGGATTTCTMGGGTTCTGTCTTGCCCAGGACCTGGATTACTTAGAGCACAGGGTYTTTAGGGGTATACACTTTCTTCCAGAATACTGCTTTTGATGGTATTGGTAATCTATACCCAAGATCAACCTACTTGGAAGCACCCCAAACTCCCAATATGTATYTTACAGGACTGCTTATGCTGTTTTACTCACACTGCACTCTTGCAGAACTTTTCTTTAAAAATTTCTGTGGCAAAAAAGTGGGTGTTCAATAATCTGACCTTTTTTATGTATTAATTGAAATCTCTTATTTATGTAAGCAGGTAAGCATGTACAATTAAAAAAAAAAGTTGGCTCAGGGACAGGTTGTTGTCCACCAGGGCTCCCAGATCCCTCTCCACAGAGCTGCTTTCCTGCAGGTTGACCACCAGCCTCTGCAGTGACTRGGGTTATTCCTCCTAAGATGCAGGACCCTGCATTTGCCCTTGTTGAATGTAAGACTGTTCTTCTCTGTCCATCTCTTCAATCTGCATTTGGCTTTTCTGAAGAGAGCTGAATTAAGAATGGTAAAGGACTTCTATGGTGGTTGTGCATACTGAATGCAAGATCATTCTTTAATTTAATGCAGAAAGTCATCACAGAAACAATTTCTAGTAAGTTGAAGAAAAGTCAAAGCATTTTGTTTCTGCATTTTGAAGTAATTATTTATTATTTTTGTTTTAGTATTTTTGTTTTAGTGGCATCTAGGAATCCTAGCCATAACACAGGACAAAAAGGTTTTGGTTTTGTTTTCCTTTTTTGCTTTAAAGAAGTCCCAGTTAAAGCATTAGGCAAATGATCACAGCTGAAYGCAGGCAACTTTGTAAAGCATTATGGCTGGCAAATTGTGAAAAGCTGTCTTAGATTATATGTGATAAAAGTCACATGGATATCAGGTTTAAAATGATCAGAAATTAATTTTATGATTGCGCAAAGTTCAAAATTTTGTTGACACACTGCAAAGAAAAAGAAGAGGAACTGTAAATGATAGTACTTTGATAAAGGAAGTCAGAGTTCCTTGGGTTTGCCTCAAAAAAATCAAAGAATTTTTCCCAGCATGTGATTTACAGAACAGCAGTTACACTTACTTTTGCTTTGCAGGGTTCATTATAAAACAACTAAACTCAGTGATTATCCGTCTTCTTCCCTTGCCCTCTTATTTTTCTCACAAATCCCAGTTTGAGGATTCAGTTCTCCGTGAATGGTTGAGGTTAGTAGTTTATAGGTTTCTCCTAGCAGTTGTGAACTGGTAAGAGAAGGCAAATATCACTGAGTTCAGTCATCTCCATATCTGAGCTCTGACTATGAGTGTATGTTAAATGTTTAAATGAGCAGGGGAAATGAGTGTTCTAGTCTTGCATGCTCGCTTTCTTTCTTTATGAGCCAGCATTGCTCAGATGTTTTTCATAAGTGATATTTTTACTGAAGAAAACTGCAAAATTTGCAGAGTTCAAAATAGAAATGATTTTTGCAAACTCACACACAARCACATATATATTTATAAATGTATATTTAAAAAGCATCAGGAACAATTTAGTCGTGAAAGATGATAGGAAAGCTCTGAGCAGTCAAAAATACGACCTTATCAGGAAGTTTTATGAGGACAGTTTGCAGAACTGTAGCTAGCATTGGGTCAGGAACTAAAGCATGAAAATACATGTTCTAAAAGGTGAGGGGTTCACACCACTGCAATTGCAATCTGAGCAACTGCAGAAGTGAAGCAGATTTAAACGGACTCCTAAATAAAATTATCTCCATAACCAGCATAAGGGACCTGTGAACCCCAAACTGAGATGAAAATTGCATTTTAGCAAGTAGATTATAGGTACTGTATAAAAAGACCAGTCCCTTCAGAAAATCTACAACCTAAGGTTTCAGCAACATTTATAAACTGAAAATGGATGTGTCATGTGGCAGCATATGATCAGAAAGCCTGGGTAAGAGTCAGGTTTGATTGATTCTTATTAGTTTGAATRGACTTCATGGTCACACCTGGCTTCTGGAGTAACCAAGGATAATGGTAACAAATGAATAAAAYTTAATTTTATTATAAAATATTTCTGCCTTGGTCACTGTTCTTGGTGACTCTGTGGTACTATTTCTATAATGACAATTGTACTGATATCTCAGACTTTTTGTCTGATGTATCACAGATGAAATTTAATTAGTTTTKCTTTAATGCATGTAGTTGAGATGGATCAGAATGAGAAGAAATAACYTATTATAATTAAATAAATAATAATTATTAATGATAATTAGATTATTTAATGATAATTAAATAATACCATAAGGTGAGCTTCTGTTTTCAAATATTTGATCAAATAGCCACTCATTTTCTATATCTTATTTTAATATTCAGTCAGTCTGAATTGGTTATTGTATGTTTGAATTTTTTCTTTTGTCATGCTTTATGACAGATATTCTTAAATTTCATTATCTCCATCACTGAAGGTATTTTTTTAAGTAAAGCAATTCACCTTTCTATGGCAGAAATGAAAAATACTTTTCAAAGAAACTATAATGAACCGTCAGATCTAATACAAAGCATAACCTCAGCTGAGGATTCTGATTGGTGTTTTAAAGTATCTGACATACTTTAGAGATATTACTGTCTTCAGCCTCTGTATTTCCATGTATTTCCATAACAACTATTAAGTACTGTTTTGATTGTGATACTGTATTTTAAAGTTAGCTTAGTCATGAAAGTTTGGACGACTGAAACACCACTGTAGAGAAAACCTGACCTAATATTCAGTCTAGGACAGCGAGAGATAGTCTGTGAATGCTAAATTAAATGGTCATTCTTATTTCTATCTGATTTCTAACCCACCTGTGCATAAAGCTAATCCAGTTGTAAGAGGTGCTAATCTATTTTCAGGTTTTACTAGGGCAAAAGCAGAAGTCAGATATAATGTTCAATAACATAAAATTTCAACCTATTGAAAGATACATCTCTCAGTCAAGAGAATGATTGTTCATCATGATTAAGCAGCACAATCAGACTGAATATATTGGTTGTCAGAGGTTTCTGCAAATGTAATATTACACCCTTARACCTGAGGGTCAATTTACCATCAAAACTTTCCTAGGGCAGCCACAAGAGCTCAGGCTAAATTTTTCCTCCATATTCAACTCTGAAAGAAGCTTGAGGCCTCCCAAGATTGCCTGTTATTTAGTGTGAAGGTTGATGAAAATGGGACATATTGGGTAAGAAGGAAGTTGTTATGAATGACTGAAGCACCAGCAACCTTTTGCTGGTGCTGATGCCAATGCTTGGTGGTTTTACTGTAAGGACATATACCAGACCTACTTAAAGCAATCCAGTTTTTGCTGAAGCCAAGTGGGAATTAACTGTCCCTCACAGTCTCAAAGGGAACCCGTTCTCAGCCCAGGRTGATGTTGCTAACAGCTTTAATGACATTTTATCTACATCAACTGCAAGTGTAATCTGTATGTGCTGACATTTGGCTAGGGCATACGTTCTCTTCCCATTTGTGGATACTGCAGTATGCCAGCAGGGGGTGAAGGATTATTTCCACTTCCCAAGTGCTCATCAGTCAGATAAAAAAGAAAAAAAAAGTTCTTTTTCCTGAAATTTTTCATCCAGTGGCTTCTACATCTTCATGGATTGATAGGCATGAACTACATAAGGAAATAGTATCGGTGTCAGAACTAAGAAAAATGAAAGGTAAATTCATTGGTTGAAATGCAAAAAATTAGCATGCATTGATTTAGAAGCACTAACCTCACCCCATGTATGGTTCAGAGATGTCTCCTGAAATAACTTCATACTGGGACAACTAAATTTGTAAGGTCTTCTCCAGTGAGGACTGAGTGCTTCACGCATGATCTTGTTCCTAAGTAAAACCTTCTCTTCAGGTAATACCATGCAATAGGAACGGAAAATTACCACTAGTGAGAGCATGTGAAGATCAACAGGTTCTAATGATCCTTTGAATAATCTGGAATATTCCTGATGGAACACAGTACAAAGAGAGACTGGGAGATAAAGAGCTGAATAGATACCATACAACCCATGCTGAAACCGACCTCCATATTTGAAAATAAGTCTATGGACAACTTAAATTCCCAGCTAATGAATGCAGGATCAGAGGTGACTGAATGGAAAACTGAAAATAAAGCTGCAAGGCATAAAGGCTGAAGAAGAGCCTGGAAAATTCATAGATTTCATGGAACTGAGGAAAGGCATTAAGAGATCATGCATGGGGATATAGAGGGAGAATGGGTTTTCAGAATGGATTTCAGGAAAAAAAAACAAGCAGCAAAGAAGAAAGGAAGGAGTAATAGATTGTTTTGGTTTGTTTTTAATAGCTGACTGTTTTAACGAGCTACAAACACGAAAATCAGTTGTAACCAATTGAAGCTGTTCTGTGATTTTATGCTATGCACGCACATTGCTGGAGGCAATGTAGCTCCAGTTTGAGCAAATTCTATATGCTGCTGGAATGTGSAGACAGTGCCCATAGAGAATCACAAAGCATCTATACCTTTCTCTTRCGCTCACTAACTCCCCTCTTAATGGCATGCAGAAGTAGGAGCAATGGAGGTTTTTAGGGTGTTTTTGAAGTAGAAAAAAGCCCTGAAAAAATAACAGATATAAATTTTGTTTTGCTATTTTTTGCAACACCTTGTAAATTACATTCTTTTACATACATTTGTATTTTCAATAGTAAAATTAATGTRTCTTACTCAATGCATTCTTCCATACAAGAAAAGATTTCTTTGCAAAACATTACAAAATTTTCTTTTAAAATATTTTTGCAGTGAAACTGAGTGGGGGGAAATAACAAAAAATATTTAAATCAACAAAAACCCGTATGTCTCATGCATATCCAGCAATTTATTTACATTTTTTTCGTGTGTATTTGAGTTAATCGATTATTTCTTTCTCCAGATTCTGTAATCATTAACATGAAAGGTTTTGAGATTKGTGTGATTTTCTTTTTTCAGAAATACCATGAATTATCTCTTTTTTTGAAAAAAGATAATAAAAGCTTAAATATTGTTTTCATTGTTGTTTACCCTTTGGATATGTAATAGTGTCAATCAATCATTGCAAAACACTTAACAAAATGCAAGAAAAAATTTTCTTAGGCAATATAGGCACTCACTGATAACAATAGGTAATAACATATGCAATTAAACATGTGAAATAAACTTCTTGAACCTGCAAGCTAGAAAAAATTAAGTTCTGAAGATGGCAATTTAGCTAATAATTCAAATAGCAAGGTTGGATAAGGGAGGAATTAGTAATGGTTGCCCACCCCCGCTTTCTCTGCTATTATCACAGCTGGGTGTTACAGTCACTGAATGATGTGACATCTACATAAAAGCTGCCTTGTAGTCTTTTACCACTAGTTACTAAAGCAAAGAGCACAGTGAAGGTATATCTCATCTGGCCCCTGACTCCCTGCAGGTAATTTGCTTTTGCCCTCTGACAGGGTTCAATCCTTTAATAATACAGGCAAACATTGGGTGAACACCTCAAGTAGTGCAGAGACGGGAARAATTACTCTAAATTTAAAACCCACTCTGACACTAATGGCCGATTCAACAGTGCAGAAGGAGACGCCCTTCCTCTTTCTAATCATGCCTGAACTACTTGGCTTCAGTGCTTTATTCATTCATTTACCTRGGCATTTCCATCCTCTCTTATTTCGTTGTGTTTGTGTGCAATTTCTGGCCCAGGAAATATAGCCAGCAAGAAAATCCTTTCAAGTTTCTGGGGTGGGATTTTGTCTCTGCTGAAATCAGTAAGAAAATGCTGTAGGCTTCAGTGTAGCTAGAAGCCCACCTTAGTCTTATGTGCATATATGTTGTGTGTGTTTACATGTATGTTCAAACCACAGAGATAAAAGAACTACTTTTTCATCAAAGAATTGCAGGATTTTCCATGGAAATAATGATTTGGTAATTCAGCCTAGAGAAGAGAGGTGGTGGGGAACTAACTCAAACTGTTTAAATGACAGGAATCTGCTAACAGCTGACACCCATTAGAGCATCATTTCTGACACACACAAGCTCACGGTTCACTCTTCTCTTTTTAYGATGCTCTTTCAGACGGTACTCTGCAGCACAAAACTACTGTACTTCAGCTTCTAAGTGCTGTCTGATACTCTTATGCCATGCCATGGTGTTTTCCCACAATGGCTCTTCAGCTGCTTTGTTCCCAAGGTGATTGTTCAGGAGGGTGCAGTATAATTTTCAATCTGGTGTCAGGGAATGCGTGTATAACTATATGTGCATCTACGTAATTACAGTGCCCACATGTCGTGTGATTCCAACAGTGCTGGAAGCTTTCTGTGCTGGTGGGTTAAAGCTAAGATGTATGTGCCTGTTTAATGCCATGGTGCCCCTCTTATAGTTATGTACTCAGTCTGGTTTTGGAGGTGGAGAAAGCTGACTGGATGTGAAATACATTAAAAAAAAAAAAGAGAAGGAATAAAAGGAGATATCAAAAAAAGAAAGCAGGGAATCTAGCTGCAAAAGTTGTACTTGGCACTTATTTTCAAGATTAGTGCCACCCTGACTGTTTTGTTTCTTAAGAAGAATTTAATTTTTCTTTCTCTCAAAAAACCCCAAACAAAAAATCAACCCCTCACCCCTCACAAAAAAAAGAAAAAAAGATTGAAACTATGGTAGAAAATTATAGGTATTTTAATTGTTTCTTGGCAACATATTTTCAATTCTTCTTAGGATTCTGTACTGCTTTGCTTGTCATTTCATCTTGAATTTAYATGTTTTGGCCTCATGAAACATGAAAAATCTCTCTTGTCCTTTTGAAATAATTGAGTCCTTCAGACCGCAGGGAAAGCACCAGGAGGGCTGGGCAGGGGGGGGTGTTTTCCTCTTCTCCAGTAGCTGGTAGCTGTCTGCAGAAATAACCCGGACACCTTAGAAAGCCATCCTGTATCCRCTGCAGAGACTGAGCCCTTCCCAAAATGAGCCAAGTTAGGCAAAGTTTCCTATGGGGGGGTGGGGAGGTGCCTCCACTAGGTGGCACTGATGAAATGCGTGAAGATTCACAATTTGGCACTTTTGGTGTTCAGTTTTATTTTAATTTCTTTTTTGGAGAATTCCTTAAAAAAAGAACATTATTTTTCCGTGCTTGAAAACAAAACTTTGTTTTAAAGAACAAAGGAGTGGGGTTTTTTTCAGATGTCGCTGCCAAAAAAAGATATACCCTTCTATGCAGAGGTTACTTGAGATTTTCAGCCACATGCAGAGAAAAAATATTTGAAAGCAGGAAAAAAATATACTGGAATCTATATTAAATTCTAAATTTGAGGTTTGTTTAGTTGCATTCTTTAAAGTAATAATTTATTTAAGTCTTGTTGACCTGCACKTGAAATCACAAATCTGTCTTGTCTTTGACTAAATCCTGTCTTTAAAAATTCTCTTCAGTGAGTTTGCAACCTCAGTGGACAGAGGAGGACAGAACTAAGGGGTGAAATTCCCTGTGTTGTAGATGGGAAATTGAATATGTGTTTCCACCAGCAAATCCAGGTCTTTTGAGTCTTGCTCCACTGACAAATCTCAATTTGTTATCTCCACTGTATCACTGTGGTATTTTATTCACTATGAATCAATCAGTGAAGTATCTGTGATCTGCTCTGCTCTCTAGGTGCAAACTATATGTGGCAGCAAAAAAATCTTACGATATTTTGGGATCAGACATGGTTTACTTTGCTTTATGAAAACAGCAACAATATGTTGTGTGTTACTGAAGCAGTTGGCTTCAGTAAYATGTCCCTGACCCTAATGAAATACTTGTTGCCTATGCCTTGTACTATGGTATTGCTAAGGAAACCTTTATTTCTGGATGTGAATGATGAACAACTGATTCAGCAATGATTAAGATGACAAGAACTATAGATACCCAAAACAACACAAACTGAGAAATAAATTTCTCCATTTTCTTTTCAGTGAAAATGAATCTTGTGCTTGTGATTACTGATCGCTTGATAGACCTGCCCTAATAGATAGATGCTTATTGGGGTATACAAGCAGTACTTAATCACTTACTGAAACAAAAGTTGAGAAAAGTTGTTGTGGTTTATTTGGAGATGTCTTACACTTTGCTGAAATCTCCAGAGCTTGCTGACATTCCTGACTCTTTGTGAATGAGGCTTTTTTTTTTTTTTTTATTTTCCCTTCATTTGTTTAGCTCTTTACCTAATTGATTTTCTGTGCTAATACACTAAAGGTCTGAAGAAGGCAGAGCCTCAGGTGTGACAGATGAAATAAGGTGCTTTTAGTCATTGCTTTTATCTTCCATGTCTAATGTGTTGGTTACATCTGTGCAGTTTAACAGTAAAATCAATACATCATTTACTGCCAGTATCTGAAAGAATTTGGAAGCCAGTTGGTGCTTTAACTATTAGGTTTCCCCTGAAAGGCCTTCCTTACCCTGCTCCCCCCTGCCTGCTTTGTACCTCCTAAAGTCAAATGTTGCAGGAAAACAAGATCTCGCTATCTCCTGGTGTTTGTGTAGGCATTTAAGTTTATTAACTTAATTATATAATTTATTAACCCTTACTGCCAGTTACCTACACTACGTCCTAGGTGATTTCGTCTAATAGTTGATTTATGAACTTTCCATTTACCTCTGATAYAAATGCTATTCAGGACATATTTGCTGCTCATGTTTGGAGAATATAGTCCCTGAACATGAGCAATATTAAGGACAAGTAGGAAATCATTTGCATGACAACGAGTAAATAAAATTTCTGATTCTGTATACAGTCCTGGTTTACTGATATAGCCACAGATGTAGTGCTATTTGTCCCCATTATTTGAGTAAGTATATTTTGACCTCAGAAAATGACAGAAAATGACAAGAAAACAGGACTGTGCCAAAGAAAAGAAAAAACAGTGTTTTAAATAACTTGYGGACTCACAAATCAGTTCAATTCCTTTTCATGTTGTGTATGGTGGAGTATTTTCTCCTCATCTGCTGACTGTGCTTTAATTTGGGTGAACTTAGTCCCTTCCACATCAGTGCAGTGTCATTTACGTCTTGTTTTCCTCTGACTACCATTGTTATTTCTATGATCTTTCACACTGTGACACTTATTGCCATTTGCTAAGGAAACCCTCAAACACAAAAATTGCCCTCTAAATAACATGATTACCTTATCATTGATTTATTTCATAGTTTGCTGTGAGTGTTTGCAGTGTTACACTCTGGAAGGTCTGTGACAAATAAATGACAGTTTCCTGCCCGGAAAAGATGTACAGATCAGCACAGTCCTGCAAAGAGCTCAGTCATTCCTGTGAAATATTGTGCAACTTTACCTGGCTTGAATTTTGGCCCTGCCTGTTTTGATCACATGCTGTCCCCTGACTGATCCCTCTTTGATGAATTAGTTCTGTGACTCTCTTTTAAAAAAATTCTAAGAACTTATCTGAATAAAATAATCATCTGAGAAGCACTTATCAACTCAACATTAAAAGATAATAAATGGCTATTACAATTACATTTAGAATTATTATTATGACTACATTATTATATATTACAAAACCAGCAGGCTAAACATTTATCCCAGTAATGAAAGAGATGAAACCGGATTCAGGTTCAGGACAATGTGAATTTTCTCTGCTTCTTCTCTCTACATAGACTTTTTAGACTTGCTTTAACATGGCATAACCGTGTATTAAAAGTAACAGTTTGAATGGTGCATCCAGCATACCTGAATCCAATGAAATTATATTTATTTCTGCTGTTTAAATATCATCAACAATATCCTCAGCAATCTCCAACTGTACCTGAAGATAGCCCAATTGTACTGAAGAGATCTTTTCAAATGTAGCAGAATTATTTTAACAGAATTTTACTACTTGGCATATGCTCAATTTAGAGAACTGACATTTCGTAGTAAATCAAATTATTGCAACTTTGTTAGTGCTAAACCATTACTTGAATAACATCACCACTTCACCTCMCCCTGATTTCTGACTGTTACTTATTATTTCTGACTTCTACTGAATGCAGTTTATATTTACATCAATTTTCACCAAAACATGTCTTTATCTTCAGTGCAGCGAAGAGCTCTCCTGATATATTTCCAAGGCCAATAGACATTGTCATGTTCAGGTTGACTATTCACACAAAACAATTCACGTAATTTTACTGACTGRTTTTGGGACCAAGTTCCTGACTTTTGGCTGTCGTAGAGTATAACTCTTGGAAAAGCTCTCAATAAAGTCCAATAAAAATGATTAGCACTTTGGACAGTCATAACCTTCAGAAATTGTGCCAACTTTTAATTGCCCTTAGAGTTCAGAATGTAAATTGGGAYGCTATTGGCTTCCAGTCCTTAGAGTTTATCATGAGTTTGTTTGGTTCTTTAAATACCACTCTTATCTAATTTCTCTGCCTCCTGGAAGTGCTCATGGACTGTGATAAACCCTTTTCCTCTTTTGGATAAAAAATAAACTCCAGGCTACAGAATAATTTTATATTGATTTAGAATTTTTTTAAAGCTATTAACGTGCCTTTCAACTTGTAGGCAACACATTGGGGTGGTGTCCAAGTAATAGTCCTGCCAGTTAATAATCTCATTAAAACTGACAGTATGACTTTTTGTGTTGATTAGTCTTACTCCTATACTTATTACACCAGAGTGGGAAATCATATACATTTTGATATTCACTATGATATCCAAGCTCTCTCCAAAATCACTGTTTTCAAAAATGATCCATAAAAAATTCTATGAAAAATCTATGTTAGTCTAAAGATAGTGAAAATACTTTGATTTCTGGTCCATGAGCWTGGAGTTGTCTGTGCTAAGTTCAGCATTGAGAACTTCAGTGTCAGACTCTYTTACAAAAGTATTTTTAAATACAATATCTTTGTATGATTTAGAGGTTTTATTCTGTTGAGGTTTCTTTTAATCTACTATGAAACTTCTTGAATCCTGACGCCCATAAGAAGGTCCATCATATCCTTTTCAATAATCTGGCAAAAATTGGAGAGACCCAAATTCATCATAGCCCATCATAAAATCATTCATCATAGCCCATCATAAAATCAGGGCATTTTATGACACATTAATGAATGCCCTACTTTCTAGAATTATGTTCTATTTTTCAGTCTTTTCTGCCCAGCCAGAGACCCTCACCATATGGATGTGCTGGATACTTCTGCACCAAGATAGTTTTTCCCTCTCAGAGTACCTTTTCCCTCTGAAAGTGACCCTTTGAGTCCTGAGAGGATAAAAGATGATGACAACGATGTAGAGAGCRTGTGCTTGGTACCTTGCAGCCATGCACAGAGGCAAAAAACAGTCTTTAACTTCAGAGAGTAGGTTTAGAAGGTCCAGGTACTAATTTAAGTGTACCAGGATACATAGTAAATAAGATGCAGCTTTTGAGATTACCATACTAAAAAGCAATACATTCATGTGATTCTTCAAAAAATGTGAACTTGTTATTCACAGATATAGCAGGCTCTAGTACAAAGTTAAGCCTCAGGTACTTACGTTGCAATTGTCTTTTCATCTGCTGCATACCAAAATAACACTTCTCAGTTGTTGGGATGAAGCACTCTACAGCACATTTAAATCAGGATAACATCCCTGTTCGGCTGGCCACTGTCAGGGTGCAGCCACAGCCCATCCCACTGCTCCAGCCAGCCMTGGGTGCTCCCTGTGAAGCACAGCATCTGCCCTAAAAGCATACTRCACATAAACCTGTTGCAGCTCCTGCCACACATCTCACAGGGGCTCATACTTTCCATGCTTGAAAGCCAAAAACACAGACTGCTGGTGCTTGGCTCTGGTTTGTAAACACAAAATAAATGAAAGCCCCATGTTTATTCACAGGTGTCTTTGCTGGTTTACAGTAGGTGTTGGGAGGAAAGGATTAAATCAGCTGGATTTTGGYGGTAGCTGCTTAGAAAGAAACTAAATAGTCTTATGTGGAGAAAAATTATATTAAAAAGAGGGGRAAAAATTGGCTCTGTGTATGAATGGGTCTCATTTTCAATCACTGTCAATGAAAAYAAGTGAAGAAGAACTTTAAGTTTGGTCAACACAGGCACAGATGAAAGGGAAGGTGTTATCTTTGAAGTTTGATTTGGACAAAGTAGTGTTTTCCTCCTTTTTGTTTGTTTRTAAAAGATTCTAGCATATTATTCTGTGCATTCCATGGCTTGAAGTCAGACTTGAGGTAATTTACTCTTGTTCTTGTCTTGAAATTGTTTTTAAAAAGGATAACATAGAAAAACATCCTAATTTATATAGTTTATACACACCCCTCCCCTTATACTTCACCTCAAGTTCTGCGGTCTGCCAGCTTCAGAGAGTAAAGGCCAATTTTTCTCTTAAAAAGCTGAGAACATYCTCTGGGATGAAGGTGTACATTATTAAAATTCTGTAATATCATGCCTCATGAAGAAGGCTTCAAAAGCTGCCACCCTCTATTTTGGGATTTTTTTTTTAACATGGATGGAAACCAGAAATATTTTGCTAAAAACTTGTTTCATGGTCATACATTTTCATAACAATTTTTWAAGTTTATCTGGGGCTTGCAATCAGACTTTTTATTTATAACTAATAAATATCTCTTGGACAAGGAAAGCCATTGCAACCAGCTGGAGTTACGTGACTCCTTCTGCCAAGGTTGGCAGAACTCCCTGCYATACCCCACAGTTTAGCTACTCTGGGCCACATGCTTCTTTTTGCTGCATAAATATGGAGGAGGTGTGAAGGGGTTGGGGAAAAGTGCAAACCTCAGTCTCCCAAATGAGAAAGARGGGCGGATCTTTCAGAAAACACATGTCCCTGATACAGAAATCCTCATCATGYGAACATGGAGTAAGAAGAGATTAATCTTCAGAACCCATAAGGGRAATGGTTGGTAGATGTGGGGTTCATTCGGGCAGTAGCGACTCTGCAAAAGAAGTTTTATGTTCCACAGCTCAGTGGAACACTATAGGTCCCTTTGCAAGTTCTGTTCTCTTTTCCAGAGTTGGACTTTTTCATTATAAGATTTTCATCCAAGATATGTTGTATTGACATATGTTGTATGAAAGACTAGCATCCCCCCCCTTTTTCCTGAGCAAGCTCAGAAGCACACACTGCATGTCTGCTTGCTTTCCTTCTGTGACATGGATATGGGATTCTAGTTTTGCTATGGCCCAAATAGAGATGAAAAGGTTAAGAGAAAGGCAGAGATACAAAGATATACCATGTCTTAATCCATACCATGCTTGTTTTAGGTGCTCCTCTGAGAGATGGAAATCTAAATGCTTATCTTTGGTCTTAAGCTAATGCAGGAAAAAGTGACAAAAAGAATAGTTAAGCCATGGTTATTGGAATATGTAGCTTGTAATAATTTATACTTTTTTACTTATTTTTACTTTTTTGTAATAATTATACTTTTTTACCACATCTGGCCTACACAGATAGTAAAGCAACCATAGACTTTATTTTAAACACTTTTTTCTTCTGGCTGCAATAACATTACAAGACTTGATGAAAATGAAGAAAAAAATCCCCACTTAATGTACAAATTTCCCAGAAGAAATTAAGTGCTCATCCTCTTGGACACAAAATCAGACATATTCTCCAGCTAGGCATATCTTCCTTCCAGGTATCTGACTAATGTTTAGCATAGATGGGCCATAAATAACTTTCCTCCTTTCTTTCCACAAAAATRAAAACAGGTGATTTAAATTGACATGTCAAATGTGAGCCTGTCCATTTAAAAATAATATTTCATATTTTTAAGAACTTCAAATTAACCTATCAATATGTACGTCTTCCTTTCTATTTTATGAAATCATCGACATTGGTTCTTTATCACTTTTTCATTCCAAACATGTATTCTCAAAATAAATAATCAAGAACTTTTGGCCAGAAGACTTTTACTCTTGAGATACCTTCCAATGATGTCTTTCTTTGAAAACACATGCCAGATTCCAAACCCCATGGAGACAATTGCTTCCATACCACCCTCTGCAGCTCACAGGAGTCAGAGGAAATAAACAAAAAGATGAACATGTACCTTTTTTTTTTTTTTTTTAATTTTAAATCAGAAAATGTTCAAAACTTAGTAACTTATTGAAAACATGAGTGATTGTCATTGTTCAGCTATGTTCAAGAAAAAGTTGCTGGGAAACTTTGTTCAAAATGAGATTTCTACTATTATTCCTTCTTTTATTAAGAATTCTCTCTGCCATGAGTGCYTGTGTAAAAGAAGAATTCACATCCTTGTGCTCCACTTTTGACATCAATCTTAAACAGAATTGTCTGTTCATCCCCAATCAAGGCTAAGATTTTCTGCATTTTCTTTAGCCTATGTATATGCTTTTGATGGTGATTTTGTTTCTACAGCTGARCAAATGACAGAATCATCCTTTTACTTTCTTTCTGCACTGACTCTTCAGACCGTRATTTCATAAGAATGTTTTGTTCAGTCATGTTGCTGTCTCTGTGTCTCACTTATTTTCACTCTGTGTGAACATTCAGGTGCTCAATCTCCATTAGTGCAAATAATCAGGGAAAGGACATGTTAATCTCCAGTTTGTCAAAAGCAATTTTCAAATTGTCTGTTTAACTATGATACTGAGCTCACTCTTCTTTGGTTAATTAGATGTGTTAACAGAGGAAAAGAAAAATATATAGCAGAAGCCTAGCAATGTAACTGTGTGTGAACTGAGAACTGCGAACATTTATTCAGCACATTTTTGCATACTTTAGTACTTCTAAAATTAAAAAAAAATATATATAAAAAGTTATTTCATTTTTTTTGGTGTTAAAATACTTATTTTTTCTATTAGGACAAAAGTACTACATGACTGAAACTGTCCTCAAAGGAGAAATATCTATTTGCATTATTATGTTGTATTTTCTGGATGAGAGCACTCCTGTTTTCCAAATCTTATACCAYATTGTGTCTGTAATGAATGCTAAAGTCACTGAGTTCCAGAAGCACAGTGTTTATTTTTCTTTAGTTTGAAGATGTTTAAGTAAAAAAGTATTCAAAAATTTGAACAGTGGGTGTGTTATTTCAGCTTGCAGCAAGTTCCTTGCAGTCCAGTGCTCCAGTTTCCTGTCCAAAGGAGRAACAAGAATATGATGAAAAGCAAAAAGAAGAAAAAGAGGAAGAAAAGAAAAAAAAAGAAAAAAAAAGAAAGAGAGAAAGAAACAAACTAATGGTCCTCAGCAAAAAGATGGTAATTGATGGGTGTCTTGCATCTGTACTGCAGTAATAAAAGCCAGTCACTTAACTATTTCAAAAGAATGCTTACCTGAAATATGCCAGAATTTTTTTGAAGTAGAATAATAATCACCAATTTCAGTGGRGCAAAGTTTCTCCACTTGTTTTTAATAACTACTTCATGCTTATTTATGTGAAAATTTCCATCAACAGAGAACTGAATTCCAGTTCCATATTATCTGTTGGAGTTGAAACAAGGTGCAGTTTGTCATAAWATATTATGGACACTTCCACTTTTATAATGATACAAAATACATTAAATAGTAGATGTGAGAGCAGAGAGTAACTGTATTTGTGCAGAAATATTTCATAGTGATTTTTCATTTATTAATTTGTTTCATTGATTTGGTACATCAATATTAAGTTTATATATGAAACAATAAATTAAAAGGAAATTGACTAAATTGATATTTACAAGTATGAAATTACCATGGAGTTCAAGGTTTATCACGAAATGATGATCTGGTTGAACAAACTGAAAATGAAATTTTTATCAGAAGCAATTGCCTTATATCTTACAGTAAAAKTTTTTGAATTATTAAAGTTTTTATCTTGTTTTACAATGCTCTAAAGTCAGAAATCTATAGAACATTAATTTATGATTATAGTTTTAGATAATAATTTCTGTRATATTTTAGGAAGAATTTAAAATTTTGGTTATAATTGACAATCAAATATGAGAAAGAAATTTGTACCACCCAGTAATGAATTGCATGATAATATTTGTACATATAATTAATATACTAGAACATGACATAATTGAAATATATTTAAAACATCACAGATAGTACTCCATGTTAATTTTACCATCTAATTTATTTCACTCTATCTCAACATATCACTTATTTCCCTAATTGTAAGTTTATCTGTGACCCTAGTAAATATCTTAATTAATGTTTCTATTATTTTAAATTTCTTTAAGAAAAATTAATTAGTAATTATTAGTAAATTAATTAAAACATTGGTAATTATTTAGTAAATATTAGTAAAAGTAATATATTTAGCAAAAATAGAGGGGGAAAAAATACAAATTTTGGTCCTTTCCTAAATAAAAAATATTTTAGTATTTTGAAACCTTTTTTTATTTCTCCCATTTTTTTACGTGTCCTTTTTCCTCTTTTATTTTTTTGTCATGTTTAAAGTGGTGACAAGTTAAGGACAGAAACATAGGGAGATGATAGAAGTTAATTCTACTAATTCTATGATTTTTTTAAGAATATATTTTTGATTTTTTTTCAATTTTTGAAGTTTAAAAGATATTTTTTAAACTCTTCACAGGATTTATTTTCTAAATCTTTTTTTTTCACACTTGTCTAAATATTGTATACATATTCAAAARTTAATTGAAATTGATAATWAACACTTTGAACATGTTCCTTTCCRGACACGATAAGTGTCATTACACAAGTTGATTTTGATACATAGTTTTTTCTCTATTTCCTCCTAAAAGCCATGATTTATTGTTCAGCATAGGAACTCATACTCACAGAGTCAAACTGTGTTTCTTGTTGTATATCTTTACTTTTTTTAATAACATATGATTTAATATGCTTCATCTTTTATTAGTTCTTTTTCTTCTATTTCCTCCTATGGCAAGTTTTCCTTGTACTATTTCTTTTATTTCATTTTTCCTCTCTCATCTTTCCCTTCACCCTTTCCGTATTGTATCGTTCTTCTTGAATCAAGAATCTTGCTTTCTCTCTCTGTATTTAAAAAAAAAAATCTTCCTTTTTTTTTCCTTTCTAATCCTTTTTCCGTCCTGCTCCACCCACTTTAACATTTACTTTTTCTCCTATCTTACAGCCTCTGAATCAGTCCATAATGTACTCTCATCCATTTTAACCGAAGAGGAACCTCTCCACAACCAAGCATATCCTAAATACTCACCAGGTTGAGATATTAGGAAATGGATCAKTTGTTTCTTAGCTGGAACGTGCCCCAAAATCACGGTTCAACTGAAATATGATGGAAATTCTGCTGATAATCTAGTCCAGCCCCCTAGTCTCAGAAGGATCAAGCTATCCAGGATTTTGTACAGCAAGATTTTTAATACTTTCAAGATAATACACAATCTCTTCTAGAAGTTTGTTCCACAGTCTGACCACCCTTCTAAGGAAAAAATAATTTTTTCCCCCCTATGTTTGAATGGAAGTTCCCATGTTCATCCTGTCTCTCTTGTCCAATCATTGGACATCAAGGAAAGGAGTCTGGATTCATCTTCTCTACTGCTACCCCATCAAGTATTTAGACACATTGATCAGTTCCRGGGACCAGGGAGGTYGTTCTTCCCCTGTACTCAGCACTGGTGAGGCCACACCTTGAGTGCTGTGTCCAGTTCTGGGCCCTCAATTTAGGAAGGATGTTGAGATGCTTGAACGTGTCCAGAKGGGCAACRAGGCTGGTGAGGGGCTTGGAACACAAACCCTGTGAGGAAAGACTGAAGGATCTGGGGGTGTTTAGCCTGGAGAAAAGGAGACTCAGGGGTGACCTTATCACTCTCTACAACTCCCTGAAAGTGACTGTAGTCAGGTGGGGGTTGGTATCTTTCTCCAGGCAGCAACTGATAGAATGAGAGGACACAGTCTCAAGCTGAGACAAGGGAAATATGTGTTGGATATTAGGAAAAAGTTTTTAATGGAAAGAGTGATAAAGTACTGGAATTGTCTGCCCAGGGGATGGTGGAGTCCATCCTTGGATGTGTTTAAAAAAGGACTGGCTGTGGCACTTGGTGCCATGGTTTAGTTGAGGAGTTAGGGCATGAATTGGACTTGATGATTTTGAAGATCTCTTCCAATTTAGTGATTCTGTGATTCACCCTCATCCTTCTGTTCTCCAGGCTGAACAGTCCCATCTCTCAACACCTCTATTTATATGTCAGATAGAGTTGTTTCTTAACCCTCTTCATAGCTCTTTGCTAAACTAGCTCTGTTTTGTCCAGTGTCCTTCAGGTATTGGGGTCCCAGCACTCCAGAGGTGTCTCATTAGGACTGAGCAGAGAGGAAGAAGCACCTCCYTTGTCCTGATGGCAATGGCCCTCCTAATGCAGCCAGGGATGCTCCTGGGCTTTTTTCACTGTGAGAGTGCATCGCTGGCTCAAGGTCAGTTTGGTGTCTACCCTGGGTCCCAGGTCTTGCCTTGCCAAGCTGCCTTCTGGCCAGTCAGCCCCCAGCACGTGCTGGTCCATGGGCTTGCCTGTCCCCAGGTGCAGAGCCATGTTTTTTTCCTTGTTAGAGCTCAAGGGGTCACTCTTTGCCACATTCTCTAGTCCACTGAGTTACCTGAGGGAAACCGTCTAAGCTATCAATACTCCTCTCAATTTTGTTGCATCTGTAAACTTACTGAGGGTGGACTATTTCCATGGCCCAAGTCATTGATGAATATGCTAAACAGTGCTGATCCCAGCATCAACCCCTGGGGCAGACATACTGCTGGCCACTGRTCTGCAGCTGGACTTGGTGTCAATGGCCACAAATGCTTGGGCCCATCAGTACAGAAGRCCTTCAATTTACCTTACTGTCCTTTTATCTATCCTGTACTTCATCAGTCTATTTCTCTAAGCATGTTTTAGAAGAAAACATCAAAATATTTTTGCCATAAAAACARAAGATCAACCATACTTGCCACTTTCCCCTCATCTACCAAAGCTGTCATTTCATTGTAGGAATCTATCAGTTTAGTCAAGCATGAGATCTTTTTCATGAACCACACTAACTACTCCCAATGACCTTCTTGTTCTTTATGTATTTGAAAACAATTTGCAGGACTATCAGTTTCTCTATCACTKTCTCAGAGATCAAGGTGAAGTTGATCATTGTAGAGTTTTCTGAATCTTCTGGCCCTTCTTGAAGGCAGGAATATCTTCTGTCTTCCATGGTTAGGAATCTCCCCCAGTCACCATAACATTTCAAGGATAATGAATAAYGTCCTCAAAATAACATCTTTCAGCTACCTCACCACTTGTGGGTGTATCCTATCCAGCCCCATGACTTTAGTTCACCCACTTTGTTTAAATATATCGTAACCTGAAACTCTTCAAAGATAAGTCTTTTTTGCTCCAGACTTTCCCACTGGTCTCAGTGACYTAAGATTCCTGAAGTAAAGTTCACTTTACCAGTAAAGACTGAAGTGAAAAAAGCCTTGAGAAATTCAGGCTTTTCCATGTCCTTTTCACAGTTCCCGTGCCCCATTAAGCACCAAGCTAGATTTTCTCTGGCTTTCTTCTTTTAGTTGCTAATGTAATTGTAGCAGTCCCTCTTGTCTTTCATATACTTTGCGAAATTCCTCTTTAGTCTGGACTTGGCTTTCTAATCCTACCTTTGCATGATCAGATTTAAATGTATGTCTAAACTAATCAGACAACATCCATCATTTCCTTCTGTGTCACCTTTCCTTCCTTCCTTCCTTCCTTCCTTCCTTCCTTCCTTCCTTCCTTCCTTCCTTCCTTCCTTCCTTCCTTCCTTCCTTCCTTCCTTCCTTC